>CM037852.1:25324481-25593368 GCA_021234595.1 Delia radicum | reverse complement strand
AAAAAAAAAACTGTTTCATTCAAAAAGTCAAGGACTTATTGATCGCCCTCGTACAAATTAAATTAGTTGAAAATCAGTTAAAAAAGGACTGCTTACTTTTCGTTTAAAGCAATTGTATTTTTAGTCTATTTTCAATTAATGACCAAATCGGTAAAAACCATAGATTGTTTTTTGTTTTTTTCAATACACAATATATATAACACTATTATATTGAGTATTTTAAGAATATTGAGACAAAAATATTATAAAATACGTTTTTCATTTCCTCCCAATAGCGTAAGCCTCCCCAAAATGAACAAATTCGCTAGGACCCCATAGCGGACATGGGCAAGTTTCCCTGTACTATATGTACTGTACGAGGTTAGTTAGTAAACAGACAGAAAGTTAAAAAATATATTTCTTTGATAATTTAACTTTAGATTCCATTGAATCAACTTCACCGATAAACTTTTTAAATAACGATGAAAATGAAAATTATTCAAGTTCGAGGCCATACTCTATATTTCTTTATTAGGATATTGTCTAACAAATATTCTGTAGTTTTTTTTTTAAATTTATTAATTAAACACTTTCAGGAATGTGTTGATAGATCTATTTCGGGAATTTTCTAGGTTCCCATCATCAGATCACGTTTTGAAAGAAGTGACAATCACATGCAAAACATCCAACATTCATATAACCTAGTTTTCCCACTAAATGAGAACTAATATACGAGCTAGAAGTTAAAGATTATCACCATTAATCTAAAATAAATTGAAAACTGTTCGTTATGTGCAAGCAAAAAAAAAACAAAATTTTTATTTTTTAATAAAAATTATATCAACTTTGTAAAAAAAGACAAAGTACGGTCTTGTTTACTTGCCCCTTTACACCTTTTTCAAATAAAACAAACCAAGTGTGAAAATAAAAAGGAGAATAAAACAAAAAGCGTGTATTGTATATCTACCAATTGGTAGAGCTTGCACATAACGAACAAGTTTTCAATTTATTTTTGATCAATGGGTATCAAAATAATTTTTCAAATAAAAATTAGAATTATTTCATTTTCATACAAAAATCTATTTCTGATATAACTGCTACATCATTTGAAATCGATTAACTGGGTTTTTAAAATTAAAAAAACCCAAATTTTTTTTTTTTTTAAATTTCAACTTACAGTGCCACCTCGCTTAACGCAACCCTCGATAAATGCAAACTCCTCGATTATTGCAACTCGTAAATTGTTTTGCATTGTTGACCGTCAGTTAACGCAATTTAAAAAAAAAAAACCCTAGTTATCGCAACTTTTCTCCCAAAATGATCAGTTTTGTCTTTTTTATTAACATATTTTTTTTATTGAAATTGCTTTTAACCGTTACTACTGTCTAAAACTATTGCGATTTACCGCTATTGCAAGTAATAGTATTTTTATGTTACTTTTAATAAAATTAATGATTTTTTTTTTTAAATAAATGATTTAAATGTGTGATAAAATTTGTCTGTTCATTACAAAAAATAAAAGAGAAGTAGCGCCAAAAGGGGGCCATTACATTCGCGGCAGAGAAAACAGACCTTTTTTTAAGAATTCATAACTCAGTCAAAAACAAACATTTTTTCAAAATTACAAGAAAAAAAATTCATAAAAATATATTTTTCACTCCAACATGGTTTTATAGAGCTCCAAACTGGTGGCAGAGAAAAAAACGGGGCCTCGATGTTGCAGCGCTGGGAGTCGCAAAAATTGTCCGATCTGGAAAAAAATTACTTTTTTAAATCTTAACAAAATTGGTTATCGTATGTTACGAGCTTTTTTTTAATTTTTTTTTTCAATTTTTGGTGATGTTCCAAATTTAAAAGTGTGTTTTTTTCGAAAAAAATATTGACTTTTTAAAAATTCATAACAAATCGAAAAAAAAATTTAAAAAAAGCTCGTGTCATACGATAGCGAATCAAGTTTAAAAAAATATAAAAACAAAAAAAATTCGTCAAAAAAGGAACCCGCTAGTGCCGCAACCAGTACGAAAAACATGGTTTCGAGATAAACGCGTTCAAAGTTTGTGAACAAAGAAAAGCAAGTAAAACAAGTATATACCAGCTGCCGTACGTAGGTAGCGCGAAAATTAAAATGCGCTCTCACTTATCCGGCTGTAACTTTTGAACCCGTAGGAATTTTTTCCATGAAATTTTTTTTCTTAGAATCTTAAGAATATTTACCAAAATACAAAATTATAAAAAAAGTTGATTTCAAAAAACGGCCAATGTCATGTCCCCCCTTAAAAAGTTGTGACTCGGTTATCGCAATAACCTCAGTTTTTTTTTCGCAACGGCCTTAAGCGAGGTTCCACTGTATTTGGAAAAACCGTAAGCCGGGTTTCGAAAAATGTCGAATAATCGATCACCCTAACGGAGACCTTTCAAATGAAAGTATGGAATTACATAACGGTGATCAATTTTTCCATGTTCACAAATTCACTAAGATAGTTTTTTATTTTGATGACTCCAAAAAAATATTAAGCAAAGAGGCGCCTTAAAACTTAAAACATATGTTTTGATAAGGTTGCCACTTTTCACCAAAGTATTTTTTTTTTTTTTCAAACTACTGCCGACATTTATACGTCAGAACTTTTCATGCATACTCACTTTTAAATGTTTTTTTTTTTTTTCTCAAAAGTAATTATCGCATATTTTGAATATTTTTCAAGAAACTAATTTAAAAAATTTGTTTAAAAATAAATTTTTATGTGAATAATTTAAACAAAATCTTTGTTGTTTAGGCACACACACCTTAAATAAACATTCATTTAAAATATTTTTTCAATATTTTAAAAATAATTTTAAACTAAAAAAAAGAGAACAAATTATAAGAACTTTCGTCTATTGACGACGACGCTTAAAGTAGAAAAAATGTTCGCCAACTGGCAAATTATTTATTTGTTTGTTTTAGTCGTTTGGTCACTGTCATTAATTTGTGGTTAGTGGGTGACGTTTTAAGAAATTGAAAAAAAAAAAACATGAAAAAAATAATTTTGCTTCACATACAAATTTGTATACATTTTAAAATAACTGACGCAAATGAAAGGATACACACACGGTACTCACAACCCCCATATTTATTTTCTCTTAAAAAGAAAATGTATTTAAAATTTTTTGAACGAAAAAAAAAAAAAAACTGCAACATTGACCGGATAATTCTTTCGTTTTTGTCATACATGTGTTTTTTTTTTTTTTTTTTTTTTTTTTTTTTTTTTTTTTTTTTTTTTTTTTTTTTTTTTGATGCCATGATGTATATTTAACCACGCATCAAGTTATTGACCCACATATCTCAAGACCCAAAAACACAAATGACTTATTGGAAAAATTATGGTTTATTTTTAAAACGATAAATTGTCTTTTGTTTATTGTAATTAATTTTAATCACAGCACAATCTGGTAGGTGGATGATTTTTAATACCCAAGTAAAAAAAAATTTTTATATATAAATTCAGATATAATTTTATAAAATTAAATGTTTTGAATGTATAAATTCATATAGTCATAAAACATACAGTAGAAACTCGATTCTTGCACGTAATGAAAACCGGGCTCGGTTGCAAGTTTCGAGGTTGTCGCAAGTACCGAGTATTAATTTCCCATACAAATAAAAGGCACATATATCTGTTTAGAATCTAAGTTTAATATATCAATTCAAAACACTTAAGTTCGACGCATTCGTATAACAGTATGTGGAATTAAAGAAATTTAAAATTTTTGTTTGTTTTGTACAAAGTCGCTTGTTCAGTACTACACTGCTTCTTAGTCTCTGGAGCATTATAATATCGTCTAATGAGGCATTGTTTTGCTCCGCCCATTCTAAGCAAATATTGAACGCTGACATAGTCTCCTCCGATGTAGCTTGCTTCGTATTGAGTACCACGTCACCGGTTTCTTCACCATCAGTAAGGTCATCATCGGTACACTGCTCTTCATTTTGTGCGGTGAGCGCCAAATTAGGTTCAACAATCCATTGCTCAATTTCAGAATATGATATTTGCTGCAATGGTTCTACTTCTTGAAGCGAAGTTGCAATGGATTGAATATTGAATGCATCTTCAGCTAGCTGTAAACGTAACTCTGAAAGAGGAATGACATCTTCATTATCCCAGTCGGATGATTTATTAAACAGTTTTTTGAAATGATGACCGAATTGAAGACTCATTAAGGGCATTCCGCGCATTAGCTAAAAAACATATTCCGTCTTTTAAGGTGATGTTTCACAAAGACTCGTCTATTGTTTTTCCACGACGAACAATGTGACTTCATAGGCTTTTTTTGTAGTTCAGCTTCGTAAGCCTTATAACATTCTGGTCCATGGGCTGTATAAGAGCAGTAGAGTTTGGAGGAAGCCACATTACCGAAATTTCACCATCATTACTCCTTAACTCGCCTTCTTTGGGATGGCATGGAGCATTATCAATAAGTAAAAGAGCTCTTTCGGGAAATTTTTTTCACGAAGTAACTCTTTCACCTACATATTTAAGATATTTTAAATTAATAAAAGGGATTTTTTTAGGACCAACAATTGACTTACCTCTGGAACAAATGTTCTGTGAAACCATTCTGCAAACAAGGCCATTGTCATCCAAGCACTTTATTGTCTTTGTAGACAACAGGCATATCTGTAAAATTTTTGAATGAACGAGGATTTGATGATTTTCCAATAACCATTAATTTCACTCTATGATTTCCAGCAGCATTCGTACAAGCAAGAATAGTTATTCTTTCTTTACTGATTTTATGTCACGGCGCCGAGGTTTCTTTAGAGCGCACAAGAGTTCTATCGGACAAAAGCTTCCAAAATAGGCCAGACTCATCAGCATTGTATATCTGCTCCTTTTCCAAATTTAGTTTGGCAATTTTTTCATTTAGTTTTTGCAAAACTGGGTTAATAGAATCACTCTTATTTGACAGTTTTTCCCCACATATTTGAGTCTTCGGATTCCATGTCTTTTTTTTTAAAGTTTGCAACCCAACCATTGCTAGCGTGGAAGCCACCCGACTTTTCCTGAATTTTGGCATGGAATAACTTTGCCTTTTCCTTGAGCATATCAGATGTGATTGGTATATTCTTTGCTCTTTGATTTGCAAACAATGCTTTTTCCATTTTTGGAAACTCCGAGGGTTTGAGCGTCTTTCTTCTCCCAGGGCCCGATTCAGAATGCGCCACACATTTTTTTTATGGTGTTTTCATTTCTCTTAACACGAGTTATTGTTGATGTATGCACATGAAAACTATTGGCTAAGGAATTGGTGGAAAATCCAGCACTTAATTTCTTTAAAATCTCAGCTTTGTCTTTAATTGTCAGCAACGTAAATTTTTTCTTTGCCATTATGACACCGCACCTCTCAATAGTCAGCTTAAAACTGATTCAAATTACAACATTTCATCAGCAGCATAAAACGACGGGGATTTCCCGAAATGTATTCAGTCTAAGAAAACGTAAACAAAGCAGCACGCAAGAGTAATACAAAAATGTTGCAAGTATCGAGTTCAAAATTTTCAGATGTCGCAAGTACTGAGTGCGTAATGAAAAATATTCCTATGTTGCAAGAATCGAGATGTGCAAGTATCAAGTATGTGCAAGAATCGAGTTACTACTGTATATGTTAAAGCAAAAATATGTGTATCTAATTGTATATAGCTTTGTGTTGGGTCAAAAATATGTATATGTCCGGTTAAAAATCAACATATCGCTTATTTACTTCAAGACTGTCATAAGTAATAAAATGCGATTTTTGAGTTAATGATGCAGATTTATTAGTTATATCATAATTTATATATTGTGTGAAAATTTCATATTAATAACATGTATACTTTTCGAGATAGATGATTATATATTTATTTTTTGTTTCAAGTGGGTGCAAAGAGTATATACTTAATAGAGAAACTGTGCTACTAAGAGGTCTCTCGATAATTGGAGAATTCGAACACAACTCTCACTAAGAGAAAAATACGTTAAAACCCCCTTTTTATAAAAAGCGTGACCAAATAATTAGAGAAATGGTTCGAGCGGGGCAGATAAGGATTGAAAACTTCAAACTCGGTTTTTTGCAAAATCGTGTATTTTAAATTATGTCACTCTTGCAGTAAATAGACCCATTTTTGTGTAAATGAAACAACTAAATGTTTAAAAATTATCAAGAAAAAATTTTATGTTAGTGTTATCTTATAAAATGTACGTATTTTTTTATTTGAAATTATAGAAAAGAAATCACTTGAAAATGATTTCGTCATAAAATTAATGGGTTTATATGTAAAGAATTATGAAAAGGTGGCGAACTACCTTTTCATAATAACGGTAGTTCGCCACCAAAGTGATTCAATTAAAGACGTGCCTTCTTGTATAACCGGTTTTATTCCACTGTTTTACCGGTTTGATTTTTAAATATTTACCGTTTAAATAACGCAAAAATACCGAAACGCCGATTTTTAACAGTATTTTGTAAATATAACAAATTTTAATGAGTAAAATTTTGAAAAAAACCCTATAAAATTAGAAGACATTGGGGATGCCAAACGCGAAATCCCGAATACCGGTTTTTTTTTCGAGATTTAGTAAATCCCCAATACCGAGATTTTCTTTTTTAAATCCCGGAGTTTTTCGGGATTGTTTGGGACTTTACGGGATTTTTTTTGTTTACGTTTTTTATTGAATAATCGCATTGGATATTTACGATTCTGAACAACACATATATTTTTTGCAAGTACACTCATAATTATCCCAATTTGTTCCACTAAAAAATTAGTGTTTTTTTTATATAAAATTTTAAATAAATACACGATATAGTAAAATATTTAGTGGTTAGTTATTTTTAGGTATCATTTTTGATATCGTTACCAGGCTGGACTAGAATGAATTTACTATCGTTATTCCAGGGAATTGCGATAACGAAAAGAGTATCATATTTTATGAAAAAGCGATTATCATTGGGAAAGGGCACAAAACCTAACGTTTTCGTATAAAAGTAGTTTCTGTTCGAGATTAGCTGATGATTCCTTGACCGGGCTGGCAAAACTATGTCACGCCAGCGGATTTTCGGTGGCACTCGACGTTTGGTTGAATTAAAAAAAATCTTAAGTAACTAGCGAAAAATTGTATCAGAAGTTTACAAATGTACACTTTAAACACAAAAAAATCGTTTTTCAAAAATAAATGAACAGAAATTTTAGATGTTAGATTACAGAACATAACAAGTATTGTTTTCTGAACGTTTTTACGATCAAAATTACCGAAATTCCTCTGCGAAATATGCACAAAGAAAACTAATACGTGCTGCTAATCGAATTTGTTGGCAATTAAATGGTTTTGTTGCGATTATCGTTTTTTTTTTTTTTTTTTTGTTAGCATAAACAAATACTAAAATCCCGAAATTCCTAAAAATCCCGAATTCCGGGATTTTGAAATATCAATCCCGATGTCACTATTGTAATCGTAGTTTTAAATTATTTGTCATACCAGACTTGCCGTTGACATTTTCAACCATGAATTATATTAAAAATTAACACAATTTCAAATATCTAAATCTAAAAATAATATTTTTTATAAAATGTTTTAAATAAGAATTTGATGCGATTTTCATTTTTGTACTTAATATAACAAATCTCCAAAAAATGCGATTCGAAGGACCAAATTATTAAAGCAAACACCCAAAACCCATAAAGAATGCAAACCAATTTAAAAAGCTTAATATCGATTCCTACAATATGTTTGTAATATGTTCCAAAGTTTTACTATGTTAACCCAACTTTCTGGAAATTTTAATAATTTTAGATATAATCCCCTTAAAATAGTCTTCAGGCTTGAGAAAAACTAAAAATTTTAAGAAAAAACCACACATTTGAAATGGAGACTTATTTTTATAAAAAAATCTGAGGACATTTAAGACATTTTGCATATACAAATATGATTTATTACACAGAAAAAATTATGGGCCGAAAATATATAATTAATCGATTGTTTTGAATATCAATGGCAATTTAAACAATTTTTTAATTGATTCAATTAAAAAATTTATTGAATTTTCTAATATATCCATACAGTGTTGACAACATGTAAACAACATTTTAATAATTTGGCAAACTATTTTTTTTTTATTTTACTTAGATTAAATAATCAAACAAAGGTTTAAATATATCAATATATTATTTAATTTGTAAATAAAAAGAAAAAAAAAACACAAATGATTAACTTTTAATAAGTTGAATAGTTTACCGATTTCAAATACACGCAAAATCGTAGTTATTTCACTAGAGTTTGCAACACTCTTTTTGTTGAGATATTCGTGTACGCACGAAAACTTAATTTAGTTTCGTGTTTTATCTGTGGTAATAAAAGTGCACATGTGGATTTAAATAAACCTTATCGAAAAAGGACAATTAAACTGTTATTTTTGTAAATAATTAAATTTTCAATAAGTATAAGTGTCATTAAACTATCATTTTAAAGTTGTGTGTGATTTTTTTAAGAATGCAATTCAATTACAAGAAAAAGTTCAAGACAAGACAAGCAAACAAAAATTTTGTCTTTACTTTTATTTGTTTTCTTATAATACATTTTTATATTAAAAAGCTTTAATTTTATTATAAATAAAATGTCAATTTAATTTAAAAAATTACATTTCCTTTTTTGTTTAATGGGCGGCATATAACAAAAATCAAAAATACAAGTTTAAAATTAAAACTATTATTATTTTCTCAAGTTTCAATTAAAGTTTTAATCAATTTAACTAAACTTTTTAATAGAGGTTGTAAAGAAAAACAATAACTCTTTTAATTGATATTATTATTATTTTAATTGAAACAGTTTTAATAAACTGTCTGCAAATTTTTTTAGTTAATACTATCATTTCAGTAGTAGGTGCAAAATCAATTAAAATATTAATTGATTCAATAAAATTTTTAATTGAAACCCGTTTTTAGTTTTTTTCTGTGTATGAATAATTTTATAAATTATTTTTCAAGCCGGACCCCGGGATCGAAGGATTTTCGATAAAATTTACCGTTTTTCCGGGAAATGAAAAAGTACGGGATTTAGCATTTAGCAAAATTAGGTAAAATTTCCATTTTGTTCTTTGCATTTTAAACATTTGTGCTAAATTTCAAGAAGATTTCTTAAAATTATTCGCTCATCGATTTATAATACACACGATAATTAAATTTTATTTCAGTTTTTATTTTTATCGACATATTTTTTCATATAAATTTTTTTTTATCACTTCTTTGTCATAAATTTTTAGCGCATGCACGTTTTATGATTTGACCCTTTTCAAGCCAAAAACAATGGCGCCTTAAACAATTTGATTAAAATCTGATTTTTTTTACATACACATTATTTTATGGTTTCTTATTTTGATTTAATTAACATTTTTGCTCTAATTTCCATTAATACTTTTAGTGTTTATTGTATTGTGGTTTTTTTCCCCCCTCCAAAAGCTTTATTTTTGTTTCGAGTCTTTCTTTTATAATTTTTTATGTAAATTAATTTTTGCCTCCGCTATACATTAGGGTGGTCCTTATTTTTCAACTTGCGATTTTTGGGGCTGCCCCCCCTCTTAAAATATTTGTTTGGGTACAAAAATTCACCATGCAAAAAATTATAGTTCTAGCATAACGGGAAGATGTCCCGCATCGCCCTTGAAAATCGGGCCCCTTGGAAAAATGGGCATAATTTAAAAAAAAAAAATTACAAATTTTTTTTTTTCAAAATTAAAAAAATATAAAATAATTTTTGTGTTGGGTTTAATCATAACTACTCAGATAAAAAATATTACTTTCCCAGAAAATCGCTAACTTACCCTAACTTTGTGTCAAAAAAATTAATAAATATTTTGGGTGTACCTCAAAGTGACTTTTTTGCAATTTTGAAAATTTCATTCAACAAAATCAAAAACCTTGTGTTTGCTGTCAAGTATTTTATTAAACACATCTCAAGTATTAAATAAGCCAAGTATTACGGATATCCGTTGGAAAAAATTTTTGTTAGAGCATTTTGATTCTAGCGGATTTCAACGTTTTTTTAAATTTGTATAGACTTTTTTTTTTTTTAAAGATTTTTGTAATATTTCATCAATGTTATTGTTTATGCTATTTTATATAATTGTAATAACTTTATTATAAAGTATAATTTTTCGTGTTCATAGTTAACCTGTGTTTTTATGGGGTCACAATTGACCCTCGTATTTTAAAGAGTCAAAAATCACAAGATGATATCAAATAAATTTTTGTTTATGTTTCTAATTGTAATTTATTTACATTTTAAAATTAATTAAAATTAATTATTTAGTATAAATTCAGATATTTGTATTCATATTAAAATTGATTTTTTTGTACATATTCAGGAGTATTTTCGAAAAACCCTCCGATGAGTGAGAAGGTCCCTAGGGACCTTTTTGTTTTTTCAAACTGAAATTACTCCTACTTTGGCCACTACATGAGTAGTGTATTCCATGAGTATTTTGTTGCGCATCTTTTGGAAAAAAAATCAAGCCGATCGGATCATTACTTTAAGAGTTATTGAGGTTTTAGTGAGAATAGTACGCGGACGTGTGCTGAATTTCACTATAAAATGCATGTTTTTGGGCATCATTATAATTTTTTTATTGTTTCAACACATAATTTACTTGTTCTGAACACAAAGACCTAAACTCAAAGACATTAGGGAAGATGATAAAAACAAAAAATTAAAAAAATTGAAAAAATTATTTTTGTATGTAGAATTTAGTTATAAACAATAAAAAAAAAAAAAAAAAATCAAAAAAAAATTTTTTATATGAAAAAAACATGATTTACAAAAAAGGTCCGTAATGACCTTTTCACACGGCCGTGAAGTTCAGAACTGTCACTCATCGGAGGGTTAATTTAATAGTGTAAATTTTTTTTTCCCTCAAAAATATTATTATGGAAAAGTTTTAAGTTCTAATTTTTACTAAATTGACCTACTCGAAGACTAGAAACGGTTAACGAAATTTTTTTAGAACAAATATAAATTGAATTATTCCTTTTTTTTTATTTTATTTATAAATTTTGCCACAAAGCAGCATTTTTCTTACGTGGGTCATATTTGATCCCAGGTTAACATGGGTTAACTATCAACAGAAAAAATAGTATTTTATAATAAAGTTATTACAATCATATAATAGAGCATATACAATACTATTGATGAAATATTATTAAAACCTTGTTTTAAACTAAAAATGTATAAAATAAAAAAACCTTGAAATCCGCTAGAATCAAAATGCTCTAACAAAAATTTTTTGCCAACGGCTATCCGTAATACTTGGCTTATTTAATACTTGAGATGTGTTTAATAAACTACTTGACAGCAAACACTCGGTTTTTGATTTTTGTTGAATAAAATTTTCAAAAATGCAAACAAGTCACTTTGGGGTACCCCCAAAATATTTATTATTTTTTTGACACAAAGTTAGGGTAAGTTAGCGGTTTCCTGCGAAAGTAATATTTTTTATGTGAGTAGTTATGATTAAACCCAACACAAAAATTATTTTATATTTTTTTTTAATTTTGAAGAAAAAAAATTTTAATTTTTTTTTAAATTATGATCATTTTTCCAAGGGGCCTAATTTTCAAGGGCGATGCGGGACATCTTCCCGTTATGCCAGAACTCTAATTTTTTGCGTGGCGTATTTTGACACCCTAACAAATATTTTAAGGGAGGGGTACAGTCAAAATCTTATTTTTATTTTTCGCCCATACAACGAAAGGCCACCCTACTATACATATATCAATTTTGCACATTTTCAAATACATTGTTTTTGTATGTTGACACTTTACTATCATCAATCAAATAATATCTCTTGACAAATATCTCACTCTGTGTATTTTTTTTCCTAAGTTTTTTTTTTTTTTTTTTTTTTTTGCTGGTAAAGCTTGTTTTAGAAGCTATGAACATAGAACACTATGGAATTGAGGGTTATTTGATTTATCAATTTGTACGTAATACATTTTGATAAATCATATTATGGTACTTCGGCAGAAAGATTTAAAAATAAAATATTTAAATTAACGTAATGAAACATAAATTAACATTAAAATCTTAATTTGTGTAATTAAATGAATTTTGTTGTTTAATTTAGTTAGCTTTTACATTTTTAGATAACCTGGTCCTTCGACCTAGAGTTTTTAAAAGGTTTAACTATCTTAAATATAACTTTTATATTTTCGTCCTTTGAAAAAAATATATTCCCTAAAGTTTTTACTTGACATTCAATAATTTTAATAAAATATTGTTCTTTTCTATTATTTTCTTTGAAATTTTTAATAATTTGTTCTTTCGAACCAGAGTTTTTAATAATGTTTGCAATTTTTAATATTTTGGTCCTTTGAAAAATATTTTTTAACCTTTTATTGATTTATTTCTATTGTGTTGTGACATAAATATTGAGCTCTTAAAGTTTGAACTGGACATTCGATAATTGAAATAAAATGTGGGCTTGAGAAATAGATCTAGTTTTATAGTATATTGGTCCTTCGAACAATCCTTTTTAAAGCTTTATTTTTAAGTGGGCTTGTTTTAGTTTTATTCTTTAATATTTTGTTTATTCGGTCCTTGAGTTTTAAAAATGTTCCCTTTGAATTTATGTAATAACTTGAAATAAACTTGAAATAAACTTGATCTTTTGAACTGAAATTTAAAATTTTTTTTTTAATATTATTTAATCATATATTTTTCTATTAAATAATATATCGTTATATATCATTTTTTTTACTCGGGTTATAAAAAAAAAATATTTTTGTGTGTGCTAATATATGGTGACATATGAATAATGCAATTCAAGATAAAATTATATATGTAATGAAGATTAACAATTTAGTTTAAGATATAATTATATATGGTTGGACCATTAATTATTTCCATACGTATAAGATATAATTATATATTGTAATATATGATGTCCAAATTATTTTTCTTTAAATTTTTTTCATATTTTTATTAAAAATAATATATGTCATGGGATACAAGTAAATCCAACTTAATCTCAAAATATCTAATACCATCTACCAAAAATTACTTATCTTATTGGATCTTATTAGATCCAAGTAGATCTAAATTCATCGCATGCAATATTTTGTGAACCATCAGGATCTTTAGTTAGATATTTTTGGATACCCCAGTTTTGAGATAAATTTTAATCTAACTTAATCCGGTAATATATTTGAGGGATCTAATCGGATATAACTGGATACCCCAGTTTTAAGATAAACTTGAATATACTCAAGAACACATATATTGATGTATATCAAATGAGATCTGATTTTGTATTTGAGATGTAACTTTTTGTTGATCGGGAAATTAAAAACAATACCCAGCAAAAACTGTTCTGCCAAAGAATGATTCTAATTGAGAATTTTCATCGATGTATTTAAAATTTTCTTGTCATAGGAAGGAATCATTCTTAGAATGCTGCAAAACAACTTTCTAAGAATATATTATGCCTAACTTACCTTTTTTTAGGCAGAAAACTTCCAAAGAATCATATTTGGAATGCTTTCAACAAGTCAATGTTAAATTCATTTATGACAAATTACAAGAGAAACAATTTTTGCTGTGTATTCAATTAATTTTTAATAAATATGATTAACATTTTAATTGCAACTAAATCAATTAAATAGTTACAAATTGTTTTTATCCTTAATAGGACGATGAGTTTACAAAACTTTTAATTGAAACTAGATTTTAGTTTTTTTTTGTATAATTTTGAGTGTGTTGTGGCCTTAAATTTTTGTTAACTGTGAACATGTTTATTAAATTTCAAGCGTGTTTTTTTTTCAGTGTTATAGTGCTTTTGAAAAACGCTGTTGCCACTAAAATCCTCACCCTAACTAGTTTAAATGTTTAGTAGTACATTTAATTTTTCTTTTCATCTCTTTCTACTATTCCAAACGTGATTTATCAATTTTTATGAGATGATATTGATGATGGGTGTGACTACAGCTATAATTTAAATAGAAATGTTTGACGGCATTGTTAGTTTTTAGAAAAAATTCCAAAAAAGGTCAAGCTTATTTAGCTTAGGTACTTAGGCAAAATTTTTCCAAGTGTTTCTTGGAAAAAATTAAAAAAGATGCAATATTGAATTTAATATTGTTATGAAACTTTCTAAATTTTTTAAGAAAAGTTATTTTTTAATACAAATTTTATAAAATAGTTAACAATTTAACAACCATTTTTTATAAATTTAATTTTATTTTTTCTCTCTTTTTTTTCTTTTCTAGGTAAGTGACATTTCTATTTAATAATTATTATGCAAAAAACAAAAATGATAATGAAAATACAATCTGAAATAACTTTGTTAAATTGCAAAAGGGTAAGCTTATCAAATTATAATTTTATTTAATTCATTATTATTTTACGTAAACGTGAATTGCTTGTTACATCAAACTACTTATCTGCTGCTATACCCGGTAGATACTGTTGAGTGTGTAGATAGTGTTACCAGATAAGGGGGATTAAGGCACACATTAGGAATTGAAATTTTAAATAAGAGAAAGGGGGTTTTGCTATATTTTCTTTAAATTTATTTTTTAAGTTCTTCATTTGAAAAAAAAAAAAATAAAAATAAATATGATTTCATTAAAAATCCTTCCCGATTAAAATTATTCGATTATTTTTTTCAAATTTGCATGAAACTTACAATTTCC
Organism: Delia radicum; assembly: GCA_021234595.1. Classification (NCBI taxonomy): domain Eukaryota; kingdom Metazoa; phylum Arthropoda; class Insecta; order Diptera; family Anthomyiidae; genus Delia; species Delia radicum. The sequence continues at coordinate 25,578,694 of CM037852.1, read as the reverse complement.
TAAATTTTAAATAATATTTTCGTTAACACGAAATAATTTGAGGTTAACCCTCTAACCGGCAAGCCCGCCTCTAGGCGGGGTATTTTAAATTGGCCATATATATATATATTCCCGTCGTTCCTATAAGGAGCATAGGGCCATAAGTTCGCCAAAAAAGTGTTTTATTATAAAAATGTAAGCTATATCGATAGAGAACGAAGTTAGCCACATATTTTGCCAAGTAATGTTTTGTGTACATGTCATGGTTTGGAAGCGAGAAAGCGTTATAGGTAAAATTTTCAGTAATTTCAAAAAATAAATATTTTGAAACAACCACAATTTTGAAAAGTCCTTAAAACACATTTCTGTTAAAATGAAACCATTCATATTCCACACAAAGGAAGATTAAAGCTTGAACTTTTGGAAAATACTCGCAAGTTTGTTCCAATTACATACAGGACTTTAAAGGGATACATATAAAGGACATCATCTTATCTTGAAAACGAGTGGACGGATTTTTATGAAATTTCGCATAAATATTATATTTGATAACACTATCAAAGCTTCAAAGTTTCGTCAATATATATTAAAGTTAAGGTTCGTTTTCGCTCGATTTCGCGTTTTTCGAAAAACGAAAATCGCCATATCTTTTTATCTAAAAGCTCAAAACGACTAATTTTTGGACTGTTGTTATATCTTTGTAAGAAGAATAATTTATGCATTAACTTTTTAAATTTTATAGGTTAGTTTTTGAGATAGCCTCTAAACCTATTTTGACCCATATCGCCTAAAATAGGCAACAAAAAAAATTTCGCTTAAACAAAATATTATTTATTTCTCGTGCCGAACAAGTGGAATAAATTTCAGTCCAAAAAAGCTTATGCCGTTTAAAGGGTTAAGATAATTGTCTCAAAATAATAAAACATTGTTTTCTAGTCCCGCTTAAAACAGTTCATATATGTTGAAATATGGACATCTATGGTTGCGTATATCGCACACCTAGTTCAAAAGTGACTCAACTCGAAATTTTCAATTTTTCAGAAATCGAAAAAAATATTTGCAACTTTATACTAATTGAAACATAAAGAAAGACATAACTGTTTTTTAGCAACAGTTAACAACAACAAAATACACTGATATTATTTTTATAGATAAAGAAGTGAATTGTGCATAGTTTAAGCATGTAAACCCGAAAAATAAAAATTTTGAGTTGAGTCACTTTTGAACTAGGTGTGCGATATGGAAATATGATATATAGGGATATATGTGTTTTATATAAGGGCATATATGGAAATACAGTTGTTTTTCGATTTAACGAACTATATAATGTCGGCCCTGTTCGTTAAATTGAAAAATTCGTTAAACCAAGTACTATTTATTTATTTATTTCCCATGTTTTCTAATGTTTACACCACAAACGATCGTACAAGAATGCTAAAAACTCCAAAAGTAAACACAGAAAACGCATCCAGAACATCGTTGGGGAATCCCCTTTCTCTATATGTCTATTGCTTTTGCATATTGTTTGCGGAAATGTTTGTATTTGCATCTCATTCTATACTTAAGACTCTAATTTTGTATTTGTTCGTTATATCGAGTACAAAATTACGTTACAAAGTTACGGTGTTCGTAATATAAGGTACTCAATTCAAAATTTTTATGAGTTCGTTAAATCCCGAATTTGTTAAACCGATGGTTCGTTAAACCGATGGTTCGTTAAATCGGAAAACTACTGTATATGCGTTTACTTATTTTCAAAAAGGACTCATATTTGTCATATATGGAGGTATATGTGATTTCATTTTTGCAGAAGGTGCATTGGACATATGGACATTAGAGCAGCATTTTTATGTATTAAGATAATCTTGTTTGAAAAATTTCAATTTATTGTTCAGATTATTGTAGTGTTAGATCTAAAAGGATTTAACTGTAAATTTTAAAAAAATTCGATAGCGTTTACCTCAAAGTTTTGGATATTTGAAATTTTTTTTTTTTTTTTATCAATTTTAGCAACTTTTGAAATGGTACTTACGGTTTTCGAGATATTGCTATTTGATTTTCACTACAAATGGCCACTTTTTTTCTCTATTCTAGAAATTTTTTAAAAATAACCTTATTTTTTTTTTATTTTTGCACTCAAATAATACACAAAACAATCTTTCATTTAATCATAATTATGTCTGAAATAAGAGATGATGTATCACTAAATATATATTTTTAAATTAATTTTAATTAATTTAAAAATATATATAGGGTTAAGTAATCCGATTTTTCCTAAATTTCGCACCACAAGACTATTGGACCTTGGACTACAACAGTCAAAACATTAATTAATGAAAATCAGAAGTTAAAGTAAATATTGCTTAAAGAATCATATTTATATAATCAAAAAGCACAACAATTTTAATATATATAAATTTTCTGTTTTTCCGAGAAATTTGTAGCTACATTTACAAGTTATCATTCAACTAATATTGACATAATTATGCTGAAATGAAAAGTAGTTTTGCCTACTTTGCTAATGCAAAAAACATAAAAACTGAAGATAATTAAAAAATTTTTTTTTAATGGATTTTTAGCAAAAATCCGATTTCAAAAGTGATTATATATTCGTGTTTACATTGTCAAAATTATTAATGCAGTTAAAAAAAAAAAACATTTCTAAATTAGAAAATCTAAAATGTTATTCCCGGGGCCGATTTATCCCAAATTCGCACCACCTAATTAGACTTAGTTCAATAATACTCGCAACAATAATCGAAAGTTCTAAAAAAAAAAATGCCGCTCTAATAGACATATATGGTATATATTCTTTTATATTCGCAAAATAGACCCATATATGGGCAATACGAACATAAAAGAAAGTATACGTGACTCTAAATTTCCAAAGACTAATACATGGTCGAATATATTAAACCAATTTTTATATTAAATTTTAATACCCATGTTAAAATGGTAATATATTATCATAAATGACGTGTCATATATGTTCGGGTCCGAAAATTGAGGGTATATATGGTTATATATGGCTCATACATGCCCATATATTTTAGTTCATATATTTATTTTTTTTACATTTTTTTTTTGTTTTTTATTGTTTGTCTCTAAAGTCTGATTAAATGATTTTTATTCTATTTTATTGCATAATAAAAATAAAATAATAGTTTTTTATGTAATCAGACCTTAGAGACAAACAGCCAAAATCAAAAACCATTCCTTACAAAAACTGATGGCTGTTACTCCGGCATTTAGTGGATTGTTTAGATTGTAGCATTTCGGTGTTTCAATTTAATTTCCGATAAAAAAAACAATATTAAAATAGAAAAAATAATTTCTTTTCAAACATTTTTTTTATTTTGTTTCGAAAAAAAACAAACAAAAATATGGAAGAAAATTTAAGAACCAGATATAATCATGAAACAAATTTGCAAAAAAATAATCTGAATATTTTATTAAATTATCGCTGTAAAATAGTAGAACATTACAACACTATTTTAAATTTTAAATACATATAAATAAAACATAATTTCAAACAATAATATTGAATTATATGTAATTCGATACAATTATATTTTCTCATTTGTCGGATCAAATTTGATATCAGCGCATATCTAATTCATGTATAATTCATATATATTTGTTGGTGTTGAACGTATATGGATGTCTATTTAAAATAATATATGAACATATATGACCATATTTGTCCACATATGGAAATGAAGGTTAATTTTTCTAGTATGTACGAATATGGATGACCATATAAAAAATATATATGACCATATATGCACTTTTTTAACCGGTTTAAGAATCATTTATTTTTTAAGAAAAAAAATTTTTTTTTGTGAATAAATTTGTTTTCAGAATTTTCCAATTAAGATTTCTATAAATTGTTAAAAAAAAACTACTAAATCAGTCGCAAAGGTATTGTGGTACTTTTTTATTGAAAAAGTACCATTTTTAAATCTATCTTCTATACATACATGTATACAAAACTAATTTTTTTTTGTTTGTTCTCTATACAAATTTGCAATTCTCAAGGGATTTCCCTCAAATTTGACATGAATAATCCTCGGACCTCAACTTAGATTGTAGTATAGTTTTCATCGACCACGCCCACTTCTACGCCTACTTTTGACAAAAAATGTAAACTTAAAATTGTTTTCAACTTTTTTCGTTTTTTTTTCGAATACAAACTTCTAAGAAAGTTTTAACGGATTTCTTTGAAATTACTCACATATGTTCTACGTTTTTTGTAGAATATACGTGAGTAATGGTAATGAAACTTTTACGCCTCAAAGTTTCATTACCATAGCCCACTTCAATAGCGGCTTTTGATCAAAAACGTCAAAATAAAAAAATTCCACTATGTTTAATAAAGCTTATTTATTTTTCCTTACCGTTTTTGGAAACAACAAGTCCATTAAAAAAAATCAAAAAAAAAAAATTTCTTTAAGGATAAACTTTTTCGAAACCATGCACTTTATTGATAAAGCACATTGATTTATAGTCGTGAATTGCTACTGAAAGCATCATTTGTATTAAACATCTTTAAAGATAAAATCATTTTTAATTTTGTAACCTTATTTCATAAAGTTTAAATGAAATCTTTAATTTCAAGTTTAACGTTAAAATCCTAACTTATTCTGCAAAATACAACAGAATTAAGTCGTCTATTTCCTAGCTTAAAATTTTTTCTGCATTCAAAAATCACAGTTAACCCGGGAAACACCCGGCACTTCAGCTAGTATAAAAATAATTTTCAACATGAATTTCAAACTTTACTTTTTTATTGGTGATATTGGGGATTTTAACTTATAAAATAGGTCATATGTTTAAAATGTGTTTCTGGTAACACTGTATCATCGTCAGTATATAAGCTTTCATCAATTTATATATGAGTCATAAATAATACACTCAGATGTTTAACTGAAAGCTTTTACTGTGTGGGACACATTTTTTTTTATAAATACTATTTCTGTGGCATATTTTTAGGATGTTCTGATTAATAACTATTGAAATGCTTACGTGGAAAGAATGAAATAATAAAAAAAAATTTATGATTACGTGCATAGGTTAAAAAAGGGATGTAGATTTTTCCTTTCACAGAAAATTTCCTTCCTACACATTATTTCTAAGGTTTCGGTAATTTGATGTTGCGATATTGTTAATAATGAAATTGTTTGTCATATATAATTTGTATATAAATTTAAGTAATAACAATTTTTTTTTAATCTTGTATAACATTTGATTATAAATTTATGAGTTTTTTTAACTCTTATTACAATTTACAAAATATTTATTTTTATAAAACTTGATTTTGGTTTTTAAAAAATTAAGTCCATTGAACTCAGAGATAAACTCTCAAATTTGAAAGTTTTTTAACACTATAATCATTTTGACAGGTTTGATTAACCCTCTAACTGGTAAACCTAGTCGGGGTGTTTTAAATTGGCCATAAGTGCACGAAATGAGTGATTTATACTAAGAATTTAAGCTATATCGATAGAAAACCAAATTTACAAAATATTTTGTGAAGTAATTATTTGTTTGCATGGCAGGGTTTCAAAGCAAGAAAGCGTTTATTTTAATATTTCGTAAAATTAAAAAAAAAAAAATTTTTTTTTGAAATAAACAATTTTTAAAAATTTTGAAAAAATATTTATGTTGATGGGAACACAAAATAAGATTGAAGCTTAAACTTTTAAAAAAGCTAATTTTGGTATATGGACATACAGGATTCCAAAAGGATACCTGTAAAGAACATCGCCTTAACTTGATAACGTATGGACGGCTTTTTACGAAATTTGCCAGAACGATTCTATTAAGCATTATTAGCAAAAGCTTTAAGTATAATCAATATATGTTGAAGTTAAGGTGCGTTTCGCTCAGTGTAGCCTTTTTCGAAAAACGAAAATCGCCATATTTGCTTTACTAAAAGCACAAAAAGGTTAATTTTTGGACTGTAGTTAATTTTTGGACAAGAGAAATAACTTATGCCCAAAGTTATTTATTTTTATGGATTAGTTTTTGAGATTTGCTTTTAACCTATTTTGGTTCATTTCGCCTAAAATTTCAGCGAAACAATTTTTTATTGAATATTGTTTCGTGCCGAACATGTGGTCTAAATCTCGTTACAAAATGAGGGTTTAAGGGTTAAAAACTACAAAACTCCAACTTATTCCAGATATTATTACATTACTGCTTCTTATTTTAAATGAGCTTAAGATCATTTATTTATTAATTATAATTATTTATTTCCAATATTTCGTCTCAACATTGGGTGACTTCTTCAGGGAACAATTATTAATCAAATTGTAATAATTGTTCTCTGAAGAAGTTACCCAATGTGGAGACGAAATATTGGAAATAAATAATTATAGTTAATAAATAAATGATCTTAAGCTCGTTTAAAAAAAGAAGAATTAAATAAAAAAAGATGAAAGAAAACTTAACATTATTATTACATTACTTTTATACGATTAAGTAGTGTAACAATTCTTGAAAATCACTTAGTTTCAGAGAAAAAATTATTATACCTAACCAGTCAAAATGAAAAGTGTTTTTTAAAAATTTGTCAAAAATACATTTTTTATCCGATCATTATGGTTTCAGCAGCAATGCAAACTTGAAGTCGAACACTTCAAAACTGCATTTAAATCGTTTTGAAGTGCTGTGTTGTTTAAGCAATATTTTGAGCAGAATGTAGATATATGCCAAAAAAATTGCTAATGTCAGCAAAATCTTTTGCTGAAAATCAGCAAGCTGATTTTTAGCAACAAAATTAGTAGATTCAGCAAAAGTTTTGCCAACACTTAGTAGATTAGAAATAAAAAAGCGTTGGTAAAAATTAATAAATTTTTTGCTGAATTTTAGTAGACTGAAAAAAAAACGCAAAAAATTCTAAAAAAATTGTAATTTAGTTAATATATTTGCTGAAAATCATAAAACATATTTTTGTGATTCTTTAAAAATAATTTACAATAATTACGAAATATAAAAATTTTCATTTTCTTACATTGACGACATGAATTAATTTAATATATGAAAATGTATAGAAATAAATATATATAACATAACAAAATTTGTCTTTCAATTACTTATATCAATGGTTGTCTAAATGATGCTATCGCAACTGCCGAAGATAATTATAGAAACGAAAAAATAAACAAAAACAAACGAAACGAAAAAAACAACCCTTTTTGCAATAAGAAAAAAGGAACCATAAAAATCTACCTAAGATGTGTGTCTTTGTCTTTCACTTTACTCTGTCTACATTTCTGTATATGTTTGTTTGCAATTTGACCACACTATTATTAATCTATAAACATTTAGTTTAAATAAATAAATATTTTATTTTGTCTTTTATTTAATTAATAGACAATTATTTTCACAAGCCGGTGACAACGCAAAATTTAAGTTATTTTAATCCTCAATTTTGTTTTATGTATGAAAAAGAGATACAAAAGTCTTCCATGGTTGATTTTTTTATATGTCTTAAGCTGTTATGACACTGTATAGTTTTTGTATAGTTTCAAGATGTATTGGGAGAAAGAAACAACATTAATGTGCGAATGAAACATATATACAATTTGTAAACAAACAGTTTTGTTTTTTTTTTTTTTAAACTGACAGTTCCAAAAAGAAACTGACAACAAACTTATTTGCCTGTGAGAAATGTCAAGATAAAGTTCAAAATTTTCGTTTGCACTTTTGACAGATATCCCAATTTTTCGCTGATTTATCGATAACAAAAGTATTTGTTTTGACATTTACTACAATTTGGCACTATGTGTTCGTACTCTTTACACTAGTTAAAAAATTGAGTAACAATATATTTGTACTGCTTTAATTTAGATTGTCAATACAAAAACTATACAGTGTCATACGGGCTTTATTAGAGTTGTACTTTTTAGTATCATTTTCCTCTTCTCTACTACATCTTGACATGCCGCGACATCTGCTTCATTCTGCGTATATCTTTCAATCTGGTTGTCGTCCACACTATTAATGTGCTTATCAGCACAATTTTTTTTAGCAAAATTAATTAGTAAAACATTAGTATATTAGTAAAGCATTAGTATAAAACAGTTAAGTGCTGAATAAGTATAACAAAAATTTTAGCTGAAAACACGATTTTAGCAAAAAAATTTGCTGAAAAATAGTATACCTGATTTACAAGACGTTTTACTAACTTTTGTACTAACTTATTTTTTTTTTAGTGTACAGACGAGTTTGTTATATTTATTTATACCATTTTAGCTGAAATCAAAAAAAATTTCAAATAAATTATAAAGTATTCTATTTGAAATGCAGAAAATTTGCAATTGAATTTGAAAGTTTTTATTTGTATTTAAAGAAGTTATAAATTAGTCGATAACGTCTTTAACATTTTTCAATGATAGCGCAAATATTCAAATTGAAATTGAGATTTTTGTGTTTTACATTTTACTTAAAGTTTTTTTAATTGAAAATAATTAGTCACAATCTAATCTATAGTTTTGGCAAGTTCTAATGCAAAATTCCAATTATCTTTGTAATTTTTTGAATTTCAAATCGATTTTTTTTTTTAATTTCAGATCGATTCAAAAAGAAGAATTACAAATGAAAATGTAATTTTAAAATTTTGTTGAACTACATTTTTAAAATGTTTTATTGCAAACCACAGTTTAATTTGTTATACATTTTAACATGTCCAAAGCGAAATTTAAGTTTAAATTTAAAATTGACATTAAACACTTTAGATTCGATGTTAAACCAAATTTTAATATGATACCGTATACTAAAGGGTGGTTAAATTTCATGGGCCGATGTTGATTTTGAATAAAACACAAACTATTTAGGAAATTATTGTAATTTTATTTTATTATGATATATTGGTATTACTCAATTATGTATGGAACAAAATATCGGCCAAATGGGCGCCGCGACCACGGCGGCACACCTCCATCCGATGGTCCAAATTTTCGATGACGCTGAGGCATAATGGAGGTTCTATGCCGTTAATGTGCCGAATTATCTCATCCTTTAGCTCTTGAATTGTTGCTGGCTTATCGACGTACACCTTTTCTTTCAAATAACCCCAAAGAAAAAAGTCCAACGGTGTCAAATCACATGATCTTGGCGGCCAATTGACATCGCCATTACGTGAGATAACACGGCCATTGAATTTGTTGCGCAAAAGAGCCATTGTTTCGTTAGCTGTGTGGAAAGTGGCACCGTCCTGCTGAAACCACATATCGTCCACATCCATATCTTCCAATTCGGGCCATAAAAAGTTCGTTATCATCTCACGATAGCGAACACCATTCACAGTAACTGCCTGACCGGCCTCATTTTGGAAAAAATACGGCCCGATGATGCCGCCAGCCCATAAACCGCACCAAACAGTCACTCTTTGTGGGTGCATTGGTTTTTCGACAATCACTCTTGGATTCTCATTCGCCCAAATGCGGCAATTCTGTTTATTGACGAATCCACTGAGGTGAAAATGTGCCTCATCACTGAAGATGATTTTCTTCGAAAATTGATCATCCACTGTTGCCATTTCTTGCCACCATTCTGCCCATTCACGACGTTTGGAATGATCAAGAGGCTTTAGTTCTTGAGCCAATTGCACCTTGTAAGCGTGTAAATGCAAGTCTTTATGCATAATGTTCATCAACGACGAGCGTGAGAGGTGCAATTGTTGGGCACGACGACGAGTTGAGGTGGACGGCTCTTCAGCCACACTATCGCGAACAGCAGCAATATTTTCTGCAGTACGAGCTGTACGAGCATGCACTGGTGTTCTCACATCTTCTACAGACCCGGTTTGCTCGAATTTTTCCACGATTTTTGCGATTGTACGCATATTTGGACGATATGCATTTTGATTTGAACGCCCATTTTCATAATAAGTCTGGATAACTTTAACACGTTGTTGGATTGTGTATCTCTCCATGGTTCAAATTGAGTAAGTCTGAAATAGAGAAATGTCAAATAAAATTCGGAAAAAAACTTGGCGTTTAGGTGTGGTTCACATTCAACATCGGCCCTTACAATTTAACCACCCCTTATTATACGTAACATTATATTAAGCCTTATAAAATTATATATGATATCGTGATAATTTATGTAGTAATATATGTAGTAATATATGCCATATCTACGGCATTATCAATCGATATATATTTCGATATTAATATGTATGAGACTATATCAAAAATTTTCGAAAAACCAAATCCAAGATACAATTATATATGTATGATCATATGCGCCATCACATATATTCATATTAAGCTATACGTTTTTATATATATAAAATAAGATATGCTATATGAACGTTTTTATTTCGGCTATTATAGTTTTTATAATGTTAAATTTCCTTAAATTTATATTTGTCGTTACTATTGTTTCTACTGGTTTTATTGTAAATTGATACCTAACGATATTCCCCAGGTGTTTGTTTTTTAAACACCAGACATTTTGATCTCATTTTGCAATCTATTTAAATTTCACATTGTTGTAAATAAAAGTCGTTGTTGTCTACACACATGTTTATTTTAACCGGAAATCACGTTTTAATAAAATTATGAAAAAACAACAACAAAATCGATAAGAAATTTATTGTAGGCGACTTAGTTTCTCAAAACATGTGAAAAAACATTTTTTTTTTCAAATAGTTCAAAGGTCACACTTGACTAAACTCAAAAAGTTGGCTATAACTCATACGCACTCGATATGTTGAAGTTATACTCTGAGAATGTGACGCGTTTTTGTTTTCAAAAGAGATCATTAAGATCACTATTGCGTAGTGTGAAGATCAAAGAGCTTTAAGTTTAATGTGAAACATTCAGATTTGGAGATTTTTAGGGGGTAAAATCTTTAATTTTTTTTTTAAAAATTGGAAAAGTTTTGAAAAATGGATTTTTTTCGTTTTTACACTAAAGATATTATATAGGTAAATACGACAGCAATTGTAGTCAAATACAAATGAAATTTCACTTGGAAAAGTGCGACTAACATTTCATTAAATTCAACTGAAATTTGTCATTTGTTTTTACTGTTCTAAAAATTACTAACAATTGTAGTAAAGATGTGTTCATAACAATAAAATAAATAAATAAAAAATAAACAAACATTTATTTCATTTATTTTTTTATTAAAATGTATGTAAAATCATAAAACAGTCATTTGATGTGGTTTGTTTTTTAAAATGAACTACAAGGTTAATAAAAAATTAAATTTGTTTTACAAATGACTGACATTTACATTAAAAATAAAGAAACTGTATTACAACCCAAACAACTACAAATTTAAAAGCTGAAGTTCCCTGAGTGTATGCCTAAATTAATACTACAACAAAAAAAATGTTTCTCACTTTGACCCACTTTACCCCTAATACACTCAAAAAAGTCAGTAAAGTCAGCAACATTTTTGCTGCGAGGATTATTGCAGAAAAATTGCTAATATCAGATAAATTCAGCAAAGGGTAAAGTGGGTCAAAGTGAGAACATTTTTTTGTTGTACTATTAATTTAGGCATATACATACTCAGGAAATTTCTGCCTTTAGTTGTTTGGGTTGTAATACAGTTTCTTTATTTTTAATGTAAATGTCAGTCATTTGTAGAACAAATTTAATTTTACCTACCTTGTAGTTCAATTTTGCTGAATTCGAAAAGTTTTTAAAAATATATATATTTTTGCTTTTATGCATAAATTAATAGTACAACAAAAGAAATGTAGTTTTAAAATATTGGCTGAATTTTTATTCAGTAAATTCTACAAAAATTTTGTAAATTTGATTAAAATTTAGTTAATATTATAGAAAATAATTGAATTTTACAAATATTTAGTAATTGTTTTAAATATTCAGTAATCTTTGCAAATATTTAGTAAGCTGCAAAAATATTTAGTAAATCTTACAAATATTTTGTCAATTTAACAAATATTTTGTCAATTTAACAAATATTTTGTCAATTTAACAAATATTTTGTCAATTTAACAAATATTTTGTAAATTTAAAATTTTTTTTATAAATTTTACAAATATTTAGTAAATTTTACAAATATTTAGTAAATTTTACAAATAATTAGTAAATATTAAAAGTATTTAGTAAATTTTACAAATATTTAGTAAATTTTACAAATATTTAGTAAATTTTACAAATATTTAGTGAATTTTACAAATATTTAGTAAATTTTACAAATAATTAGTAAATTTTAAAAGTATTTAGTAAATGAAAATGAAAATTATTCAAGTTCGAGGCCATACTCTATATTTCTTCATTAGGATATTGTCCTAACAAATAATCTATAGAGTTTTTTGTTTTCAAATTTATTATTTGACCCTTTCAGGAATGTGTTGATATATCTATTTCGGGAATTTTCTAGGTTCCCATCATCAGAATACGTTTTGAAAGCGGTAACAATCCCATGCCAAACATCAAACATTCATATGAACTAGTTTACTCACTACATGAGAACTACTATACATATGAGTTTGAAGTTAAAGATTATAACCATTGATCAAAAAATAAATTGAAAACTTGTTTGATGTGCAAGATCCACCTCTGGTGGATATTCAATACACGTTTTTTGTTTTTCTCTCCTTTTTATATTTTGTTTAGTTTGTAAACAAAACAGGGGAAGTAAACTAGGCGGTACTTTGCCTTTTTTACAAGTTTGTTATAATTTTTATTAAAAATAAAAATTATGTTTTTGTAAATTTTACAAATATTTAGTAAATTTTAAAAGTATTTAGTAAATTTTACAAATATTTAGTAAATTTTACTAGTATTTAGTAAGCTTTACAAATATTTAATAAAGTTTTTCAAATATTTAGTAAATTTTACAAATATTTAGTGAATTTTACAAATATTTAGTAAATTTTACAAATAATTAGTTAATTTTAAAAGTATTTAGTAAATTTTACAAATATTTAGTAAATTTTACTAGTATTTAGTAAGCTTTACAAATATTTAATAAAGTTTTCAAATATTTAGGAAATTTTACAAATTCTTCGTAGATTTTACAAATATTTCATTAAATCAATGAATCCATTTTAATGAATTTTTTTTTTCAAAATTTTAGTGCAAACTTTAGAAAATTTTATAACTTAGTAAATTCTGCAAAATACTTAGCCAAGTATTTTTTTTTTTTTTTTGTAATTTAAGTATTTTTGTAGTAGTTTTCTGTTCGTTGAAATTATTATAAAATTGTGTGATGTCGGTCTTTTTAAAACATATTTTCTAAATTTTTTAGATTTCCTTTAACAATTTTATTTGCCGCTTATAATTTGATCACTTGTTTTTAGAGTTTTTGGTTTAGTTTATTTCGGCTTTACATCAATGCTCTAATAATTTCTTGAAATTTAATATTTCCTAGTCTCCTTTTTTTTAAAAAACATTTTTGTATAATATTTGTTAATAAAGATATAATAGTTTGTTTGTTAAGGTGTTTATTACTTATAATTTATATAATTTTTTAAAAATTGAGTTTAAATAGAGAGTGAATTTGTGTTAACTAAAAAAATGAGAGTAGACTACGACTTTATATTTTATTTTAAACCTCCCTTTATGGTAGAGTAGGCGCCTCATGAAAACAAAAGCGTAGTTAATATATTTTTTTAAGAAGGAGTTTGATGAGATCATAAGACCTTCCTTAACTTGCAAAAAGGGCTTTAAATTTACGATTCTAAATGAAGATTTTAAGTGAATGTAGATCCGATTCTAAATTTATAATAATTCTTCGAAAAGATTCAGCTTATACTGAAAATTACTAAGTTATAAAGTACCAAGTTATTGTTGTAGATATTATTTAATAAAAAAAATATTAACTTCAGAAACTATCAAAAAACAAGAAAATTTTAATTATTTTACCTGTTATTGGAAAAAGCTGTCAAATTTATTTATAGAACTGCATTTATTCGAAAGATAACTTTCAAAAACTGTCAAATAACTGTCAAAAACTGGTTTGAACCATCTCAATTCAACTAAAAATATTGCTGTTTTTGACATCACTTTTTTTCCAAAATGTCTAATTTTGGTAGGCATAAAGCATATCAGAGAACTAAAATCGGAAAAAAACTATAAAAATTTTCAAAGTTGTACTTACTTAATTGTCATAATGTAAATATTGGTAGGCATAAAGCATATCACCGAACTAAATCAGGAAAAACTATAAAAATTTTCAAAGTTGTACTTACTTAATTGTCATTTTCTTTGAAAGGTTATTATATTACCTTTAATTTGATATACAGCATTATTTTGTATTTGGAAAGGTCAAAGGTCACCTTTCTTGACCTATAAATCGGAAGGCTCTATATTTGAAAACGACTTTTTTGATAATTTCAAAAAAATATACGTTAAAGATAATTTCCTTTTCTAAAGTTGTGACAAATTTCTAAGTGGAGGTATTTTTGGATCATAAAATTCGGATGAGGTAGGGTACACCCTTTGGTTTATTTGTCATGGAATTACCCATATGCTTTTTTTTTTTTGCTTTTTTTACTCATATTTTCTATTTTTGCCATTTTTGGATTTCTCACTCTTGAGCTTAAAACCACTTTTTCTTAAGATTTTTGTGCTTTAAAATTGCCTTTTTCGTGATTTAAAAAAAAAAATATTGAAAAATTGCCATAAATATCAAAAAGTACACGCAAAGAAAAAACATGGTTGAGGGAACCATATTCAAAGAGCATCATACATTTTAGGATTTATTATTGCGACAACCATGTTGCTATGGTTATAACAACCATACTCTTATCTGATTCTGTACCATATTATGGTTCCATATATATCCCAATATTATGGACATTTTTATGAATTATCATAATATGAGCCCTACATTATTCTGTTGAAGCTGGATTAAAAAGATATGCATGTTTTTTAATAGTATATTTATTTAATAATTCACACATTTAAATAAAATTAGTTTGAAAATAATTTAAGTAATTAAATTATCTTTCCGCTAAAGAATAAGCTTTGTGAAATATTATGTCAGCAATACAAGCTATACATGTGATTACATCACAAAGCACGCATAAAAATATTGTTAAGAAAAGAATACAATTTCACAATACATTTATAATGATCAAACCATGTTAGCAGCAATCATAACAAATGCATTATAACCATATTATAGTCCTAGTTATCATATTGTGAGCATGGAAAAGAATTTAGTCATCATTTATAACCATATTATTATTATTGCAAGCATATTATGATTATTGCAACCATATTATGATTATTTCGTACTACAGACTTAACAGCACGTGCATTTTTTTAAATTTTTCTTTCATTATTTTTCTTTAGCAATATTTTTTTAGCGTAATTACAAACAATTAAAAAATAAAGCACTTTTTTATCACTTTATACTTGATTTGTAACACTTTTATGCCCATATAATAAAAATAACTTTATTTACAAATTAAAATTTTGCCTAGACTTCCAGGGTAGACCGGGTTGAGACTACAAACTTATTACTTCTTCCGCAAAACAAATCACCATTACAATTAACACCACTACGTTGTTTGTCAATTTTTAATGTCTTTTTGTTAAATATTATTTAATTTGTTGGTGCTGTCTGTTTTTCACAAATTCTTTTCACAAAATCTCAAATGACACTAAAAGAGCTAAGACGCTCATAAGAAAACGACTGGTTATCTTATAGTTGGCGCAACTATAATATGGCTGTAGTTAGATAGAGGAATATGATAATAAATGCTATATTATTATTGTAGACAATACAATAATATGAGAACTGAAAAAAAGAGAAATATTTACTAGAACATGATAAAAGCAACCATATTATTTATTCCACCAATAATATGGTTGCTTTTATCATGTTCTAGTAAATATTTCTCTTTTTTCAGTTCTCATATTATATTATATTGTCTACAATCATAATATAGCATTTATTATCATATTCCTCTATGATTGATACAACAATAATTAAATTGAAACAACCATTTATGGCTGTAGGAAACATAGTTTTGTGGCCGCAATCATATTGCAACTATATTTTTGCTCTGCGTGTAGGTTTTAGTGTGTGACTTCAATTTATAATAGTTAAGCTTAGAACTTTCTTGAAAAGAGCTCCTTCTCTTATACATACGCCCCTGGTTGAGCTTCTTTTTGCGATTTTTTTTTTTTTTATTAAATTTTGAACACGCCAACATATGGTTGTTACTTTACTTTATTTTTCATTAAACTTTGCTGCTTTTATTGGCTAATGCATTAAACATTTGTTTTGTGTACTCCAGCAGCTCCCCAATTCCGTTTTAGTTTACTTGTGAACGTTTAACCAAGCGCACATAAATAATTTATACAAAAATTTAACAATCTTATATACAAATAACAAATTTACGCTCGCTTTTTATCGATATCTAAAAAAAAAAACGACGGTGTATAATTTTTTTTGGTGTATACGTATATGAAGATAAAAAAACGAAAAAAGAAAATATTGTGTATTAAAAATACAAAAAAAAAAAAAAGTTTAAAAGTGAATTTTATTCAATTTTTGTGTTTTAATTAACCAATAATGTATGTGGTGAAATAGAAAAATATATAAAATTATATTAAACAAATCTTCAAAATAAATAGAAAATCCGAAAAATTTAGAAAATTGTTAACAAAAAAATTGTATAAATTATAATTATATCAATATTTCCAGTCAGTGATGTTAACCTTTTTTTGCAATCTTCTTTTACAGTATTTAGCCATTTTGTTCTGGGGTTTCCCCTCGCTCTTGACATGGCATTCATGATTCTTTGTTGAGCTCTGTTGCTTTATAAAAGCATCAAAAATGTATAAAACATAAATATTTTTGATAAAATAATAAAATTTTTGAAAAGACTAAGAAAAATTTACAATAAATTTAGTAAATTCTATAAACAACTTATTAAAAAAAAACTTAGGTAATGTAGTAAAACATAATGCAAACAATATAAACTAAATGTTATAAAGTTGTGTGAACTTGTTAAAGAGTATAAAAGAAGAAAAAATTTTAATTTTAAAAGTTTTTTATATCAAAATTTTACCAAGTGTACTTGTGTGTCAAATAAGCTCTTTAAGGGGGGACATTACATTCGCGGCAGAGAAAACAGACCTTTTTTTTAAAAATTCATAACTCAGTCAAAAACAAACATTTTTCCAAAATTTATTGTAGAGAATTGAAAAAATTACAAGAAAAAAATTCAACAAAAATATATTTTTCACTCCAACATGGTTGTTTTATAGAGCTCCAAACTGGCGGCAGAGAAAAAAGCGGGGCCTCGTGGTTGCAGCGCTGGGAGTCGCAAAAATTGTCCGATCTGGAAAAAAATTACTTTTTTAAATCTTAACAAAATTGGTTATCGTATGACACGAGCTTTTTTTAAATTTTTTTTTTTCAATTTTTGGTGATGTTCCAAATTTAAAAGTGTGTTTTTTTCGAAAAAAAATATTGACTTTAAAAATTCATAAAAAATTGAAAAAAAATTAAAAAAAAGCTCGTGTCATACGATAGCGAATCAAGTTTAAAACAACACAAAAAAAAAAAAAATGTCGTCAAAAAATGAACCCGCTAGTGCCGCAGCCAGTACGAAAAACATGGTTTCGAGATAAACGCGTTCATAGTTTGTGAACAAAGAAAAGCAAGTAAAACAAGTATATACCAGCTGCCGTACGTAGGTAGCGCGAAAATTAAAAATGCGCTCTCACTAATCCGGCTGTAACTTTTGAACTCGTAGGAATTTTTCCATGAAATTTTTTTTCTTAAAATCTTAAGAATATTTACTAAAATACAAAATTAATTATAAAAAAAAGTCGATTTGAAAAAACGGCCAATGTCATGTCTCCCCTTAATATACGCTCTCATTGAGTATCTTATTGTCAGGTTTAAATATATATTTTCTTCTTCAAATGAGTATTAAAAAAAAACTTGGTAAATGAGTATTAAAAAAACTTAAAATTAAGCAAAATTTAGTAAAACTAACCAATTAAATAGTATAATTAACCAAAACTTAGTAAATCTAACCAAATATTAGAAAAATTTACAAAAACCTAAAGCAATTGCAATATTGAAATCTAAAAACCCAAAAGAAAAAAGAACGAAGACATCTCACAAATTATCTTGAATTATACAAAATCTTACACGAAAAAAAAATGGTTGCCAATAAATTGGGTAAAATAGCTATATCTAAGTCATCTTGTTTAAATCATGTAAGTTGTGACATAAAAAAAAACTGGAAAAGTTTTAAAAACATTTAAATACAAATAAATTGCATAAATCTGTTTTACCTTATTTATTGGCAAGCATGTTCTTTGATGTACGAAATTTCAAAATCTTCAGACATATTATTTTGAGTGCAAACTTAAATTTAACAAAAACTTAAATTACAAGGAAAATAAGGATTTTATTTTTAAATATGTACAAGCAAAGCAACAAGCATTTTTGCCAAAAACTAGTTAAATTGGGAAAATTTGATAAATTTTTAGGTTTTTTGCTTAAAACAATGGAAATTTTCGCAAGTTTTTGCGAAAATTTATGCATACAATCATATTTTTTTCAAAAAGTTTGTAAAAATGCTGCACTCAATATTTTTGTATAATTTATGTAAAATCTTGACAACTTTTACCAAGTCTTTTTTAGCTAAAATGTTGTTAAACGTTCGCAAGTTTTTCATAATTTATACAAAGTAATGTTTTCCAATATAATTCAAAAATAGTTTCACCCAATATGTTGTTTTTTGTATAATTATGTAAAAACTTGGCAAAATTTACCAAACTCTATTGTAGCGAAAAACATGGGAACTGTTCGCCAGTTTTGCATAATTTATACATACAAAAAAAAAAATGTTTCTCAAAAATTTTGTTAAATAGCTCAACCCAATATTTTTTTTTGTATAAATTATGTAAAAACTTGCAATATTTTTCTTTCTCAGCTGAAAACTTGATAAACGTTCGCAAGTTTTTGTATAATTTATTCACACAAGCAAATGCTTTCCAAAAAATTTTGTAAAATAGCTCTAAACAATATTTTTTTTTGCATAAATTAGTTAACAACTTGGCAAAATTTACCAATCTTTTTCTTTTTTTCAGCTAAAAAGTTGATAAACGTTTCCAAGTTTTTGCATAATTTATAAAAACAAAATTGGATTAAAGCTATTTTACCACTTTTTTCTTATGAACATTTTGCTTTGCGTATATTTTAGCAGAAGGACGAATTTGCAATAAAATATTAGTAAAATCAACTGAAATATTGGTAAATTTAACTAAAATGTAAGATATAACTAAAATATTAGTGAAATTTAACTGAAAATTAGTATAATTTTAAGAAAACTTAACTACTAGAAAATACAACTTGAAATTTAATTTATTTTGCCAAATTTATGATCAATTTATTTGAAAAAGATTTTGTGTGTGTATTTTTCTATAAAAAAAAATTTTTAAAAATATAATCAAAACTTAAAAAAAACATGAAAGTTTTTAATAAAAATTTAAAATGTTTCAAAAAATTTACCAAATTTTCAAAATATAATAAACTTTAAAAATAAATTTAAAAAATCTTTAAAAATTAAAACAAAAAGAAAGAAATCTATGAAAATTTAATAAAAAAAGAAAAAGTAAACATAAATATTATATAAAGGCCTGAAAACAATACCAAAAATATAAAAATTAATAAATAAAAAAATAAGAAATAAAAAACAAATTTAGTAAATATAAAAAAAAATAAATAAATTAAATAGAAATAATAAATACAAAATAGAAATAATAAATAAAAAATAAATAATAAATACAAAATAAATAGAAATAATAAACATAAAATAATAAAAAAAAAAAAAATAATAATTAATTAATAAATTAAAAAAGAAAAAAGAAAATAAATACAAAAAAATTATGAAATAAAAATAATAAATAAATTAAAAAAATAAAAAATAGAAATAATAAACAATAAAAAAATATAAAATAATTAATAAAATAAAAACAAGAGTAAAAAAAAAATATTTAATAAAATAAAATAAATATAATATAATAAAATCAATAAATTAAGAAAAAATAAAAATAATAAAATTAAAAAATTAATAAAAAATATAAAATAATAATATAAAAAATGTAAAATAATAAAAATAAATTAAATGAATAAATAAAATATATAAAATAAATAACAAAAATGATTATATCTCCAATAGTAAATAGAAAAACAAATTAAAAACATTAAAAATAAAAAATAAATATTGTAATAAAAAATAAATAAATACTAGCAAAAGACTTAAATAAAAAAAAAATAGTAACATTCTATATAATAAATTTAAAAAATATTTAAGAAAACGTTTAAAAGTACACTTAGAATTGTGTGTGCTTATTTTTAATCCTAACAAATTCTTATCAAATAAGTTTTACCAATTTTTTTTTTATAAAATAATATTTATTGATTAATCATTTGAAATTTCTATCTATCCAGCCTAACAAAAATGTATACTTTTTAAACTTGAGTAAGCCAAAATTCCATTATTTTTTTCAATTATATTCAACGCCCACCTTTTTATAAATACATATTGTTGCTATTTTTTTCTAAATAATTTAATTAATATTTTTTTTTTACCAATTTACTACTCTTTTTTTTTATACAATTATTTATAGTCATTTTTGTACTGCCAATTTAAGTTTTTTTGCTTGTTCATAATTCTCTGTTTATATTTTACAAACAAATTTCATCATTCCCACGAAATTTATCAATGGAAAATTTTCTGCAATAATTCTATTTCTCTCTCTTTCTTTCATAATATTGCTAAACTCTTCTAAATGCTATTTTTTTTTTTGGTTTTAACTTGTTTTTTTGTATTATTATTTCTTCTTCTTTACTTCAACTTTTTCTTTAAAACACAAAAATAAAATAAAACATGATAAAACACACCAGATCATGCTTCAAAGTCACTATGTCTTATTTGTGTGCGTCGTAAAAAATTTTGTTTGTGTAATGATGACTCTTCGTTTTTGTTTTGCAGTTAGTAGAGTAGGTTTTGTCTTGGCCAAATTTTGATGATTAACAAAATTTACGTCTTTTATGGTTTTGTATGAGTGCGCGCGTGCGCACTTTTTTTATATTTTTAATGTTAGCTGATTTTTTATTTTAGGAAACTTTGTTTTATTTTTTTAATAATGATTTTAAGGACTTCCCCAATAGTTTTTTTTTTATTCGATTAAACAGATAAATGATGAATAATTTTCCATACATCTAAAGTTTAAGGCCAAATTTGAGTTGGTAATTTAAATTTTCTGCTTTTTTGGTAGATCTTAGCGATTTTTTGAACTTATTTTGCGTATTTTATTCATGTCACAAATTAGTTTATTGTCAAAATATCTCAAGCCATTTTTTTGTATAGCAAATTGAAAAACTTGGATAAATTTTACCAAGGTTTTGTTAAAAAAAAGTAAAAACTTGTGTAAAAAGTCTCAAAACACTAAAAGGTACCTCACTATTGGATTACATATGCCAAGAAGAAAAAAGACTTAAACATTTTACTGTTATTAGGAAAGAGGTTTTATCATTAAAATAATAATGGATCCGTTTAAATCTCAGAATTTTTCTAATAAAAATTCTATTTTAAATGACGAGTTCATAGAATCCTACACACAGAGAAAAATTTAGCTATTTGCCAACTGATATTTGGTTACTAGGACTTAAATTAGGGTATTACGAATTTCATTGGCACAACTTAACATTAATTTTCGCAACAAAGTTCGGTTTATTTATATTTATTTTGGCGCCTTTATCACAAATCAAAATTTTACGGCAATCAAAGGAAACTCTTCTCTTGTAAATCACATTCTGGTACTTTTTGCCTTAGAGATTTAGAGCGATGCGTACCATTTGATATTGTTTGGTACTTTCTGGTGTCTCTAAGGAGATTACGATTTTAATAACTTTTGATATTTGCGGTTAGTATTTTTACCATCGAATATTTACATTAATACATATCTAATGCAATTCAGAATTTGATACCTTTAAATATTCTCGATTGGTCCCTTTTGATGTCTCTAATGCGGTACCTTTTAATACACTGATTTTTGATGGGTACTTTTTGGAAATTCCTGATTTAATAGAAATGTTGCTTTCTTTGAATATCGATTAGTAGCTTTTGTCATTTCCAATTCGATTAAGATTTTAATGTCTTTAAAAATCTACATTAATAACTTTTGTCATTCCCAATTTGAAGAGGATTTGGTTAACTTTTGATATCCACGATTTTTAATTTTTGGAAATTTATAATTTGACAGAAATGTTGCTACCTTTGGATATTCATTATGTATTATCGTACCTTTTGTCGTTTTTAATTTGATAAATATTTTTTATATCTTTGAAAATCTACTATTGATACATTTTGACACTCGCAATTTTAAGATGATTTGGTTATTTCTAATATGATTTAGATTTCGGTATCCACAACTGGTACCTTTTTCAATTTTAATTTAATGGAAATTTTATTAAAATTTCAGTACATTTTAAAAACCACATTTGGTACTTTTATGAATTTAATGGATACTTTTTAATCAATTGATTCTTTTTACCGTCAAAAAAGTGATAAATGGACTAAACTTTTTTAGCTCACGTGTTAATAACGTCAATTTTACGTTATTTCGTTGTTAACAGGTTTTCTATAAAATTTACACATTTTTTTTGAAGAATTTCACGTGTTTTTATGATTAGAACATCTTTGTTCATTATTTCTAAGAATTGACACATTTTTATTAAAAAAAAAATATGTCACAATTTGTAATATTTTAATTTGCAACTTTGCCGGTCTTTCAAACTTAAATCAACAAATTCATATTAAAATTTTGTTTAATATAAAACACACACAAAATAAAACGCTACAAATAATATGACTAGCTGGGGAGCTACAGCTCCACTCTTTTATAAGAGATAAGCTCTTTCTGATTTAAATAATTCTCTTTCTTTCTCACTTTTTAATACTTTGTTTTCTTGGTAATATCTTTTTCTCATATAATTCGTTTTAAGGCAGTGCTGCCAACCCAATTTATTTAAAAATCGTAATGTTTAGTGGAAAAAATCTTCGAAATCTTGATTTTGAGAATGAGAAATCGTCAAAAAAATCGTCATTTCCCAAACTCCCTATATTTCATTAAAAAAAAGGGGAAAGTTAACTTAACCCTCTAAATGGCAAGCCCGCCTCCAGGTGGGGTATTTTAAATTGACCATAAGTGAGCCAAATGAGTGATTTATAATAAGAATTTATGCTATTGCGATAGAAAATCAAATTTACAAAATATTTTGTGAATTAATTGTTTGTGTGCATGGCACTGTTTGGAAGCGAGAAAGCGTTAAAGTTAAAATTTCGTATAATTTCAAAAATAAATATTTGGACACAATTTTCAAACACAATTTTCAAACACATTTATGTTGACGGGAAACAGTTGATACTAAACACAAACTATGATTGAAGCTTAAATTAAAAAAAGCTTTAATTTTGGTATAAGTACATTCAGTATTCCTGTAAAGGACATCGTTTTAAACTTGAAAACGTATGAATGGATTTTTATAAAATTTGCCAGAAATATTATATGTATTAGGTATTATTAGCAAAGCCTTCAAGTTTAAATAATATATGTTAAAGTAAAGGTGCGTTTTCACTCTATTTTCCGTTTTTTCGAAAAACGAAAATAGCCATATCTTAACTAAAGCACTAAAAGGGTAATATATGGACCTTAGTTATATCTTGGTAAGAGGAATAATTTATGCCTAGTTATTTATTTTTATGGATTAGTTTTTGAGATTCGCTCTTAATCTTCACCCATATCGCCTAAAATCGGCAAGGAAAAAATGTTGGTAGAAGAACATATTGTTTATTTTTCGTGCCGAACAAGTGGTATAAATTTCATTGCAAAAGCTTTTTTTGCTGTTTTGAGGGTTAAAACTTCGTTTTAATCACTTTATTTGTAATAATTTCCCAATTTTGATGTTCTTTATTATTAATTCCTTTACAAACGCGCCGAGTCTGCAGTACATAACTCCCAATAGTAACTACGCGAAATAAAATTTTTACATCACCGACTGATTTTAAAATTTGTATAAATTTCATGACGAAACATTAATTTACAAAAAATCCCACTCAAGAAATATATTGATTTAAAAAGAATCAAAAATGTGGAAAATAAGCCAAAATGAATTAAATTATTAAAATTAAACATTTTTGTATTTTAGTTCCTAAAATATATAAAAAATACCTTTGGTTTTCGTTATTTTTTAAATAAAATTAAAATAAATCTTTTAAAATTGTGAAGTATATATTTAGCTAAACATTAAATGGGTAAATGATCAATTTTTAATCGATTTGAGATAATTTTATTACATTTTCCCTCGATGTTTTAAATGAAAAGAAACTTTATACAATTTTGTAAGTAAATTTTAGAGAAAAAATTTGATAAAAATTGCAACATTTTTAAAAATCGTAATTGTCCATACAACGAATTTTGTAAAATCGTCAATCGCCATTTTATCATATTTCACTTCAAAAATCGTCAAAATGTAGACAAATCGTCAAAGTTGGCAGCGCTGTTCTAAGGCCGTTTGAAAGTAAAATGCGCTTGCTTTTTGCTCCCCTTACGCTTTTTAATAGCCCCCCTTTATTTGGCCTTCTACGAGTATATCATACTCTCTCTTTTTTCTCTGTCTTTCTTTATCTTTTTAATGATTTTGTTTGACGATCGTGCTAAACTTTTAAATGTAAATATTTAAATAATAAAAGTTTTAACAGCACTTGACATATTTGAGGTTGATTTTTTTCTGTTCAACTATTTATCGGTTTGTAGACTTTTATTGAAATGCATCTGCACACACAGTCACATTCGTGTATTATTTCCCTGCACCGCTTTATTGAACCCCTTCGCATTATTCTATGATTTCATGGACATTGTCCTCTTGTTGAATTTGTGCAAAATTTTTGCTACTTTACAACTTAAGCGCCAATAAATACGAGTACTTATGCTCTAAACAAACAGTATTTTCGCACACTCATACGTGCAAGAGACTCTTCACACAATAATACTCACGTACACGCACTCACACATACCTTTTGACATATTTTTGTGCTGTTATTTCTATGTGTATGTGTATTTGTATGGGGTGTAAATTTTCCTCCTCTTGCAGCCCCCTCATTTAGTTTTAATCATACACTAAGAAAAAAGGGAATTACAAATTTAGAAATAAAGAATCGGTATTTTTTAAATGCTTTTGAAGTAACTCAGAATTAATGCTTCGAAATAATCAAGGATTGGTAGTTTATGGATATTCTTAAATAATTTTTAAAGTACCAAAAAAAAAAAAGAAGTTACTAAAAATTGCCAAAATCTCATTTAAATTGAGATTTACAAAAAGTATCAGTCGTATATTTTCAAAGATACCAAAATCACAATCAAATTATAAAGTACCAAAAGTAAAAAATAATGAAAAAGTAAAAATCGTGAATTTCTAAATGTACAAAAATCTCAATCAAATTAGGGATTATCAAATAGTACCAATCATGGATTTCTAAAGATCTAAAAATCTCAATCACATTAGGAATTACCAAAAAAGTAAAAATCGTGGATTTATAATGGAACCTAAATCTCAATCAAATTAGGGATTGCCAAAAAGATTTTTAATGGTACCAATATCTCAATAGTTTTAAAAATACTTATATTACCAAAAAGTGGATTTCTAAAGGTTTTAAAATCTTAATAAAATTAAATATTGCCAAAAAGTGCAAATCGTGGATTCCTGAAGGTTTTAAAATGTCAATCAAATTAGGAATTGCCAAAAAGTACCAATCGTGGGTTTCTAAAGGTTTTAAAAACTCAATCACATTATGGATTGCCAAAAAGTACCAATCGTGGATTTTTAATGGTACCAAAATCTCTATAGTCTTAAAAACACTTATATTACCAAAAAGTGGATTTCTAAAGGTTTAAAAATCTTAATTAAATTAAATATTACCAAAAAGTGCAAATCGTGGATTTCTGAAGGTTTAAAAATGTCAATCAAATTAGAAATTTCCAAAAAGTACCAATCGTGGGTTTCTAAAGGTTTTAAACACAAATTACGGATTGCCAAAAAGTACCAATCGTCGATTTTTCATGGTACCAAAATCTCAATAGTTTTAAAAACACTTATATTACCAAAAAGTGGATTTCTAAAGGTTTAAAAATCTTAATAAAATTAAATATTACCAAAAAGTGCAAATCGTGGATTTCTGAAGGTTTAAAAATGTAAATCAAATTAGAAATTTCCAAAAAGTACCAATCGTGGGTTTCTAAAGGTTTTAAAAACTCAATCAAATTAGAAATTTTTAGAAATATGGTATTTTTAGTAAATTCCCATTTCCTCAATTTGTTGTGGAATTAGTTATTTTTTTTTATATAATTCCGATCGTTTTTTCAAATCTTGATTCGATTTAGATTTTAATTTTGTTTAAATCCACGATTGATACCTTTTGAATTACACAATACATACCTTTTTAAAATCTTGATTCAATTCTGATTTGTTGGTAATTTTTTGCAATCCACGATTAGTACTTTTGAACTTTACGATTGGTATCTTTTTAAATCAATTTTTTTTCATCCTAATTCGATTTAGATTTTGGTATTTTTGAAATCTACCATTGGTATCTTTTTAAATACACATTTTTTAAATCCTGATTCGATTTAGATTTTGGTACTTTTTGAAATCCATTACTGGTATCTTTTTAAATACATATTTTCAAAATCCTGATTCGATTTAGATTTTGGTACTTTTGGCATAAACAATTGATACATTTTAAAATTCACGATTTGTATCTTTTGCCAGTTCCATATTTGTTAAAGATTTTGATAACTTTGAAATCGATGATTATAAAGCCATTAATAACTTTTTTTGCTTTTGCTAAGTGTATCTTGGTTTTTTTTTTGTGTGTTATTATTAGAAGTGGATTTTTTTTTCTTTTTGCATATTTTTTGTTTAAAAATTCTTTAAACTCATTTAATATTTTTTCTGTATTCTTCGTACTGTAATTCATTGATTATTTATACATATTCAACATACTCATTGCTATGTGGCTTTTAAAACGTGTAATCTTGTTTTAAGTACAACTAAAGTGCCCTGTTCTGGTCTGCACCTCTTTACATTTTGGTCAACACGATGGTGGTATTTCGTACGTATCTCCTGTCTGTCATCCCCCCACCTACCATCTTCTTCATTTATGCGGCTCATTTGTTGTAGATTTTTTATGATTATTAGGGCAACCAAAAACAAAATGCTAAATAATCAGTAAAACAAGTCGTTTAATTTTAAAAATAAGCCGTTAAACGCCAATTGCTAGAAAAAAGTATAAAAAAGTTCCATTTTGAAAGAAAAAAAGTCAGAAAAAGGTTTTTAACGAAAAACTATAGGAAAGCTTAATTTAAAAAAAAAAATAAGTTAAAAAAGGCTCTATCAAATATTGGTTAAAAACTTTATATTCTTAAGATCAGAACTCGCGTTAAATTTTAATATTTCTAACCTTTCAAATAAAAAACAAGCTTTAGCTTATTTTTGGTTGCCCTAATAATTATATTGTCGCTATTTTTATATGTTGCTGATTTTTTTTTTTGTGTGCTGTCTATATGTTTCGATATATGTTGTCCTTAGTTGTTAGCAAAACAAGGCCTGTGTGTAGAAAATTCAACATAACAAAAATTTATTCTCGAATTCATACAAAACAGAAGAATTCACAACAAAACGTGTGTACAAGCGCTTCAGACACATGTGACGTTTCAATGGAAAATTCCCAAAGTTTTGTGTGTGTTCTTTTTATATCAGCATGTTGATTTAGGATTGTTTTTTTTTTTTATAGCTTGTTGGTAATGAATCAGGTATTGGTTATAGGAAATATTTACAGAAATTTTTATACATGTCGAAAATTTTCTGCTAACACTATTTGTAACTTTAAAACTTTCGTGATTGGTACTTTAATAAAATTTTGGTACTTTAATAAAATTACGATTTGAACCTTTTTTTTTGCTCAAGATTTTGAAATCTTTTGAAATACTTGATATTAAAATCCTGATTCTATTCAAATTTTAGTACCTTTTGAAAACCACGATTAGAACCTTTTGAAAACCACTACATATACATTTTTTTAAATTCTTATCCAATTCAGATTTTGGTCCTTTTTGAAATGCATGATTTGTACCCTTTTCAAATCCCGATTTGATTCAGATATTGGTACATTTTTGAATTCACGATTTGTACAATTTTCAAATCCTGATTCGATTTAGATGTTGGTACTTTTTGCAATCCATGGTTGGTAACTTTTGAAACTCATGATTTCTTTACTTTTCAAATCCTTATTTGATTCGGACTTTTGTAATTTTTGAAATTCCCGATTAGAACCTATTGAAAACCACTAAAAATACCTTTTTTAAATTCTTGTCCGATTCAAGTGTTGGTACTTTTTGAAATTTTTGATTTGTACCCATTTCAAATCCTGATTTGATTCAGATTTTGATACATTTTCAAATCCTGATTCGATTTAGATTTTTGTACTTTTTGCAATCCACGGTTGGAAACTTTTGAAACTCATGATTTGTTTACTTTTCAAATACTAATTTGATTCGGATTTTGGTAATTTTTGAAATTCACGATTAGAACCTATTGAAAACCACTATAAATACCTTTTTTAAATTCTTGTCCGATTCAAATGTTGGTACTTTTTGAAATTATTGATTTGTACCCATTTCAAATCCTGATTTGATTCAGATTTTGGTACTTGAAATTTACAATTTGTGCCCTTTTAACTCCTGATTCGATTTAGATTTTGGTACTTTTTGAAGTCCACGGTTGGTAACTTTTGAAATTCACTATTTGTACACTTTTCGAATCATGATATGATTCAGATTTTTGTACCTTTTGAAATGCACACTTGGTATCTTTTTTGTTTAGATTTTGGTACTTTTTGAAATCCATGATTGGTACGTTTTTAAAATCCCCTATACCTTTTGAAATCAACAATGTGTACCTTTTTCAATTCTAGATTCGACTTAGATTTTGGTGCTTTTTAAAATTCACGGTTGGCAATTCCATATTTTCTTTTGACAATACCATATTTTTGATTATGGTTTTGATGTCTTTTAAGATCCACGATTTGTACCTTTAGACAATTTCAGATTTTTTCAAGATTCTGGTACATTTTAAAGGTTTCATATACATTTAAGAATTTACTACCTTTAAAAATCCATAATTTACTTTAAAAGTTCAAAATATGTTTAAGATTTTAGAGCGTTTAGAGGTCGATTTTGACAGTTTTTTTGACAGTATCCGGGTTGTTTTTATACTTTGGTTCCTTTTAAAATGCAAGACTCCAAATTCTAGAATTGGGAAAATTTTGGTACTTTAAGATATCCACAATTCGTGCCTGATTGTACGCTATTTTTTAAACATAATGACATTTGTGATCTAAGTGAATTTAGAAGTACAATGTTGGTACTTTTTTTTTGACAATTTAAGATAATTATGATGTGAGCAAGACGCGAAATGAAACATGTAAGGACCTGTCAGTAGATAAAGTCTGCTATAAGAAAGCGGGCAAAAACTTTTTTGAGTAATAAATAAATATTGCACGGTTTTTTGTTTAACAAAAAACAAATGATCTTGAACTCGAATAATCTTGCTCACATCATAATGTATGATAAAAGATCGAAAAATAAACTTTTGGTTTTAACTTTTTAAAATTTAAAAGTAAAACATTTAAACAAAATTTAAGATAATGGTATCGTGGAAGTGCACGATTCCAAATTCAGGATTTAAAAAGATTTTGGTCCATTTAGATATTCAGAATTAGTGACTTTACTTTTAACTAAAAAAGTCCCTGCTGGTGCTCCATTTTTTTTTGAACATCACGACATTATCGTCAATTTCTAGACCTGAAAATTCTCGAATTTGTGAAAACGCTGGTAGATTAATATTCAAAATTATTGGGCGTCATTTTTTGTACGTCATGATATTTTTGTTGATTTTTAGACCTTAAAAGCTCTGGGGGTTACCGCGTAACTCGATTCGTAAAAAGTTCTTGAATTCGGAAATCTTGTACATTTCGTAAAAAGATTATCTTTGGAAAAATCTTAATTTTTGAATTTTTATATGCAGTGCCTAAGAGTAAGAACAATAAAATTGAAAAAAGGATTCTTTTTTTATTATTAGTTTTTTTTACAATATGTGGAAGATTTCAGAACTCAATTTTTTTTGAATCGATTTCCATGCATTAGCTAATAGATCGGCATTTAAAATTAAGAATATCCGTATTTGAAATTATATTTATGTGCAGTATCATGATATTGTCATCGATATCTTGACCTCAAAAGCCTTGAATCATATAAAAATTCTTGAAAAAAAAACTACCAGTCATGGATGTATTTATTCGGTATTCAAAATTATTTGAATTTGAAAAAATAGTGAATTTTTCGACTTTTAAATTCCAGCAATACATCAAAACGACGGTGGATTGGTATCTTTATTAGATATTTTAGGTCCCGTTAGGTAGGACGCATATTCCCTAAATTGATGTAGTGATTGCCTGTTTTATCATTTCTTAAAATAAAATAAACATATAGAGGAGCATGGGGTAATATGGAAACCGAGCTATTCCCTGAAAAGCTCAATTATTTATGTCTTGTTAAATAAAATATTCTTGTTAAATTTTTGCAGCCACATCAGTTTCCAACTTTTCTCCACATTACCGTATTGAATTTAAATCCATGAATGTAAGAATTAATAATTTCAAAACTTTAAGCCTTAATCATTTTTCAGAATTTAAATACAAAATTTATGAAAATCTTTTTTTAATTGTTACGAATTTGATTAACATTTTCCAAACTATTAGTCCCTGCTCAGGCGCCAATTATGTTCTAAATCATTTTTCAGAACTTAAACATAAATTTATGAAAAAATTTGTCTATTTTTAACAAGTCTTGCAATATCTTTTTTTATTATATAATATCTTTTGAAATTGCTTAAATAATGCCCAAATTACCATAAATTGTCTAAAGATTTGCAGATTATGTAACTAAGATTACATAAAACATAATATCCTGTTTTTATTTTGATTACATTTAAACATCCTTGAAAGCAAAACTTTAATTATACAAACCTTTAAAAATAACTTCAATCATATTAATCTTTCGATCATTTCATAAATTTGTTCATAAATTTTTGACTGGCTAAAAGTTTTTCTGTCGGTTTCAAAAGCAAAAAAATTAACCAGTCTAAATACAAAAATATACTGACAAAAATGTAAGTTTTCTTCACTTTTTTTTTGTTCTTTAATTACAAGTTCTCGTTTTTTCAAAATATTGTACTAAATACATCCATGTCTGGTAGGGGGGTTTTTTTTTGGCTTAAAAGTCAGTCAGACGTCGTCATTGGTGTCGTCTTCTTTCTTCTCTACGTCAAATGTGGTAGTTGGGCATAAAGTTTTTTTATATTTTATATTTTGGTATTCAAATGATTAAATGGTTTTGTTGTAAATGTACTATTTATAGTACAACAAATTTTTTATATATGGTTGGACATGTAAACCATCCAAATATCATAGCCATTAGCATACACCAACTTAAATACCACGTCACATACAAGGAAGATATTTATATTTTATTACAAACTTAAAAACCACATTTGGTACCTTTTGCCTATTCCTGATTCGTTCAAGGTTTTGGTACCTTTGAAAATCTATTCAAATTTGTAATTGTTGGTACCTTTATAAAAAACACAATTTGTGCCTTTAGTAATTTTCGATTTGTTAAAAATTTTGAAACATTTAAAGTTTCATAGACTCCATATTCCATATAAAACTATAAAAAAAATCGTATTTTTTTACTTCGACCCCATTCAATAGCAATTTTTAAGTATTTTTTTTTTAATGTAAAAACTTATTTTACAAATTTTTAAAACTTGTTTAAATTGATTTATATCAAAATTTTTTGTTTAGCTTTTGATTTGACAAAAAAAAAAAACTACAAATAAGTTTCGCCTTAATAAATTTACTTTATGCATACTCAGTCATTCATTACATTTTTAAGTACACTTCGGTTCACTTATTTAAAGGCACTAAAAATTCCATATTCAGCAGCCTGTATCTTTTGCAATTTTTAAACCGATTGCAGAACTATAAAATGAAAATGGAAGCTAGACATCTTGAGATATAAAAAACATCCTGGCAGCAGCAGTTTCTTACCTAAAGATCTTTTTTGAGCAATTTATCAAAAAAAGTTATCAAATTTGCTATTTTTTTTTTTTTTGTTCACTTGGATAAAGGCATTTTAATTAAATTTAATGAAGAACGGTTTTTCTTGTTTTTTAATTAGTTTTACTTTATTAAAGTGTTTTTAGTAATGGGTACAACCACCTTTGTTTTTAATAACTTCAAATATATGGGTTTTCATTGACAGATAAAGCGAATTAATGTAATCCAACGAAATTTGATTCCAAGCATCCTTAATGGCTTGAATTAGTGACTCCTTGTCATCGAATTGTCTTCCTCCTTCATAGAATTTACGAGATAACCTTCCCCAGACATTTTCAATAATGTTTAGATCAGAAGAATAGGGTGGCCAATCAAGAATATTTACATTCTGGCTTGAAATGAACTCCTTAACTACTCTCGCGTTATGTATAGCAGCATTATCCTGCTGTAATATCCAAGATATGGGACCAAATAGTTCACTGAACTTCGGAAAAGCCGATTCCAATAACGTTTTATAGCTTGCACCAGTAATTTTTGCATTTTGAAATTCAAGATCGATGGTGCCATAGTATGTAATAGCACCCCACACCATAACGCCGCCCTCTCGGCTGTGATGTCGGTTCAAAAATCGCTTTTCTTTCCGCAGATCATGGGCCATCAGGCCCATCTAAATTAAACTTCTTTTCATCCGTAAATATTACGGTTCTCCAGCCATTTACATGACCTCTTTGCTGCACATCCCATACCATGTAGTCTCTTGCGAATTGAAGCCGCTCTTCCTTACGCGGAGCATTAAGTGGCGGCTTTTTTTTTTAATTTCAGGTATTTAACTGTCACGTGCCATCCCTGGGGGCCGCCACTTAATGCCCCTGTCACACTGGTAACTTTTAACTTCGCGCGGCTAAAGCTCGTCGGGCTTGGGCGGGTGTTCGTCGCAGGGTACATTAAGGTGGACACAGCTAAATTTTGTACCAGTGTACCATATACTCACAAATTCAAATTTAAGAGAGGCCCCAAACAAGTATCACTCCAGCTCTTTATTACTCTGCGTACTGTTGACTTGCTCGCTTTCACTCCAGCTTGAGCTCATATTTTTGATAAGGATAAGGCAGAATTAGATGCAATTATTATGATTTTTCTTTTCTCATACGCAGATAAAGACAATGAAACCCTTCCTTTAAATTTTTTTCCATACCTTTCGGGGTCCTTAATGTAATTGGCAACAACTGTTGGGCATCGTCCAATTTTGTGAGCTATTGCGCGTTTAGAATAACCTTCAGAACGGTAAACATCGATTTTAATTTTTTCCGATAAATTTAAAATTTTTTTTCTTGCCATTTTGACTTGTAAAATTATTAAGATGCAATAAATTGTAATAAACAAACGCTCCCTACGAAAAATCATCGCTTACTTTAAAAATTATAAATAAATAATAAAGTGCCTTTATTCAAGTGAATCAAAAAAAAAATAGCAGTTTTGGACTTTTTTTAATAAATTGCTCAAAAAAAAAGTTGTACAGGTAAAAAACCACTATTGGCATAATTTTTTTATATCTAAAGGTGTCTAGCTTCCAATTCTATTTGATAGTACTACAATCAGTTAAAAATTGGAAAAGATACAGGATGATAGACACAGATTTTTTAATGCCTTTAAATAAGTGAACCGGAGTGTATTTTAAAAATAAAAAATAAAATGCTTTTAGCCTCATTTTAAATAATATTGGCTTGCTTCTACTCTATTAATAACAAAAATACTTTTTAAACGGTCTTTTATATGTTTAGTCATACAATATTAGTTTAAACTTTAAAAGATTTTGGCCTTTTTGTTAATAAATTATTAATTTTATTTGTTGAATAATTTATTTTCTGGTATTTAAACTTCATTTTTTGTATAGAAAGAAAAATGCAGGGCGGAAATTAATAACATTGCGTTGTTAAATTTCAAGAATAATTGTTATTATATTGTTTTTTTTTTTTTTTTTTTACAAAATAACCTTCTAAAATAATAAATTATTAAATTAATTATTATAAAAAACCTACGTAATTAAAATTTTGTTGAATTGCTTACTATAATTTAATTACAAATAAATTTATTAAATAGTTTAGTAAATATATACATAAATATTTTTTATATTTTTTTAAATAATATATTTTATTCAATCAATATTTTATTTATATATACACAGAAAAAACTAAAAACGGGTTTCAATTAAAAATTTTATTGAATCTATTAATATTTTAATTGATTTTGCACCTACCACTGAAATGATAGTATTTATTAAACCACTGAAATGATAGTATTTCAGACCGTTTATTAAAACTCTTTCAATTAAAATAATAATAATATTAATTAAAAGAGTTATTGTTTTTCTTTACAACCTCAATTAAAAAGTTTAGTTAAATTGATTAAAACTTTAATTGAAACTTAAGAAGCAAACAATGGTTGTTTAAATTAAAAACTCGTATTTTTTTTTATTTTTGTTATATGCCCCCCATTAAATAAAAAAAGAAATGTAGGTTTGTAAATTAAATTGACATTAATTTATTTATAATAAAATTAAAGCTTTTTAATATAAAAATGTATTATAAGAAAACAAATAAAAGTAAAGACAAAATTTTTGTTTTGCTTGTCTTGTCTTGAACTTTTTGTTGTAATTGAATTGCTTTCTTAAAAAAATCACACACAACTTTAAAATGATAGTTTAATGACACTTATACTTATTGAAAATGTAATTATTTACAAAACTAATAGTTTAATTGTCCTTTTTCGATAAGGTTTATTTAAATCCACAAGTGCACTTTCATTACCACAGATAAAACACGAAACTAATTAAGTTTTCGTGCGTACACGAATATCTCAACAAAAAGAGTGTTGCTAACTCTAGTGAAATAACTACGATTTTGCGTGTATTTGAAATCGGCAAACTATTCAACTTATTAAAAGTTAATCATTTGCGATTTTTTTTTCTTTTTATTTACAAATTAAATAAAATATTGATATAATTAAACCTTTGCTTGATTATTTAATATAAATAAAATAGTTTGCAAAATTTTTAAAAATTTTGTTTACATGTTGTCAACACTGTATGGATATATTAGAAAATTCAATAAATTTTTTTATTGAATCAATTAAAAAAATTGTTTAAATTGCCATTGATATTCAAACACTCGATTAATTAGATATTTTTGGCCCATAATTTTTTCTGTGTAGTAATAATTTTATTATTTTAGTATTATTTAATGATGGTGTCAGATTTTTATCATATTTTTTTTTTTTTTTTTGGTGGCAAATGGAAAAATTTAAATACCTTATCAATTAGCGAATAAATACCAACAGTGTGTGGTAAAAAGTTAGTGGACAGAATTTTAAATCTTCTAAAAATCATGATAATTTATTGTTGATTTTTATTCGATCTTTCAATTATTATTTTTGTTGAAATAAATATTCGGGCTCGAGGTCTAAGTTTTTTATATATGCTTTTATTTATAATATAAATTACACATTCAATATTTCGCCTTTTCGTTGAAAGGCATCCTCAGGAATAGCAATGAAATAACATACAAAATAAACATAAGTACAAAGCAGTGTTGCCAGTGGGTTTTTTTAAAAAATACCTACACTAAGCAATAAAAATCCCTTTTCTCCCCACATTATCGAATTTTTTTCCCTACAAAAATCACTACGAAATTTTTTGCATTTTTATAAACTAAATATGCTTTGAAATTTTCATACTTTCGACGACAATTCCAATTATTTTCAAAAATTAATATTCAAATGCTGCTATCGAAAATTTGTTCGAAAATTATTTGGAAATAGAAATTTGTTAAATTTTCCAAAATACTTTTTAGAATAGATTTCAAATTGTCAATATTTGCCAAAAAAAATTGGTTTGCTTTTCGTCGGTGAAATTTAACATTGGTTTTTCATAGGTGGGAAGCTGTTCATACAATGCTGCACAAAAACTTCCAAAGGATAACTTTCTAAATAACTTCCAAAGAAATTGTTAGTTAAAAAACAAACAATCATCTATTAAAATGACAAATTATAAGAAACTAATTTTTTCTACGGAAATATCTCTCAAAATATAATCATTTACAAGAAAATGTAGAAACAAGCTGTTTTGAAAAGATTTGCATTATTTGGAAAAAGTACCTACATTTTGACTAAATTGAAATATCTGTACCTTTTCCCCTACGCCGTTATTTTGGAGGCAAAAAAACCTATATGTAGGGATTTCCCCCTACTTTTGGCAACACTGGTACAAAGCATCACTAACGTTGAATCACATAAAAACAGAATCATGATAATGTTTTGTTTTTATATCTGTTTTCAAATTTGAAGTACCATTTTACGTTTTTATTTCTTATGTGTTATAATATGTTTCTGATGAATTTATGGATTTTTAAATTTCCACAAAGATATGTATATATTTGCTTTCTGAAAATTAGTTGTCCCTGGTCGGGCGCCATAAATATTATAAGAAGAACGTTGAAAATTTCAACTTCTAGTTAAAAAGCCTAAGTCGATTTAAAAATCTCTTAAAATCGCAAAGTAAATTCGAAGTGAGGTTTTCTTAGATTGTTTAAGTAATTTTGAGTTATTTTTTTCGAACATCTTGTCCATTTTGTCTATCTTCTTATTACTTATTTTGTATTCTTTACACTTCACTATAAATACTTAGCACAAGTCGTTTATTTTGCAAAATCCTTATCTTTTTTTCATTACTGTTGACTATTTAAGCTTGAATTTATAGCAATAAATAGCAAAAAAAAATTTCACATGTTTATTTAAATATTTATATTATTGATTGATAATGACAAGTAGTAAATATGTTTTTTTTTTTTAACAATTGTCTTATAAATTAAAAATTTAAACAGTTAATAAGAAAATATTTTTCCATACTAACTTTTATATTTGATTTTAAAAGTGAAATAATATAGGAATTTAACAAGTCTAGGCTAAGAATGATTTTATCTTTATGATAATTAGAATTTTAAATATTTTATTAAAATGGTTTTAAATAAATTAGAACATTATTAGATCATATTTTTTAATAAAATATAAAAAATTTGCGAATTTTATCTAATAGTAAACAGTAGAAATAATGCAAACATTTCCAGGCAAATGTTATAAAAAAATTTTCTTAAATTAGGGTTATTTGTAATTTTTCCAACATTTTAACAATTAAGCACTTTTTCCAGATAAGCAAATTATATTTTTAAACTTATATATAGACCATAACGTGTAAGTACTAATTAGGTCTTAGTTTTCAAAAAAATTTCATTTTGTATTAATGGCGCCAAGGCAGGGACAGTATAACATTAACAATTAAACCCTTTTTTTATTTCATTTTGAATTTGTAATCTCTAAGACAAAAACTCTTTCACGAATTATATTTTTATTCAATTAAAACGATTTCAATTACTGAAATTCTGCAATTAATGTGGGTACACAACTTAAAAGTTTATACTTTATACTTTAAAGTTAATATATTTTGTAGAGTCCGACCAAATTAATGTCTTTTGGTTAAATTCGTAGCCGAACTTTGTCCAAATTACCAGTGTTTGGCCGAAGCCAAACATTTAAATTTACTTTTTAATTTGAATAAAACGTAAATTTCGCTTGAATTTGACAACGAAATTTGTTTAAAGTTAAACAAAAAATATTTAAACATGAATAAATCTTAAAAAAGCTAATTTACAAATTTTTTTTTCAATAATATCAATAGTTCTACTCCAACTGTGATCTTAGCTATAAGAATAATTCAACTCCGATTTTTTAATTTTTCGTGATTTAATTTTGCATTTATTTTTAATTAATTAAATCTGTTTTGTGTCGTTCATTAAATGTCGTATTAAACCTGTGAAGTGTATTTTCTAAAATTATGTAAATTTGACGAGAAGACTAATTATTTAATAAAAAACAAATCCCTGAGGATTTTGGACAATACCGACGAAACGTAGGAATACGAAAAATTAAATAAAAAAATCTTTTATTTACGTTTAGAAAATTTATGTCCTTGAAAGCCTGATTAGAATAACTCTAAAAATAACACAAAAAATTAGTTTAATTATTTTAACTCATTAAT
The DNA here is from genome assembly GCA_021234595.1 of Delia radicum. Classification (NCBI taxonomy): domain Eukaryota; kingdom Metazoa; phylum Arthropoda; class Insecta; order Diptera; family Anthomyiidae; genus Delia; species Delia radicum. Next base: position 25,540,415 of record CM037852.1, on the reverse strand, counting down.
GGCACTAGATAGATCCGCTGGACATTTTTCAAGTAAACTTTCAAGATATTTAAAATTATTAAGAAATTTTTGTATTGTATTGTATTTTTGCCTTGAATTACCCTTGTGGGGATATATGGGCAACCAAAGTTGAAACTTTGACAGCATATAAACCATAGAAGATATTGTAAAATTTTTTTTTTTTTTTACAATTTTGTGAACAAATATTTATTTAAAAATATAGGAAGAATTATTTTTTTAAGTTATCCGATTTAAAATTTTTTGAAAAAAGATAGTGGTTTTTGAGCATTTTTTAAAATTGTCATATTGCAAACCTGACGATCATTATTTATGTTTTAAGTGAAAACAAAATAAATTTTGGAATATTTTAGACTTTGTGTATTTGAAAAATTCATCGTTAGATCGGTCAGATTTTCAAAAATTTTATGCAATCGATGAACTAACTTCTAGCATAAAAATACATTTTCATATTAGTTTTTTGTTTTTATATACATCGAGATTATTTTTATGTTATTTTCAATTTATAACGAGCTTTCAACCTCCGTATATTTACAAAAATAAAGCAAATCAAACATATTAGCTAGGTTGATACTAGTATTTCGATCTGACTAAAGATCTCATCAGAACCCGAAGTTTTAGAAAAGCTAGAGCCTCCATAATAGGCAGAACTTTAACAAAAACCCTATTAATCACCAATTTTGCTCCATTCTTGTCTTCTTAGGCCGAGTTTTTGGGATGTAAGTTAAACTTGGTTTAGTTAAACCGGTAACTAATTTTGTCTGCCATTTCCAAGTTTATTGATAAAACTTTGTCGGAATCACTTAGAATTATGGCCTTTATCATAATAAAACAAAATAAAACACATTTTAGAAGCAGTATTGCATTTAAAAACATAGTTAATCTAAGTTTAAAGATAATCTACATCCCAAAAACTCGCCCTTAGTAATCAAGCACGTGGTTAGGTCTTTTCCTAACAAGCATCATGACGTTACTAAACTTTGAAGACCAAAAATGTTCTATTTATATAAAAATATTTATATATCATATTTTTTCATTAACATAACAATCAAAAATATTAAAGAAAATTTTTTTTCGTTGCCTATTTTAGGCAATATGTGCAAAAATAGGTTAAGAGCGAATCTCAAAAACTAACTTGTGGGCGTTGGTTAGCACGTTGGACTGTTACACAGATGGTCCCGGGTTCGATTTCCTGTGACGACAACATCAATTTAGAAAACAATTATGTATGAGTTTTCTATCACTTATATATATCGCTGCGCCCACCTTCGGTGTTTCCATAGCACTTAACCCCACCAAAGTAAAATAATAAATCCGGGCTATGAAACAAAAAGCTTTAATAAATTTGCCAACATCAGATGTAATGGTTAGCGCGTTAGACTGTTACACAGATGGTCCCGGGTTCGATTTCCTGTGACGACAACATCAATTTAGAAAAAAATTATTTATGAGTTTTCTATCACTTATATATATCGCTGCGCCTACCTTCGGTGTTGCCATAGCACTTAACCCCACCAAAGTAAAATAATAAATCCGGGCTATGAAACAAAAAGCTTCAATAAATTCGCTAACTCTACATCAGGTGCGAGCAACAACTGTTGTACGACTTATCATCGCGCGCAATTACAGTGTTGCCATGTTTGAAGCCCTTCATGTTTCACCACCTTTCATCTCTCCACTATCCCCTTTCCAAAGAAAGCAACACATTATTTAATAGGAAGAATTTCCGGAGTGTTGCTTCTCTTAAAAAAAAAAATTCCCTTTTTGTGCTTTTAGTTAAGCAGATATGGCGATTTTCGTTTTTCGAAAAACGCGAAATTGAGCGAAACCGCACATTAACTTCATGATTAAACTAAAAGGCTTTGCTAATAATACTTAATAAAATTGTGCTGCCAAATTTCATAAAAAATCGTCCATACGTTTTCAAGTTAAGATGATGTCTTTTAAAGGTATCCTTTTGGAATCCTGTATGTTCTTTGAACTAAAATTTTTTTATGACTTCAATTTACATTACCGAGCCTATTTAGTCCATATATGGGCTATTAAAAGCTACTAAATATAAAGTTTAAGCTCCAATCTTACTTTGTGTTTAGTATCAACGGTTTCCCGTCAACATAAATATGTTTTCAAGATTTTTGAAAATTGTGGTCATTTCAGAATATTTATTTTTTGAAGTTTTACGAAATTTAAATTTTAACGTTTTCTTGCTGCCAAACCGTGCCATTCACACAAATAATTCCTTCACAAAGTATTTTTGTAAATTGAGTTTTCTATAGAAATAGCTTAAATTCTTATTAAAAATCACTCATTTGGCGCACTTATGGCCAATTTAAAATATCTCGCCTGTGCTTGCTGGTGAGAGCGTTAATATTAATGGCGACCAGGCAGATGCTTTTTTCACAAATTTATGGTGCCCTAAGCGAAACTAAATTTGTTAAAAAGTTTATAGTAAATATTACCTTTGCTAGCTTAATGACCCCTTTCAAAAACTTGTGCAACATTTCTTTTTCTGTAAAATCCTTCAATTAACTTTAATTTATTGCTGCAAATTGCATAATTATAATTTTCACGGCTTTTTGTTTGTTTTTTTTTTATTTCTGTTGCTTGCCCCATAAAAAATCAAAGTTCAATTACATGACTTCCTTAATGAAATTTCAATTACGTTTTTATTTTAATTTGTAGCGCGAATTTTTTGTGTATTAAATTGTTTTAATATTATTTGGGTTTAAGTACACAAACGCGGAAGTTTCTGCTTGAACAAAAAAATCCATCGAAATAAAAGAAACCGTGAAATAAAACCAACTCATACCAACAATCTATGAATATTTTTGATTGTTACTGACCGAACATACAATTTTTATTTTGGTGATTTATTACGAAAAATAAAAATTAAATATAAAAGTTTATTAATACAAAAAAAGTTCATTAACTTTTTGGCTTGCAGAAATATTTTGACAACAAAACCAGAAATTAATGAGTGTAATTAAACGAAATTTGTAAAAATTAAATAATAAGGTGAGAGATTTATTTATATTAAATAATGTGAATGAATTTGTTTTATTACAATTTATAACAAAAAAAAAAAAAAAGATAAAATTTTGTAAAAGTTATAAATTTAAAAAGTGACAGAAAGAAATAATTAATTTTTTAAAATTTTGCAAGAAATTGTAATGGCTGTCCTTAATTTACTTAAATTTTGAGATTGATAAATTAAACTCGATTTTAATAAAAGGAACTTTTTAAAAATTTACAAAGAATTGTTACAGATGTAAATTTCAGAAATGGGACAAAGAATTATTTTATTATACCCTCCACCATATGTGATGAGGGTATTTATCAGTTTATATATATATAGATCTAAGACCCCATAAAGTATTCTTGATCATTATTGAATTTGAAAGTCAATTTAGCGATGTCCATCTGTTTGTTGAAATGGCGAAAAAGAGACTGCCCATTTTTACCTAGATTGATGTTCATCCTGCCGAAAACTTTGGTATTGAAAATAAGAACAATCGGTAAAGCGGTTATGAGTGAAAATGTGAAGGTACAAGTGTAGTTTCAAAATTAACCGACTTAACGTATAGATGGCGGCAGTAGTTTGAAAAAAAAAATTACTTTGTTGTAAAGTGGCAACCTTATAACACATATGTTTTAAGTTTCAAGGCGCCACGTAGTTTAGTATTCTTTTTTTTTTGGAGCCATTAAAAATAAACGATTTCAGTGAATTTGTAAACATGGAAAACAAATGGCCACCGTTATGTAATTCAATACTTTCATTTGAAAGTTATTAGTCCAACCATTATTAAATCCGAGCTAGATTCTTCTCTGGGGGAGTCTGCTCCTTCGTTTACGACTATAAAATATTGGGTGGCAGAGTTTAAACGAGGCCTTACGAGCTGCCAAGTCCAACACTGTAGTGGTCTACCAATTCAGGTGTCCACGCCTGAAACGGTTAAGAAAATCTATAAAGTGGTATTGGATGATAGTCGGCTAAAGGCGAGTGAGCAGACTGAAATATAGGCATTTAAAAAATTGCTATACATTGCATTTTGATGGAAAAGTTGGAGATGAGAAAGCTGTGCGCAAGTTGGGTACCGCGTTTACTTACAATATAACAAAAACATCGTCGTGAAGATGTTTTGAAGATGATGGCCAAAATCATTGATTTGAAGTTCGCTACATTACGCCCCTATTCGCCACATTTAGCTTCCTCGGATCATTTTCTATTTCAAAACTTGAAGAAATGGCTCGCTGGTAAAGGATTTGCCAACAATTAACAGCTGGAGTCTGCGGTTGATGACTATTTTAAGGAGATAGACAGTTCTTTTACTATAAACAGGGTATCGAAGCTATTGAATATCGCTGGGAAAACTGTATCGAGCTAAAACGAGATTATATTGAGAAATAAAGAAAAATTTTCCCAAATTTGTTGTGTTTTCTACGCTAGGTCGGTTAATTTTGGGACTGCCCTCGTACTTGTTCGTACCTCTGAATTTTCCATACATATTGGTGTATAATTAGTACAATTTCATAGTAGCGTCTGGTGCATAAAATATAACGTCATATTTTTTGCCACCAGACGCTAAGAGGCGAACAATATTTAAAATTCACCTCAGATTATTATTTAACCGCAAACATTTTTATTCACCACAAAAACAGTTTTTCACCTCAGTTTTTGTTTGATTTTCAATTTTAATAAATTATGTTAAAAATAAATTACAAAATGTCGCACAAACATGTATGTTAACCGATTCGATGCGGTTATCGGTAAAGGTAACGATAATTTCTTTTATTTCGGTAACGTTATTTTAGGGTTAATGATATTTCAGTTATTTCGGTAACAGGGTTTTAGCGTTAACGTTATCTTTACTTATTTCGGTAACAGTATTTTAGGGATAACGGTTTTCAGTTATTTTGGTAACTTCATTTTAAGGTTAACGCTATTTGAGTTATTCACAATAAACACTCATATTTTTAGCCCCATTATGCCCGAATTCCAACGACTGGCTAGTTTATGATCAAACTTTGTGAAAATATATCTTTTAACAGAGTTTTTTCTTTTCAGTTCTTCTCAGATAAGGATTTAAGGATATCTCTATTTTAATTATTGCAGTAACGGTATTTGAGCGATAACGATATTTTAGGTATTTGGGTAACGGTATTTTAAGGATATTGATATTTTAGTGATATCGGTAACGGTATTTTTTGGATAGATAACGGTATTTTACAGATAACGGTATTTTACGGATAACGGTATTTTACGGATAACGGCATTTTACGGATAACGGTATTTTACGGATAACGGTATATTACGGATAACGGTATTTTACGGATAACGGTATTTTACGGATAACGGTATTTTACGGATAACGGTATTTTGCGGATAACGGTATTTTACGGATAACGGTATTTTACGGATAACGGTATTTCGCGGATAACGGTATTTTACGGGTAACGGTATTTTACGGATAACGGTATTTTAATTATATCGGTAACGGTAGTTTAGGGATACGATAGTCAGTTGAAAGAGTTTTGAATCGATAACGGTATTTTAGAGGTATTGCTCACAAATGTTAATTTAAGAAAAAAATGTATACACATTTTAAAAAAACATATTTAAAATTTCTGTCCCCATTTCTATTTTAATTACATATTTTTTTTTTCTTAAACCGCAACATTTACAATTTATACAAATTCTCAAAACCAAAACAAAAAATCATAATAAAAAGTGATAAAATTTTAACTTCAAACATAATGAGTAATAATTAAATATAAATGACGAAATTCATACAAAAAGAAAAATCAACCAAGTGTACGCTAACCAACATTAAAAAAGAAAAAAAAATAATTAAATGAAATGAAATGAAATGAAATACAACACAAAAATTACCAAATAACCCAAACAACCAAATAATTGCCATATATAAAGTAAAAAAAAACATCTAACACAAAAAACAAATCAAATTTCATGTTTTAGCATGCTCGGGGTTTAGAGCAGTACATTAAACAAAATGAGAGACATGAAATTTAAAGCTTTTAAAGTTGTGAAATTATAAGAATTTAATTTTATTTAATACTTAATTAAGATCTTAAATTTCTAGAAGGATAATCAGCATGGGATGTATAAATTATTGAAACATTTGGGCCCCGCGGTAGACGCCATTTTTAAAGAAAATTACTTTGATATTTCAGTAGTTTTTCAAACTTTACAAAAAATGGCTATCAATGTAGAACCTGCATATTTTGTGGTCGTTGTGGTATAATGGTTAGCGCGTTGGACTGGGTTCGATTCCCGGTGACGACAACATCAATTTAGAAAAATAATATGTATAAGTTTTCTATCACTTATATGTATCGCTGCGCCCACCTTCGGTGTTCCCATAGCACTTAACCCCCCAAAGTAAAATAATGAATCAGGGCTATGAAACAAAACGCTTCAATAAATTCGCCAACTCTACATCAGGTGGCGAGCAACAACTGTTCTAAGACTTATCTACTCGCGCAATTACAGTGTTGCCATGTTTGAAGAATATCATCTTTCACCACCTTTCATCTCTCCACTATCCCCTTTCCAAAGAAAGCAACACATTAATTATTAGGAAGAATTTCCTCAGTGTTGCTTCTCTTAAAAAAAAAAAATGGCGCCCAACATCGAGCCTAAATATTTCAATGAAATTTATAAAGGATTATAAAAAATGATAGCCATAAAAATTAAGTTTTGAAATTATAAAATTGACAAAGCTTTAATTGCGGAATTGAAAATACATTTTGTCTTACAACCCAGACATATATTAAGGCTCCGAATTAAGCTCCAGTGTTTAAATATATATTAAGACACTTCCCCAAAATATATCGATATATTTAATTTCCACATTGGAATATTCATAAATTCCTTGCATGGAACAAGAAATTTGTGTTTATAAATGAAATTTGGCAACGTAGCAATATTAACAATAGACACTTTCTATTGTAAATAAAAACTTTTCTAAATCTTCGGATTCTGATGAGATCTTTAGCCAGATCGAAATACTAGTATCAACCTAGCTAATATGTTTGATTTGCTTTATTTTTGTAAATATATGGCGGTTGAAAGCTCGTTATAAATTGAAAATAATAAAAACAAATGTGTTTACACAATTTTAAGATTTATATGTACTCACATTTTGTTAAACGAACGTCGTTTCAAATACAAATTTAAAACTTGTTTGGTGAAAAAAAAATTATTTTGTCTATTTTTTATAAATTCCACATTTTTATTGAAAAATACGTTTACAATTTACTACCTTTTAAAATTTAAATTTAGTGAACAATTTTATATTTCTACACACAGAGAAAAATTTAGCTGCTTGCCAACTAAAATCCAGTTGCTTCGACTCAAATTCAGTTATTACGAAGTTCAGTCGGTTGGAACAATTCAACATTAGTTTTCAAAACGAAGTTCGGTTAATTTAACTTAATTTTAATTGCAACACCCAAAACATTGAGAAATCTAATATAAATATCGTTGTACTAATTAAATTTATAAGTTGTTACCATTAAAATACACTTTTTCAATTCGGTTGGCACTTCATTTCTCTGTGTGTATCATTTCTGTTATTTCAATATCAAGTTTGGCAACATGGCTAAATTTATTCGGGACACCCTTAACACAGAAACAACTAAAATCAAGTTTTAATTAAACTGTTTGTTAATTCAATTAAAAGTTTGATTGAATTCATTGATTTCGTTTTCATTAAGATTTTAAATCATATAAATATATTAAAAACTTAATTGAATATTATTTGTAAAACTTTAATTAAAAGTGCAAAAAATCGACAAAAATTTGGAAATGATAGAAAGAATTCTCTAAAATTTAGTTAAAAAATCGCTAAAATTACAAAAATCACCAAAAATTGAAGGTTACAATCCAAAATTGAAAAAAAAACACCAAAAAAATTGTCAAAATTTAAAAAATCTTTAAAATTTAAAAAAAACCGTCAAAAATAAAATTAGTCAAAATTTAAAAAATCTTAAAATTTAAAAAACCCTCAAAAATAAAAATAGTCAAAATAAAAATTGAATTAAAATTTAAAAATTCAGATCCCCAAACATTGGGGAAAATTGGAAAAAAACGCCAATATTAAAAAATATATAACCATAATTTCAAAAATATCGCAAATAAAAAAAATCCTCAAAATTTAAAAAAAGTTTAAATTAAAAAAAAAAAACTCCAAAAATCGCCAAAATTAAAAATAGCTAAAGTTGTAAAACAACGTCACAATAAAAAATACGGTAATATTTAAAAAATCACTTAAATAAAATTTAAAACTTCCATATCTCGAAATCATTTTTAATTTTCGCATTATTTTTTTTAATGTTACGATTTTTTCAATTTTTTTAATTTTTTACATTTTAGCGATTTTTTTTTTTTAGTTTTGTTGATTTTTTCAAAATTTTTGTGATTTTTCTTTTCAATTTTAGCGATTTATTTTAATCTTGACGTTTTTATTGTAGATACTTTTTTTTAATCTTAAAATTTTTTTTAATTTTGTTTTTTTTCTCCAATTTTGATTTTTTTTTTAAATATTAGCGATTTTTTTAAATTTTTAAATTTCTTTTTAATTTTGAAGACTTTTTTTCATCCAATTGTGGTGATTTTTTTAAATTAGTTAATTTTTTTAATTAGTTGGGTTATAAAAACTGGAAATTTTGTGTGCACAAAATTAATTTTCAATTAAACATTTAATAAATATTATTAAAGTTTAATTGTGAGTTTAAAATCAAATAAAAGGTAAATTGAAATTTTATTCACAATAATTTTTTCTGTGAATAAACAACACCGGAACGACAAAAAAATTGTATGTATTTAACAATTTTTGTTTAAAGAGTATTTGACACAGTCAACAGTTTAAAATTTTTATTTAAAAAGCCATTGTTTTTTTCGACAAAAAAATAAACTAAAATTATTTAAAACACAAACCAAAATTATTAAAAACTAGTGTCCGACCGAACAGTTCGACCAAAAACCTATATTTTGTCGGTTTTTTGATATCTAGAGGCAATGATGACACATTTTGGTATTGGAAACTTGTTTATTGAGCCGATTTAATTCGATTTTGTGTATAAAATTTAAGAGAAAAGCCGAAGTTTAGCTATAAAGTTAAAAGTTAGGAGGCCGAACTATTTTCAATTCGGCCGAACTTTCTGAGACCGAACAGTGAATTCATTGCTTAACTACAGACTTTTCTTCAAATTTTACACTCAAAATAGCATCTAATCAGCCCAATAAACATTTTCCATCCGCCAAATTTGTCCATAATGCTTTAAAATACCGAATACAGACCAAATGCATTTTCTGTCCGAACTGTTCGGTCGGACACTATTAAAAACACAAACAAATTATGCAATGTTTATAATGATTAAAGTTAAATAAAATTGCCAGAATTCTTTGTTAATTATTTAAAGTTATTGCAAAAGGAATAAACATGAAATTTGACAACATAGCGTAATTATCAAGTCACAAACCACCAAAAAAATATATTATCTCATTTTTCAAAAAGATCTTTGAGAATTTTTTGAAATCAAACTTAAATCCGCGGATTTGTAATTGTTAAAATAAAATAATAAAGAAAAAAAAAATTATGTGAAATTTGACAACATAGCACAAACTAGCAGTGACACAAACCTTAACTATTAGTTTAAACATTTTAATTGATTTAAATCGAAATTACTAAAATTTAAAAAATTAAAAACAATTATTTCATTTTAGTTTAAAATAAATGTAATACAAAATTTTGTATTTTAAATCTGCACATTTTATATTTGTTAAGTATTGATTTATTTCGAATATCCATTCAATTTATTTGTTAAAAAATTTCTTTAATTTTTTAAGTATTTTGCAATTAATTTTCTTTACAACTTTTATTGCATTATAACTTTATTATTATGTTGATCACAAAGTTATTTTCTTTTTATATGTCATAAATGTCTATTTAAATTTATTTCTAGTAACTTTTTAAAACAATTATCTAACATTTGTTGTTTGTATTCCAATTGTTATTATTGTCTATGCAACCTAATTGCATAAAAATAACAAAATTACTATAATAAATTTATAATTGATTATCATTTGTTTATATTGTTTATTGGCAAAAGAAAAAAAAATAATTCTATAAATGTTTTCTATAACGTAGTAATTCAAATAAATTATTTTGCTTACTCGGCAACAACTTGTTGTTTTATAAACTATTAAAAATGGGTCATAATCAGGGACTGGAACTTCATGCACTTAAAAAGGTGTTTTAGGTGCCTGTAATATGCATTAAACATTTAAAATATGCACTAAAAATTTAAAAAATATGTACTTAAAAGTTCTTTTTTTTAAATATTTATATTAAAAAAAGAACTTTTAAGTACATATTTTTAAAATTTTTTGTGCATATTTTAAATAATGCAAAATAATTTTAAAAGTTAATTGAAATGAAAACATGAAAAATAACTAATTTAAAGTGCATCCTTTTTCACGTTTTTTTTTTTTTTTTTTTTTTTTTTGTTAATTTGCTTCGAAACTATCAAAATCCCAGTTCATCTTCTTTGAAGAGGACGATAGATGGTACTTGATTAAGATCACTTAAAAAAATGTTTATTTGTCAAATATAAAATAAAATTGAAAGTGTTGTTTTTACGAAAATCTAAGAAAAATGCATTAAAAATATGCATTTTAAGCAAACTATGCAAAAAAAAATATACATTTATAGCTAAATATGTAAAAATATTCTTTTATAGCTAAATATACAAAAATATGCACTAACAAATCGATGCCATTTTAATTCAAATTCTTTGATTCGCAAAGATATTTCGTTTACTCTATTATCAGGCTTAAGGGGAAAAACTTGAAAAACTTCATTCGATCACAGGCCAAGCTCTTTGGAGATAGAGGGCATGCGGCAGAACATGAATGACACACTCAATCAAGACCTTTCTACAATCTCTGAGTGGGGTCGCGCGAATAAGGTCGATTTTAATGCACGCAAGACCCAATGTTGTATGTTAACCCACAGACGGGCTGTGGAATGAACATTGTCATGTGTAGCTATGGATGGTATAGGTATTGAGGAATCGGATACTCTTGATGTTCTGGGCATGAGAATACAGTGTGATGTTCGCTGGAATAAGCACGTATTTCAAGTTTCGAAAGAGGCATTCAAGTGTCTTGGTTTTCTGAAACGGTGTTAGACTTCACTCCATCCGATCTCCTTACTAATTTATACCAGCTATATCCGGCCGAAAATGGAATACAAATCTCATATAAGGGCTGGGGCTTCAGTGTGTATTCTGAAGCTTTTGGACGGTGGTCAGGGGAGGCCGGTGAAGCTTATCCAACTCTATTGATTCATTGGAGCATCGTCGGAATGTGGGTTGTGTAACACTTTTCTATAGATATTACCATGGGAGGTGCTCATCTGAGATAAGTGAACTTATTCCTCGAACCCGAGTTTTTATTCGTAATACTCGCTTATCTAGTAGAGCACATCCGTTTGTAGTTGATTGTCCTGTGTTTCGCACAACGCATTACAGAGAAAATTAGTTTTTTAGTCGAACTATTCGTATGTGGAACAAACTTTCCCCAAAAGTATTCCCTGTTACTTACAATTTAGAAAAATTTAAATCAAATATCCACAAACACTACTCCCTCTTTCCTCCTTCCCATACCCTATTTTCCTGATCAATACAATACAATGCACTGCATGAGTAGGGGACATCCCCTGAGTATTGGTTAAAAAAAAAAAATTCCATGAAATTTCGGTCCCTGATCATAATATTATAGATATCATATTTTTTCAAAATTAAGGGTGTAGCGTTTTAACTGAAAAACTAATAATTTACATATAATATTTAAAAACATTTTTTTTTAATAACACTGAGAGAATTATCTGCATGATATCAATGAATTTTTGCCTTAAATCTATGAATTGTCACTAGAATTCGTCCATTGAAATTTTTCATTAAAAGAATCGGTTTTTCATAAAATGTAATAAAAAATTTACTAAAAATTTCGTACCACTAATGAAAAAATTTCATTAACAATCGTTTCATAAAAATTATAAAGCCTTTTCATAAAGTTTAAGAAATTTTTTATTCACATTGTGAAGAAAACTTTTTAGTTTAGTGGACAAATTTCATTAAAACTCGTCCAATTAATTTTCTCTATGCAGGAAAAACTAGGAAAATCTAGATTCAATTAAAGTATTTTTTAATACAATTAAAAGTTTAATTGAATTCGGTCCTATTAAGGAAATTGTAGTATCAAATAAAATAATTTTTAACTATTTAATTGATTTAGTTTCAATTACGATTTTAATCATATCTATTGAACATTTAATTGAATATTGTTTTTAATTTCAGACAAATTTTTAGTACACTGATAATAATCCATACATAAAAATACGAAAAAATGTCAAAATAATAAAACTTTCGTTTATTTTACGAAGGTTTTAGTCGTTTTGTAATTTTTTTCTTTTTTTTAGCATGGATTATCAAAACTTTAATTAAAATTTGGAAAAAAGATCGTCAAATTTAAATAAAAAATCTCTAAAATTTAAAGAAATCGCCAAAATTTTGAAAATTTTAAAAAAAATTTAAAATTTAAAAAATTGTTAAAATTTAAAAAATTGTTAAAATTTAATAAAATCTCAAAAAGTTAAAAAAAAAATCTTAAAATCGTAGAAAATTGCTCAAATTCAAAAATTAAAAAAAAAAAGTTAAAATCGATAAAAATTGTGATATTGCAAAAATTGTCGAAATTGAAAAAAATTGTGATATTGAAAAAATCTACGAAATTAAATAAAAAACAAATATTGAAAAACATTACCGCTAAAATTGGAAAAAATTTAAATAATTAAAAAACAAATCACCTACATGAAACTTAAAACGTCCATAACTCGAAAACATTTATGCATTTTTTATTAATTTCATCACTTTATTTTTTATTTTGTCGATTTTTTTTTTTTTAATTTCGTCGATTTTTTAATTTTGGTGATTTTTATTAAATTTTGGCATATTTTTTAATTTTATCGTTTTTTTTTTATAGTTTTGGAGATATTTTTCAATTTTAGCGTTTTCCTTCAATTTTGGCGTTTTTTTTAATTTATATGTTTTTTTTTTAAAATCTTGGTGAGTTTAATTTTGTCGATTTTTTTCAATTTTTGTGATTTTTTAATTTTGGCTTTTTTTCTTACAATTTTTGCCGATTTTTTCAAACATAAGACATTTTTTAATTTAATAGATTTGTTTCTGTTGATTTTGGAGGTTTTTTTTTAAGTTTTGTGTTATTTTAAACTGGTTTTGTGTGTTTTCTTTATTCTATTTTGATATATTTTTTTAATTTACCTGCAGGAAGCATGGGGTCAAGTGTCTCCAAGTCTCCACTTTTGTCTACTATTTTGTTGACATTGTCAACTAAGCGTCTACACTATTTACTTTATTAACTCACTAGTAAATTTTTGGTTCCAATGTCTACATGTGGTCCCATAAGAACTAACGAGTCACTAGTGAATCTTTGGTCCAATGTCTGCATATGGTCCCATAAGAACTACCCAGTCACTAGTGAATCTATGTTTCTATGGTGCCAAAAGAACTACCTAGTCACTAGTGAATCTTTGGTTCCAATGTCTACATATGGTCCCATAAGAACTACCTATTCACTACCTAGTCAATAGTTCTAATGTCACTAGTGATTTTCAATGACACGTACATGTTAAATGTCTATAGCAAATTACATTGCCTGGGGAATATTTGGTTAGTAGTACTGGTGACACAGTCAATAGTGAATCAATACTTTTTCACTATTGACATTTCCTGCAGGGTTGTTGCCATTATGGGTTATAGGAATTGGAAATTTTGTGTGCAAAAGAATATTTAATTGATTTTATTAAATCTTCAAATGAAACTGAGTTTGCAATCAAACAAACGTTTTATTGAAATTTTATTTACAATTATTTTTTGTGTGTAAAGTATATTTTTTATGTGTCAACATTGTAATTGAACAGGTGTTAAAATTAAAATTAATATAGACATAATTAACATATTTATTGTAGTAATTATATATTTAAAATAGTTTTAACCCATTCAATAACAAAATTTTTGCAAACAATTTGTTGGGCGCCAGTTATTGTAATGAATTTTAAGCAGGCACCCAAAATTTCTTAGAAAATAATGTCCTGTAGGCGGCATATAACTTATTGAAATATGTTGGTACCAAGTTGGGCGCCATATTTGAAATAAAATGTACAATTTTTATTCGCCGTTTGCTAAATAAAATTAGTAGTGTCCGACCGAACAGTTCGGCCAAAAAACTATATTTTGTCGGTTTTTTATATCTAGAGGCAATGATGACACATTTTGGTATTGCAAACATGTTTGTTGAGCCGATTTAATTCGATTTTGTGTATAAAATTTAAGAGAAAAGCCGAAGTTTAGCTATTAAGTTAAAAGTTCGGTCGTCGAACTATTTTCGATTTGACCGAACTTTCTGAGGCCGAACAGTGAATTCATTGCTTAACTACAGACTTTTCTTCATATTTGACACTCAAAATAGCATCTTATCAGTCCAATAAACATTTTTCCATCCGCCAAATTTGTCCATAATGCTTTAAAATACCGAATACAGACCAAATGCATTTTCTGGCCGAACTGTTCGGTCGGACACTAAAAATTAGGCACCACGTTTACTACCATTTTTTAAACCACACCAAAGTCTATTTGATTTAGTTAATAATGCTCTTGTGGCATTTTTGTTTAAATAAATTGTTGTTAACATAATTTGCGATGTTGTCAATTTTCACTTTTAAATATTTCAAAATTGGATAATTGTGTTTTGTTTACCACTCTAGAAATATTTTTTTTTTTTCAAAATGAATATAAAAAAACAAAACGTCATTAAGAATAAAATTAATAATATTATAAATATTTTTCTTGTTGTTAACACATGTTTTTTTATTTTGCAAATATCATTATTTTATGCATAATTCATTGTAAAGAAAGTAATAAAAACGAGTTTGAAGAAATTAAAAAAAAATTTAAAGTTAACTACATTCAACTACATTTAACAAATAAATGAAGAGAATGGAAAAATTTAAACTGTTTACCTAAAAATAAAACAATATTTTTGTTTTTTTAAATTAAAATGGGTTTGACTGACTGACTGACTGGTATTATCTCTTAAAATGAACTTGTATTTTTATTTTATTTTTCGCAAAATTTATTTATATTGTCAAGTAGTAGGTACTCAAGGTTTTTTTTTAATTTTAACAGTTGTTAATTGATTTAAACGGAATGTTTTTTATTTTAATTTCTTTTCAATTTAAGTAATATTTACCTTATTCAAGCCTCTTTTTTCGTTTTGTTATACAAGATATAGAAATTTATGAATTAAATTTTTTTAAACAATGGTTTTTACCTGTTTTAACTAGTGTTTCGCCATTTTTAAAGCATTTAAAATTTATGCTAAAATTTTTTAAAAAAAACATTTAATTTGTCATTATTGAGAATTAAAATAAATTTGTGATAAATTTTAAATATGTTATTGGTATTTAAGAAACCGTTAAATTAAGGTTATATTTCGAGAAATATTAATTAAATAAACTAAATTGTAAAAAATGTAGACATCATGTCTTTAATAAATCCTGTTTTTATCTAAATATTGATTTTGAAATTTAAATTTTAAAAATATGTAGGCAATTCAGAGGCTTAATCGACTTTTAAATAATTAAAGGATGCTATGTTGCCAAATTTCAAGTAGATTTAAATAATCTGTATTCTTATGGTAAAATCTAAATTAGAACACTATTATTTCACTAATAGAAAAAAAAAATAGTAACCATTTTTGCTAAAACTAAACTACTAAAAATAAGTTCAAAATGTCGTTGCAGAAAAAACTGCTAAAATTAGGAAATTTTTTTTGATAAATATTAGTAAGATTAGACTAGCAAATATAGATCTGTTAAATCCACAACCAATTTGTTATATTTGAGCCGAATTTTAGTTAACTGAGGACAAAAAATAAATCTGCGGAAATCAGCAAAATATTTGTTAAATATTATTGGACTAAAACAATTGCAAAAAAATTTTTAATTTTTAAAGTTTTTTAGATTTGATATAATTTTTATTAAAAATAAAAATTGAAAATGAAAATGAAAATTATTCAAGTTCGAGGCCATACTCTATATTTCTTCATTAGGATATTGTCCTAACAAATAATCTATAGAGTTTTTGTTTTCAAATTTATTATTTGACCCTTTCAGGAATGTGTTGATAGATCTATTTCGGGAATTTTCTAGGTTCCCATCATCAGAACACGTTTTGAAAGCGGTAACAATCCCATGCCAAACATCAAACATTCATATGAACTAGTTTACTCACTACATGAGAACTACTATACATATGAGTTTGAAGTTAAAGATTATAACCATTGATCAAAAAATAAATTGAAAACTTGTTTGATGTGCAAGGTCCACCTCTGGTGGATATTCAATACACGTTTTTTGTTTTTCTCTCCTTTTTATATTTTGTTTAGTTTGTAAACAAAACAGGGGAAGTAAACTAGGCGGTACTTTGCCTTTTATACAAGTTTGTTATAATTTTTATTAAAAATAAAAATTATGTTTTTTTCGACCTTTAATTGTGCAATGAAAATGAAAATTAAAAATTTTTCTTTATTGATTGATTTAAGCTAAATTTACTGTTATTTAAGCTAAATTTACTGTTATTATTTTCTAATATTTGATGAAATATTTCAGAATTTTGTATGTGGTTTGTGTCTGGGATACTAATTGCTATATTTAATATATATAAATAAAAATCATAAACATTCCAGTTGAAAAAAAAAAATAGTTCTCCTAAAATTTCTATTTTTATTTTGTATGTATTGTTGATCTTTTGAAATTGCATTTTATGTTGAATTGTTAGGTTTGAGATCATAATTAAATGTTACTATTACAAATAGAAAACACTAATTTTTTAATAAATGTAAGAAAAGGTTGAACAAATCTTGTGGGGATCAGCCCTAGAGGAAGTGTCGCACTTTCTACCTAAGCGACTAGGTCATCTTCAGCCTCATTCTAATCCCTCACCCACAAGCAACTCAAGGTTTGATCAAGTATATATATCAACCAACCACAGAAAATCGATGAAATTAATTGAAAAAAAAAAAAAAAATTCAAAAGAATTGCTCTAACAAATATTTATATAATTCTTAGTAATACTAAGCGATTTTTTAATGGCGGCTTTGATCTTGTATAATGATTGCTATGTTGTCACATTTCAAGTTGCATATCGTTTTGATATATTTTATAAAGATACATATGAATTGCTTTACCAAATTTTATAAATTTTTTAGAAATATCAAGCGATTTTTAAAGTGGATTGAATTTTGTATAATAATTGCTATGTTGTCAAATTTCAAGTTGAAATAAATTTAATATAAATTAATTAATTTAATATATTTTTGATATATTTTAAAAGAATATATATGAAACTTTTTAGTTCAAATTAACCAAATTCATTTAAATCATAAGGTAATTATTCGGTGAGCTTTGAATCTCAAATAATTTAGGCTGTATTGCCAAATTTAAAGTAAAAAAAAAAAAAAAAATCTTTAAACTATTTTGTTTTTGAATTTTGTTTATAAAATTGTTCATAATTTTAAAAGTGGTTTGTGTATTGAATAGTTATTGGTATGTTGTCAGATTTCAAATTAATCAGCAGTTCGCATTTGATATGCTTAAATAGAAATCTTTATTTAGTTTAAAATTAACCCTATTCTTTTAATTTGTATTATAAAAATTGTTACGGAATTAGTTTGAGTCTCGACTAATTGTTGGTGTGTTGCCAAATTTCAATTTGACCTAAAGAGGATTTTGTCGTTGGTATTATAGAATTGATATTAACATTTATCTAAATTAATCTTCAAATTTTATAGAAGTCATTAGAAAAGAAACTTTGAATTGTACAACTAACTGGTTTGTATCTTGGATGATAAATGCTGTGTTGACAAATTTCTTATTGAAATTAAGTTCTTGTCATTTTAAATATTTTGAAACTTAAACTCTAAAGTAATAATACCAAATGTTCAAAAAATAACAAATGTAATTAAAAAAATAACAAATGTTATACAAAAAAAATCTAATATAATTCTAAAAATACCAGTTGAAATTTTATTGATACCTTTTTGAATTACATTTGGTATTTTTGAATAATATTTGTTATTTTTTGAATTACATTTAGTATTTTTGAATTACATTGGGTATTTTTTGAATTTCATTTGTTTTTTTTTAATTACATTTGTTATTTTTTTATTTACATTTGCAATTTTTGTAAAACAAGTGTGATTTTTTGAATAACATTTGGGATTTTTTTAATAAAATATGGAATTTTTTGAATAACAAATGTAATTTGAAATAACTATTGAAGTTTTTGAATTACATTTGTTTATTTTTGAAAATCAATTGCAATTTTGAAATTACAATAGGTAATTTTTGAAATTGATGTGTGATTTTTTGAATATGTAACAAGTGGAAATGGTGTAGATAAATATAAGTATACTTATGTATATCTAACTAACTAATCTAACTAGAGTTAATGAACTAAAATCATATAAAATTTGTACACCCACCACATTTTTTATTTTTAACTGAAGTATTGACCTTTGAAATCTGCCTTCTTAATTTAGGGCCTTTTGACATCTTTTTTTATGACGTGTTTACCAAGAATCTCCGCACCTAAAATTTTTGTTAATATCTTAACTTTCTTGCGTTATTATAAAAGTATTTATTATTAATATTTTTTAAGTTCATTTTTCCAATTTCTAATTTCGAAATGTCTTTTCAGTCTAGACGTTATAGATTTTTTTGTTGACCTTCTTTTTAAACGTCAGAGTCTTTGTAAAATATTTTTTAGTAATCCGCCTTTTTTTTTTTTTAAATATGTGATGATAAAAATTCCCCTTAACTTAAATCAGAAAAGAAGACCACCATCTAAATATAAATTTAAATATTAAAATCATGACTAATATTCCAAAAAAATATTCATAAAAAAAACTTATTTTCAATAAGAGAAATATCTCATCTCTTTTTGTTTAATTTTTATGTTTTAGGCTTTTAGAATTTATCTTTTATTAAATTATTATTTTTATATTTTGTTTTGCTTGTATCTTTCGGTTTTTGTCTGCTGCTTTCAATTATAGTTTTTGCGAGTAGTAATACATTTTTAAAATTGCATCATACAATTTTTCATTCATATAGTATTGATTTGTGATTGGTTTGTATTTAATTTTACTATCAAGAGTATGTTGACATTGAAATCAAAGTTTTAATTAAATAACAATTATAAAATATATAAAAAAAATAATGATTAGTTTTTAACAAAATATAATAAAAGTTCCTATTATAAATTTGCGATAGAAAATTTTTGCAAACAAAATTAAATTAACGAAATTTCCTCTGTTTTTGATCAAATAATCTAAAATTTATGAATTGTTAGTCTCTTAGAACGCTTTTGTGATATTTAAAATGGTTTGTGTCTAGGATAAGTTATGCCAGGGTTGCCGAATTTAAAGTTACTTGATCTTTTTGGTGTTTTTCAATTGGGAAGTTTTCAAAAACCATTATTTTTTTTGATTAACCAAAATGTAATAAAAATTCCCATTGTAAATCTGTAATAAAATGAATTTTTTAATTATTTGAGCTAAGGTTTGTTTTTTTTTTTTTTTTATATAACAGTTTTTTATTTTCGATATTTCGCTACTCCTTTGTGTAGCATCTTCAGGAAAATTAATAAATTAATAAATTTTCAAAAAATTTTAAAGTTTGAAAAATTTTTTTGAAAGTTTGAAAACATATTTAAAATACTTGACAAATATTTCTAAAACAAAAAATATAAATAATTAACACTTAAAAAATCTATTATGTAATATTTGTTATAAATTAATGTAGTATGTGTTATTTCTTTTGTAATAAATATTTATAATTCTGAGCTAAATTTTCAACATCTATCTTAAAATTAATTCTATTTGTTAGTGGTGTATTAATTATTTGTAACATTTCTAATAAATAACGACGTTTGTAATTTTGTTCTGTATTTAAAATTGAAACATTTTCAAAGTCTGGATAGTGATTATATCTTGAACAATGAGAAGATAGTGCTGTTTTTTGTGAATTAATATTCCTATATTTCTGATCTGATCTATGTCCAGCTAATCTAGTTCTCAATTTATTTTTCGTTGTACCTATATATACTTTATCACAATTCTCTGCAGTATTTCCACTACATGGTATTTTATACACTATATTTGCCATGTCTAATTTCTGTATTCTATCCTTTGTCCTATTATACAATTTATTAACTGTATTGAATGATTTAAAAGCTATTCTATATCTACTAGTATCGATGATATTCGATCTTTCTAAACATTCTGATAATCCCGGTACATAAATCATAGACTTGTAAATTCTCTGTTCATTCAAGTTATTTGTGCTGTTATTTCTTCTAAATTTATACTGATTTATTAATGAACAGATTAATTTTATTGGAAAATCATTATCCATTAATAAATTCTTAATAATTACCTCATTCTTCATGTGAAATTCTCTGTCACTAATAGTTAAAACCCTTTCTATTAAATTCTTTGCAGTATTAATGATTATTCTCCTATTATGTTTTGAATAAAAATTAATAATTCTACCTGATGCGGTTGGTTTTTGATACCAATCCATTATCAAATTGTTACCTCTTCTAACTACCAAAGTATCTAAATAAGAAAGTCTTGAGTCGCGTTCCTTTTCCATGGTAAATTTAATATCCGTATTAAATTCATTTAATGCAACCAACATATTATCTATTGCATTCTCAGAAATAACACAAAATATGTCGTCAACATATTTTGTTATTATATTTGGTTTGATATCAAGTTTCTCAATACATGTGTCCAGTAATTTATCCATAACTATATCAGCAACAATTGGAGAAGCAGGGGATCCCATTGGGAGTCCTTTTTGTTGGAAATAAATCTTCTCATCGTATTGAAAGTATCTATTATCCTCTATACAAAATTTTAAAATACGTAAAAATAGGTCTTTATCAATAGTCGTATATTCTTTGATAACATTCCATTCTCCTTCTATAATATTAATTGCTAAACTAACAGGGATACTCGGGAATAATGAAACCACATCAAATGAAACTAATTTTTCATCATCCTGAATTCGTTTGTCCAATAATCTATTCTTAAATTCAATAGAGTTCTTCACATTATACTTAGAATGTTCTGTAATCTTATTTAAAATGTTAATAATGTATTTACATAGTTCATATGATGGAGAATTAATGAAAGAACAAATTGGTCTCAATGGAAAATTATCCTTATGAATTTTAGGTAGTCCGTATAATCTAGGTGCCGTAGCAATATTAGTCTTAAGTTTATTTTTCTCTATATTAGTAATAATTTTCTTTTTAAAAAGTTCTTCAACTAAATTATTATTAACCTTTTGTAATTTACTTGTTGGATCTCTATTTTGTAAACTATATTTTGTAGTATCTTCAACTATATTGTTCATTCTCATATCATAATCTTCTCTCTTGATAGCTACAGTTGTATTTCCCTTATCAGATTTTAATATTAGTATTTCCCTATTTCTTTTCAAGAAAATTTCTGCTTCCTTTACTTTATCTAATGTGTATATATCCCTATTCGTTAATCTTATCCTATTCAAATGGTTATTTATTACATTTGTTAATTTATTTCTAGCTATTTCTTGTTCATCCTTATCCGGTATTGTCTGTATACAATCCTCTGCATTAGTTATAATATTTAACTTAGGAAAATCTTCTCTTCTAACTGGCAATGCATGTTTCTGTCCTAATGAAAGTATCCACTGTACGTCTGTCGGTATATCTAAGTCAGTCTTATTAATAAACCATTTTCTATTAAATTTAATTCCTAATTCTTTCTTTTGTATTTCCCTTAAACGATCAAATTTTCTTTTATGAATATTTTTTACCTTTTCATTAAATGATGCTGAAATTATACCTTGATATCTTAAAAATTCTTCCATATCTGTTTCATTTAAATATCTCTCTAAATCATTTTTTATAAATTTAATCTCACTTTGAAAATGTTTCAATAATTGGTGTTTTTCTTGCAATGTTAATTTTTAAATTTTGTTGTGTAAATCTTGAATATAATTATTGATATTCTTTTGAATTGATGAAAGTCCATTAATCTTGAAAACATTTAAGATATTCTTTGTAGAATTTGAAATAAAGTTTGGAATAATTCCTGTAATAAAATGTTTCGAAACTAAAAAAAAAAATAAACTTTTTTTGTTTTAGTTGAAAAACCAAAAAATTTAAAAATTGTTCAACATCAAAATCCTCTTCTGTTGTATTAAATGTGGCTTAATGTTTGCTAGGTTGCCAAATTTCAAGTTGCTTGTTCTTTTTGATGTTTTTTAATTGGAATATTTTCAAGTTAAAACAAAGAAAATTTCTTTCAATGAATTTATAGTTGTATAAGATATTATATAACAAATTTAAATTGCCACCAGTAAAACAAAAAAAGGAAACAGCCGTATGGCATAAATTATCCAAAAACCACATGTAATTACACACACAAAAATATAAAAAGTTTTTTTTTTATGTTATTTCAATATATGTAATCAGTTATTTCACATACAAAAAAATTCATACATACACAATTGAAAAAAACTTAGACCCTAAACAATTTTTGTCTGATTAATGGCAAGCAAGATTACGATATTAAAAACCGAAATTTTTTTTGTCGTTTAAAAATCAGAATCATAAACTATCCAAATATCCCTAAAAATCTAATATGTTCATTAGGGGTACAACCAAAATATGGCCCTCCTATCACCACCCTGTCTGTAGCCGATGATGTGCTGAAACCGAAAAATGTTTCCTCAGGTCATATCGGAACAAAAACGTTCCGCGTCGAATTTGCATTGTACGACTTTGAAGGCGCGTTCCGCACAAATGTAGCTGCGTTGTGTTTTTGGAATTCTTGATTCATCTTTCACCCAATGTCTTAGAAAGCATTTCTGAGCATTAATAAAGCCCGATATTGATTTGTTTAAGGCTTCGAAGTCATTTTTATTGTAACAATCATCTGAAAAAAAAAATTTTATATATTTTTATACTTTTAGCAATAAATTATAATATTTCGCAAATTTGCATAAGACAACGCAAGTCGCAATATTTTATCACGATTAATTGAATTTATACAGAATATTATTCAATATTTAATGGAAAAACTTATAATTTATTTATCATTTAATGAAATTATAAAGATCCCAAACTTAATTGCATTAGACGCGGAACCTTTTTTAACGATATCGAAAATCTAAAGATGCAGTTCTTATTGTTTTTTTTTATGCACTACATGGTATGGCCATTTTGATATTTTCAAAAATTGTAAAAAAGTTGTATCCCTAATGTTCATGTTGATTTTAACTAAAATTTTAAATTGTTTTATAATATGTTTATATAAGATATTTCGAGGTTAATGTTTCGTATATTTTGTGTCTATATAGTAAAAATAATTTGCTTGTCCCTAATATTTTCAAATTGAAAAGTTTCAAGTCATACAAATATATATTTATAAAATAAATTGAATACATCAAACTATTAATTTATTAGGTTTGCGTCTAGGATAATAGATGCTGAAATGTTAAATTTATGTTTGAAGAAACTTGTAAATAAATTTATTTCAATTTTAAATCAACCGAATCCTAAGAACGATTTATTTACAAATCATAAACAAATTCTATGAAATGGTTTGTGTCTAGGATATTAAATCCCTATATTGGCAAATCTTTAATTTTTATAAAATATCAATTATTTTTTCACAATTTTTTTAACAATTTGAAAGATTTTTAAATCTCTAGTAAATTTAATTATTTAAGACATAATTTCCCAAAAATACGACCTCCAATATATATATTAACAAAACTTCTGATTTTGTAAATGCGTAATAAAGGTGTCTATTTTTTTTTGTTTTAACAAAAAATAGAAAACACTTTTAATTTATTCCATTAATACTTGTCATAATATTACGTTTTTTTTTTCGTTACTGTATTGAACATTTTTGTTTTCTAACAAATCTCTTCACCGCTTTTTCTTATTAATTTTTAATGAGGTCAGTGACTTGATTTTTTTTTATTATTTTTACATCAATAACTATGTTTTTTTTCAATTACCTTTTCCCGCTCGCCTTCTATCAACCGGTCAGATTTCATAATATTTTCTCATATGCTTATACAAATTTCATTCATTCATCTCGTCGTTTATTGAACATTAAAATCACTAAATGTTTACAGCAAATGTTTTGTTGGGGCTATGAGTCTGGTATTTATTATTTTACGTTTTTTTATTTTGATTCATAGAAATCGTAAACATTGGTATGTAGTTTATAAAGACTACGTAATAAAAAATAAATTACAAAAACAAAAAAATAAATTAAAAGTAGTTTTATGTTTTTGGTGTATGAGCGCCAACCTTATAAAGACATTTTGCTGTTAAGGCATTTCTCTTGCAAAAAATTTTCATGAATATTTAACCAGACATGGGCAATAATTATGTGAAAAGAAAATAAATGGTAAACAAAGAAATTTCCAGAAACAATGTTGGAAACTGGAAATGAATTACAATTTGTATACAATGTATTTTAAGGTTGATGTCTCGGATAAAAGTGAAAAGCTTGTTAAATTAAGATCAAATAATAAATAAAAAAACCAAAATTTTCTATTTACTGTAGAGGACCTCAAATCATTATATAGTTTTTCCTTTAAAATTTCTGCTATGTTGCCAAATTTCAATTCAATAGAAATGTTTTAAATAAGAAAGCTTTTAGGTGACTTCAGAAAAGTTGTATACAATTTTTAACTAAGAAGTGTTTACTGTTATTGTTAAGTATTATTTTAATTGATGCTATGTTGCCAAATTTCATTTTAAAATAACAGTTTTTCTGTTTTATACTTTTAAATAAAATTATGGTAAATTAAACTACACAGAATTAAATTACAAAATTTTTTTTTAATATTAAGTGTCAGAGCATTTTTGTAACTTGGCACTAACAATGAGGATTTGTAAATACAAACACACTTTTGTTGATTTTTTTTGTAAATTTGAATTTTTGTTTTTAAAGAATAGTTACACGACACACTACGATTTACAACCACAAAAAAAAATTGTTGGAAATAAATTAGAATTTAAAAAAGAAGGGTACTTGAATTTAGAAATTCCTACAGTTTTTTGTGTAAATTCCAGTTGTTGAGTCTATTATAATAAAATCAACTAGTTCTTGAAGTACAAATTAATTTATAAAAATTCTGAAGATTTAAGTCTAAAAAGCGTTTTCTTTTTCTTAAAATAAACAAAATTCTTGTTGTAGTTTCTTTTTCAAATTATTAGGAAAAGTAATGCTATGTTGTCAAATTTCTAATTAAAATAAATTGGTTCTCTCGTTTAAGAAATAGAAATTCTGAAGTTTTAAGCCTGAAAAAAACTTTATTATATTTTTATTGTATTTTTCTTATAACTAGGGCAACGACTTTCAAGCGCTTAAAATATGCACTAAAAACTACAATTATCAACTAAAAATACAAAAATGTGCACTAAAAATCCTAAAATATGCACTTAAAATTTGACATTTTTTAAAAATCATATTTATAATTCGAGAGCGTTGGTTTAATTAAAAATAAAGTACAATATAAATGTCCCAAGAAGATGGCATCGTAATGTTACTTAATTTAAGGTTTTTATATTCAAAAGATTAACATAACAAAATTATTTTAATTTTAAGTTAATCACTTCTAACCAAGGTTGGTAACCGAAACGAATTGGTATCGGTACAAAAACATAAGTACCGTTACCTACCGGTATTATTAATAATATGCATTCTCAATAAATGATGTGTTGTTAGAAACCACAATGTTCACTGAAAGAATTATCCTTCATGGTATTAATGAAACAATTTCATAGAATTTTTTCGTAGATTCAATGAAGAATTTCATTATATGCATGAAATTTTATTACTATTATGAAATATTTCATATATTTTTGTTTTAAAAAATTTCATTATTTCATAAAAAAAAATTCATTATATTTCATAATTTATCTCTCCATATACTTAAAGAAAGCTTTCTTTAGTGCTATGAAATTGTTCAACAATATTTACGCTTTTTTGTCCTTTAAGTGTGCTATGATTGTATTAGGGCTCTCGCAAACTGAAACGTTAATTTTTAATACCAAAACATTTTTGTGCATTAAAACTTCAACAAGAAAAATTTTTTTTTTTATTTAATAAAAATGTTTCATAAATTAAACGAACGTTTCATTAATTCAATAAAACGCTTCGTTGGCAGCATTTCAATGAAGAATTTGTGATAAATATGAACAAATTCATTAATACTACGCACAAAATTCGATCAGTATATTTTAGAATTTTTTGAAGATATTTCATAAATTCTACGAAACTCTTTATTGTCGAAATGATTCATTCATCTATGAAGTTTTACATTAATTCTATGAAGCATATCATAAGAACTGACTATGAAACCAGTTTCATACATTTTATGAAAAGTTTCAATGGACTAGTTCCAGTGACAATTTCCATTAAAACTATGAAGAAATTCATTATTCAAGTGAAGATAATTCTCTCAGTGTTGCCAACGTAAATTAAAAATTGATAGACATACGTTAAGTTAACCATGTTATTAAAAAAAAAAAAAAATGAAAAAGTTAAATTAATTTGCTATTATGGATTTTTTGTATGAAAAAATATATAATTTAAGCTTAAAATGTAAAAAAAAAAAATACCGATTTAATGCCGGTGTGATATCAGTACTAAGGAATCAACGGATTCGGTATCGGCTATCAATTTAAAAGTGTTTGGAATTGGATATCGGTATTAAAAAGGTATCGGTAGACAACCTATCTTCTAATAAAAATATGATAGTCTCAACTTAAATTTAAATATTTAATGTTTCATCTTAAAAATCACAACAGAATAATAAGTATAATAAAATACGTATCCAAGATAACTAATGACATGTTGCCAAATTTCAAATCAAAAGAATTCCTTCTAATTGTTTTTAATTGAGTATCAATATTATTATTAAGTTTAAACACTAGATATAAAATCTTTTGGTTTATGGTTTGTGTCTCAGATACTTTAAGCAAGGTTGTCAAATTTCATAGGTACTGCTTAAATTTCAATATTAAGCATTTTATATTAACCACGGATTTTTTTATAAAAAAATCCCTTGAACTTATTCACTTTTATATATTACACCGCTCATATTATCAACCGCAAATCAAACCTTCAAAACGTGATTAAATATTACAAATCACGTTCGATAAACAAAAAATAAATGGTTTAACTCTATATTAAGGTTATCTTATCGATTTATGACGTCAAAGTAATTGTTTATATACATTTTGTTTTTTGACGATTACAAACTATAAATAATTGCATTTGTTTATGGTTTATTTAACATTTAACAACATTTATTGTTTATTCCTTTTTTTATAGATTATCTATAAAAAACAGACACCCATAAAGTTTAAATCTTTTAACGATAATTTGTAGAATTTTTATAAAATTTGTTTAAAACATTTTTAAATAATAATCATGTATTGTACAAACAAGTCTCACACTATAGACATTTAAAGAGCTATTTTATAGTTGTTCATCTAAAATAATTAAGCAATTTAAATTCCAAAAAATCTTAAAATTTCTAACAACCTAAAATGATTTTTAAAAAAAATTAATAGTGAAATTTGAATCAATAAAAATTTGAAACAAATAAACAAATAATTTTAAAAACAGAAAATTGTTTTGAATTATCAGTAACAAAGTTGTTTATTAAAAAAATACAGAAAAATCTATATTTAATAAATTTAATTCTGTTTAATAATTTTAAAAAAATAAAGGAAATTTGTAATATCGTTTAACAGACATCGACTTTTAAAGACTTTCATGTATATTTTGATATCTTATATATTCAATGCAATGTTGCCAAACTTCAAAAATTATTATTCGTTTTTCAATACTTTTAAATGAAATTCAAATTTCACTATTAAATAAACTAGCAATTATAAGGGTATTTTATGATTGGTTTGTGTCTTGGATTATTGATGCTGTGTTGCCAAATTGTTCTTAAATCGTTTAATATTTTATAAACAGAATTCTAGTTAAAAAACAAATTTCTTTATTATTATTACCAAGGGCAGGACTTCATGCATTTATGAATTTCAGGCCTAAAAATAGGCAACACTATATTTTAAGTAATGCTATTAATTTAGTAGAACATTTTTGTGAATATATAAAATTTTTGTTGCGTGTCTTTAGGCCTGAGATTTAATTAATAAAAGTTCATGTCTCGTAATATTTGGGTCTTATTTTTAAATTTTTAATTGTTTGTGTCTATGATAAATTGCTAAGTTGCCAAAATTCAATTTGAAATCTATTTTTAAAGGTTTTATATATTTTTTTAAATAATTTTAATTTGAAATCAAACACAAACTTTTAAATTACTATCTTATAAAAAGATTTAAAGTCAGTTTTTAATAATTTTTTTTAAATATTTCCAAAAATTGGTTCTAAACTATAACATATGTATAAAGTAGTTAAGTAGTTGAAAATCTCATTAAATTATTTTCTCATATAAAGAAAAATTATTTTGGTGAATTTAAAAAAGAAGTGCCTACTTTAAGTTGACAAAGACATACATTTTATTTGGTGAGCACTTGAGTTTGTTATAAAATAATTCATAGCATACTTACATTATAAAATTCGCTATAAAGAAAAACTTAAAACTCTTTTAAAAAAATGTCTAATTTCTAAAATATTGTTGCATATTTTTAGGTCCTTATAACTAAAATAGTTATAAAATATTAATAGGATTTATAAAACGCTTCAAAAAACTTTATATACGTCAAATTTTCAATTGCATACGTTTAGGTGCTTTTAAAATAAATTATTTACAACATACTTATGGGATTTCATTGATATTTTCTCAAACTATAAATTATACATTTATAAATTTTTATTAATATATAATCTTTGCATGATTTTACCACCTTCATACCTCTAATTTCTATAAATAAATTGTAATACTCTATTCTAGTCATTTATTTTTTATTATTATCTCGTTTTTTTTTTTTTTTTTGTTGCTTTATCTATAATTATTGTTCCTTTTACAGAGAGAGTGGCAATCATGTATTTATTTTTTTAAATTTTAACCACATTGTAACAAAAACACATTAACAATTAGATTCCAACAAAGTTATAACAAATTAATACATAATATAAAAAAACGTTGATATTTTTAAAAACGACATTTATTTTTTATTCATTAAATATTAATTATTTACAACGTACACGTGTTACGTATTTGTAAGAAATGAAAAAAAATCCTGAAGCGTGTATTGTATTAAAAAATATTCAATTATAATTAATAATCCAAAATTATACAAAAGAAATTATTTATGAGACAGACAAAAAAAAAGATGAAACAAATTCTATGAATTATAAAAACACTCAAAATAATACCTTTGTAATTTAATAAAAAAGCTTTTAATTTTCGATCTAAAATACAATTTTTAAAAATGCGTAAATTTAAAGAAATGACTATAACTTTGAATTATATAAAGAAAATTAAAAAAAAAAAAATATTGTTAATTTGGCTCCCAAAGTGGGACGAATTTTTTTTCATTAAACGTACTTCAAAAAGGGTACACCGGTTATTTAATCACAGTGTTTGAAAATCATTGGAAACATTAACCCTCTAACGCCTGACGATGACATTTGTCATCGTTTATAAAATTGAACCCAAATGCTTCGAATGAGTGTTTTATACTTAGAAATTGATATAGTTCGATATAAAAGTGAATTAGCTAAAAGTTTTGCGAAGAAACTGTTCGTATTCAGTGCACTGTTAAAACGCGAGAAAGCTTTAAAGTTCAAATTTTGTAAAAATTCAAAAAATAATTATTTTTTAATTAACTGAGATTTCCAACAACTAAAACATTTATTTAAGTTGATTTAAAACTCTTGAAAATTAAGTATAAGTAAGATTGAAGTATTACCTTTAATAATCAGTCCTTATTTTTCTTCAAGGACGAACAGGATTTTATCAGGATATCTCTAAAGGACATTGTCTTAACTTATAAAGTAATGGTCGGATCGTTTTGAAATTTGGTATAGAGAAGACAATCAGTAATAGTAGCAAAAGTCTAAAGTTTGAACAAAAAATATTGAAGTTAAGATACTTCTTCGCCCTATTTCGCATTTTGCAAAAAGCGAAAATCGCCACAAAGCACAAAAAAGTTTATTTTGGATTGTGGTTATGTCTTGGTAAGAGCAATAATTTTTTACAAACTTTTGTTTTACTTGCATTAGTTTTCGAGATAAATTTTAAATTATTTTTGCTCATATCGCCGAAAGTAGTCAGCGAAAAACATTTTTTTAAGAGAAATTATTATTTTTTTTGCGAGACGAATACATGGTATGAATTTCATTGCAAAACAAAATTCGGGCATTAGAGGGTTAATGATCGAATTTTTCAAGTATCAGTTATTGTAAATGTTGCTCTTTTAATATTTTAGCAACATCCGTTCTTGAATACATAATTGTGTGTAGTAAAACATAAAATTTTTGGTAAAATTTACTTGTTTTCACAATCTCACAAAATATAAAAAAATAAAATTTTTGGTAAAAATTTACTTGTTTTCACACTCTCACAAAATATAAATGTCTCTTACTATCATGTTTACGTTGTTGCCGGTCACAAATATTGTTTAAATTTTTAGAAAACACTGAGAACGGCGTTAGTAAAAATTCACTGGATCCTCATCTATACACAGAAAAAATTATCAACCTAAAATATCTAATTAAAGTTTTGATTTGAATTTAATTTGTTTCTAAAAAAATATTTAATTGAATCAATTAATATTTTAATTAACTTTTAAATATATAAATACATATTTTATTTTAGACGCAATTATCATATTCATACACTGTATGCATAAATAGAAAAATTTCTGTATAAAATAACAAATACATTTGAAGTTAACAAACAAAACAAGCACACACACAAACAGACTCAGCATTGCAAAAAACACACATACCAACGTATAGATCACACACTTTTTTGTGAGTATCATATTTTTTTTTTTTGTAGAAGTTATTTATAACTTTTTTTCCTTCTTAATTTTAACAAAAAGTTTAATTGATAGTATCATTGCCATGATAGGTGCAATATCAATTAAAATATTAATTGATTCAATACATTTTTTAATTGAAACCCGTTTTCAGTTTTTTTCTGTGTAACAGATATTACTCGTTACCTCTAGTTGAGAACATTTATCGCGGACCCAAACCCTACTTTAGGTAATAAATAAATAATAATAATTTGGTTGAAATTTAAAGACACATATCTACTTAAATTAAATTTGGCAACATAGCATTAAATATCCTAGACGCAAAGTATTACAATAATTTTAATATTCTAGATTTAACGTCCATATCTCGAAAACATTTTTGTGTTTTGGGTTTTTTTTAATGTCGGAGACTGTAAATTTTGGTGATTTTTTTATTTCTTGCATTTTTTACATTTTTTTTTTTTTTAAATTTTGATGATTTTTTTAAAACTGTTTTTTTTTTATTTAAATTATATTGATTTTATTTTATTTTGGCGATCTTTTTAATTGTAATGCAACAACAATAAATTTATACAATTTTAGTACTTTTTAATAATCCAAAATAAAAGTACTAAATTTTAGTACTTATGATACCATTACCATATTTACAGATTTTAGTTTTTATAATAAATCGCCGTTTATATAAAAAAAAATTTAGTACACTTCGTTAAACCAACATAAATTTTTAAAATTTTTAGTAAGCCACGTTTAATTTATAAAATTTTAGTGCCACAACCATACTTTTAGATTTCATTACTTTTTAAGAAATCAGGATTAATTTAAAAATTTTTAGTACATCCTATAAAGTCAGGATAAATTTATACAATTTTATTAATTTTTATAAACATTTTTTACATTTTATAAAACCACTTTCAATTCAAAAAAGTTAAGTACTTTTTATCAAATGTTGATTAAGTTAGTACAAACATTTTTGTACTTGTAATAAAATGTCTGTTAGTTTATAAAATTTTAGTACGTTTTATCAACTCACGATTACTTTGCAAAGTTTTAGTACTTTAAAACATTCCCTGATATCGGTAAACTAATTTTTTATAGTTTTTATTTATGAAAATTTTCTAAAAAGACGACATCATGAAACAGATGAATCGATTTGGAAATTTATAGTTCAAGCTCATTTAGTTCGTTTACATTTTCGAGTTAGGGCCTATTTATAGGTCACTCGTTTATTTGCAAGTTTCTTAAAAATGTTCACTTGTTCAATAATTTGTTTAACAATTTTAAATGAAATGAACGAAGACCACAAAAATTCGCTTTAAATGTAACTTGTTCGCTTTAAATGTAACTTTTTTGAATTGAATAAAACTAAAATTTTATTTAATTTAAACATCAATTACTGTAATTAAATCAACAACATTAATAATTCAGTCAAAATATTTTTAAATTTGATTAAAATCCAAGTTTTCTGTGTTCTTTGCTAAATTCTTGTATGTGTTCTATATATTCTAATTTTTTTTATAGTATTCAGTTGCTTTTTAACCGAATTATAAAAAAATGAATTGGTTTTTACACTTAGAATACTATGTAGGTAAAGACCACTGCAAATGTAGTTAAAAACAAAAGAAATTTCACTTAAAGAAAGGACGACTTACATTTTAGTAAATTCAACTAACATTGTCATTTGTTTTTTACTGTTCAAAAAATTAACCACAATTGTAGTAAAAATTAACCACTTATTCAGTAAAAACTAAACAAGCATTTATTTGTTTTATTTTTTAAATAAAAACAAAACTACAATATTAAATTTGATGTGGTTTGTTTTTTTAAATGAACTACCTATTGTATGTAGTCAAAAATTAAATTTCTTCTACGAATGACAGCATTTTCATTTAAAAATAAAAATTACTGTATTACAACTCAAACAACTACAAATATTTACAGCAGAAGTTCCCTGAGTGTATGACTTTATTAAAAGGTGTTCTATTTGTTAATAATTAAATCCTACATAACAACACTATTGTTGTTTATTTTCAAAATGAGCTTAAGATTTGTATAATTTATTTTTCATTTTTGTAATTTCACTTTATGATCTTGATAAGATTGTTAAAAACTGATTAGATAAATTATTTGGAAATTTCTTTTTAAACTCTTTTCACACAAAATAAGCTGTTGTTAAGATATAAATTTTGATAGTGGAAGCTATAAAGAAATTGTAAATTAAAAAAAGTCAGGAGTTTTTTAAGACAATTTTTTAACATTAGAAAGAATAATAAAAAAGAATAGAAATTTTATTTTTGAAATGAATTTTTAACAATTTGAACTCAAAATCCGATTTTAAAGGGTTCAATATATCAAAATTAAACAGAAGTGTTCACTCTATGGTCACTGGCACAAACACAGACCGATTCAAAAAAAAAAAAAGAGCGCCCAACGTGGTGAAAATATTGAAGAAATAAATAAAACTTCAATTAATAAAATTTTTGACCCAAAAAAGGATCATACCCATTGACGCCCAACGGGGAGTAGGTTAATTTTTTACTAAAAAATGGAAAGGATTTGTAGAAGTGCTCTCAACGGTTCCAACATTTCACAATAAACTCGATTTACGCATGGCCCAAAAGTGAACCCTTTATTACTATTAATTTGCAACGCTGAATTTTTTTAAATTTAATTTATCTTAATTCGTTTAACAATTTTAACTGAAAACGAGATCTGTTGAAAGTCATCATATCCTATTTTCGAAACAACAAGGGTCTTGATTTATATCTTTCCCAAAAGTAGCACTAGTTGGTTTATTTTAGAACCTAGTTGGTTTATTTTAAAACATCTACTGTTTAACTCAACTCATATATATAGTCTAAATAAAATGCGACTCCCACGTTGGGCGCCAATTTGTTAATATGCTTTTAAAGCTCAAATATGTTATATAAAATTTTAAAATTTGAATTGTTTTTGTATTCCTTTTCTTAATTTTGTGTTTTCTATCAATTTTCTTGTTTGTTTTTGTTTATCTCTTAGCAAAAAATTTTAATTTGGTTTTCTAGGTCTAGGTCATTCAAAAAAACCACAACAAAAGTTTATATATATTTTTTTTTCAGAATTTTATAAAATTTAAAGAAATTTCTATACTAAACTTTCATTGCTAATTGCCTTCTTACACCTCTCATGTAAAACCAATAGTCTATCAAAAATTTACACATTTTTTTATGTGAAAAATAAAACAAAAATTGTTTTTGAAATTGCAAATAAGAAAATTTTTTTAAATTAAATTGCACGCATTTTCTATATGTTTTGCTTTTGCACAAATTTTCTAAAAATAATAAACATACAGCCTCAATTGTTAAAAAAAAAAAAAAATTGGCAAAAATACAACAACATTTTATAAATAATATTAAATACAATATAAATTTTGTTTTTCGTTTTTGTATACGAAAGTAAAAGTAAAATATATTAAAAATATTTTTGATTTTTTTTGTCATTTCCCGGCAAAAAAACTTCCGATAAAATCATATATGATTATATATAGTAACACATATAACTAATTATCACATCTCATATGATCCGAAAAATGGCATACATAAGATGATGTCATGGTATGTCATGGTATAATATCTCATAGTTTGTTTTTATTCTATCGAATATGGTCAATTTATATATAATTTGATACAATTATATCTAATAAATTTTTTAATTGAAAATTTTAAGAAAAATATTGAGATGTGTACTTTTTATTTTAATCCAATTAAGACCTACTTGCAATTAATTTATAAAACATATAAGTATGAATTTTAAAAAAATAATGTTAAATCCAAAAATTTTATGCTTTTCGAATGTTGGAACATATAATAAATTTAAAGGAAGAAAATCAAATTCTTTGTTCGCAAAATTTTCAAGTAGAATACCTACGGATTTTGTCAATAGTAGTAATAAACAACAAACTTTGCACGTCCTTGTTATACAAAATAATTAAAAATAAAATAATAATAAACATACTGTCGGTATTATGGATCAATACGATATTTTATTTATGAAGGATAAATCTTCCTATTTAGTATTTAAGCAATTTCAGATTGTTCAAAAGAATTATTTTGTTAAACACAAAACAGGATCAGTGGTAGAAAGTAGTATTGCCTATAATTTAATTTTTAAAATTGAAAATTTAGAATCCATTACGCATGTTATAAGGGTTGGGTGTTTCATTTGTTTAAACAAGCTCTTTCTAACGCTCTCTTCTAAAAACCTGAAGTGGTTTTAAGAGAGTTTCGAAAAAATGTGTTAACACGTACTTTTAATTAATTGATTTTTATGCTTTTAACCAATTTTAATTAAATTTTAAAGTTAATTTTGTTGTTAAATGTATTTCTCTGCATAAGTTTTGTATAATTAACACAAAATTTATATACTAAAAAACTGTTTCTCTTAAAACCAGTTGGGATATAGAATTTAACAGACGTTGAGTTCCTTGTTTCTTCTTTAGTCTATATGTTGGTGTAAAAACTAATAACGTTGATTTTTTAGTACGTTAATAAAAATCGGTTAATATGTATAACAAAACAAAAAAACGTAGTTTTTCATGTTTTTTGCAGTAAATTTTTAAACTCATTTATATTCTAATTATAAACAGTACTAAAAAATAAGTGAATGTGATAGAATTTTTTCATTAAATTTTTACTATACATATATATTTATATATAATGATATGTTTTGCTATATATAATTATATATATAAAAGTGATAGAATTATTTTTGATTAATTGTACCATATACACTTACATATGATCATATATGGTAGAATATATGGTCATATATAGATCTATATCTATTTCATCTGACCAGATATAAAATATATGCTAATATATAACATACGATACAATGATATATGATGAAATATTACGACATATTAAAAAATGTTCATTAACTAAGTATAAGATATGAACATATATTGTAATATATTGCCACACATATAAGCATACTAGCGGGCGTTGCCCGCTACGTTGTTAGCGTGCCTTAGACCTAGTTTTTGGGATGATGGATAACTTTTCAGATTGCCCACGATCTGTGTACTAAAATTTAATAAAATCCTTTAAGCCATATAAAGATAACAAAAAGTGGGCGTAAAACTGCCACGCCCACCAAGTCTTAAGCTATTATAGCAAATAGTGCTTATGAGTCATCCCAATATCTGTGTACCAAATTTCAATAAAATCTGTTCAGCCATATAGAAGATAGCGAAAATGTGGGCGTAAAAGTGCCACGCCCACAATATCTAAATTTAATATAACTTAAAGTGCTTATCTGTGACATCTCTTTCTGGGTACCAAATATCAATTGCATCGGTAAAGCCATATCAAAAATAGTGAAAAAGTGGGCGCAAAAGTGCCACGCCCATCATATAAAAATTTCATATAGCCTATAGTTCCTTCCAGACCGCCCACTATCTATGTGTCAAATTTGAATAAAATCGGATCAGCCATATAGAAGATAATGAAGACGTGGGCGTAAAAGTGCCACGCCCACAATATCTAAATGTGATATAACTTAAAGTGCTTATCTGTGACATCTCTTTCTGGGTTCCAAATATCAATTGCATCGGTAAAGCCATATCGAAAATAGTGAAAAAGTGGGCGTAAAAGTGCCACGCCCATCATATAAAAATTTCATATAGCCTATAGTTCCTTCCAGACCGCCCACTATCTATGTGTCAAATTTAAATAAAATCGGTTCAGGCATTTGGACGTGATGCTCACACAAACAAACAAACAAACAAATAAACAAACAAACAAACCAACAGTCATTTTTATAATATTAATAAGGATATGATGATATCAAGTTGTATATGAGTATATATAAACTTTTTTTTATCGGGTTGTCTAAATTTTTGGCGATGTTCTAAATAACGAACCCACATAAAAGTATTCGTTTTTGTACAAAAACAACACATAGGCCTGGGTTCTATATTCCACTACGAAGTGAAAGTGGAATCGTTTTTAATTCCACATTTTCAATTCCGCTGTGTTCTGAAAAACGAGTGAATCGTTTTTTTTCACGACGATTTCATTTTGTTTTTAGCAACAACGTAAAAAAATGCGAGAAAAAAACCAAATTATCACTTTTGAGTGAATAAAATTGCAATGAAGAAGAGTGCATTTTTTAACAAAAGCAAAAATTGAACAAAAAAATACTTATTTTTAAAATAATATAAAATGAGTGGCGCAATTGTAATTTCCTCTTCTGAAGGTCCTAAGCTGTTTAATGTACTTGCTAAGTCCTTCCACAACTGGTCGGCAACTGTTTTGTCGCCCTTCTAAAAACCTTTAGCCAAACCAGAAGTTGTTTCCATGAATGTTAAAAATGCGGCCTCTTGTTCCGGATTCATGTATTTTCCCTAATAAATACAACACTTTCACATTTTCTTACATTGTTTGTTATTTTTTTTTTACTTTTAAGATCCAAAATAATTTTATTTTCTAAAAAGTTTGGTTTTTCACGCAGTTAACTAATACCGTTTTACAATTACTTTTTTTGTAGTGAAATTGTTTTATAGAACACATCAAATCACTTTAATTCCACTAGAAACAAAATGAAAATGAAATTTTTCTTTTTAAATCACTTATGTGGAATTGAGAACACAAATTGAGCGTAAGTTTCACTTTCACTTCATTTTCGGAATGTAGAACCCATGCGATAATTTTATGTCAAAACGAATAATGTTTTGTGGATTCGTTTTTCTGAACACCCCCTTTTATATAATGTTTTAAAGTTTTTTATTGTTATTTTTTTTTTTAGCGTTTTTAAGGTTTTTTGTAATTTTGTTGACATTTTTTTTTTTACAATATTTCATTGCAA
Organism: Delia radicum; assembly: GCA_021234595.1. Classification (NCBI taxonomy): domain Eukaryota; kingdom Metazoa; phylum Arthropoda; class Insecta; order Diptera; family Anthomyiidae; genus Delia; species Delia radicum. Next base: position 25,502,342 of record CM037852.1, on the reverse strand, counting down.
ATATAGTATGCTTGTGTCTATTAAGGAGTGTTATTTTTATTTTTTTTTATTGTTGACGTACTCACCTTTGTTTTTTTTTGCATAAAATATTTTTTTTTTTAATATTGTAATCGATTTGTAAAAGGATATTATAATGTTATTATTAAGGTTAGAAGAAGGTAACCAACTAATTGTATTATTAATTTTCTTTTAAGAAAATAAGCACTTAAGAAATTCTTGCTATTCATTAATGTATTGATTTCTTTGAAAAGAGAAAAGGTTGTGATAGATGCAGAACTTCATACATTGCATTTTAATGATGGCTTGACGTAGCTGAGAAACAACCCATATTAAAGATTTTATCCACTACTTTTCAATACATATTTTTGTACAATTATTTAAAAATTAATTATTTTTACACAGGTCCCATGTTGGGCGCCATATTGAAAAACTTATTTTTGGGTTTAAAAAGTAGCAATTTGTTATTTTCTAGAAAGAAAAATCGCCAAATTGTAAAGAAATCGCTACAATTATACAAACTCGCCAATATTGAAAAAATTATTATAAAGAAAAACAAAATGAAAACCGCCGAAATTTAAAAAAAATTTTTAAAATTTAAGAAATCGGCGAAAATAATGTAAAAACTAAAATTCTTTTCGTGATATGGACGAATTTTATTAAGGTGATTTTTGAAATTTTGGCGATATTTTTAAAATTTTGGCAAATTATTTAAGTTTTGGAGATTTTTTCAAATATATTTTAAATTTTTTAAAATGGCGATTTTTTACAATTTAATAGATTTTGACAATTTTTAAAAGATTTATTTAAATTTTGGAGATTTTTTCACTTTGGCCATTCTTTCAATATTGACGATTTTGTTTTCCTGTTTTAGCGATTTAGTTAAATTTGAGCAATTTTTAAAATTTTTGACGATTTTTGTTTACAGTTTTTGGCTATTCTTTTTCGTTGAAGGTTTTAAATTTTATTTAAGTGATTTTTTACAATTTTTTTTTTTATTTTTGGTGTTTTTTCAATTTTTTGGTTTTTTTCATTTTAACAGTTTTTTAATTTTAGCGATTTTCCCCGATTTTTTTGGGATTTTTGCAATTTTAACTTAAGTTTTAATAGTACCTACTAAATTTTTTTTTGGAATTAAAAACAATATTCAATTAAATTTTTAATAAATATGATTAAATAATTATCTTAATTAAAACTAAGTCAATTAAATAGTTAAAAATTATTTTAATTGATCTTAACAAATATTTTATTGATTTATGATAATTGGGACCTTGGATTTATAATGAGCGTATCACACAACAGGCCGCCACTAGTATATGAGTGCCGCTGAAAACTATTGTGCATGAGCGTTTTTGTCAGCTCGCGTCATTTGTTTGAAACGTTAACTGCAATACTAAATATTGTCTCGAATTCAATGCCAGATAGAGTGTTTTTGCGGGGAGCTCTTCTTAATTACTTGAATTAATTACTCGAATTGTGACTGGCGATGAAAAGTGGATTCATTACGACAACCCCAAGTCATGGGTTTTGCCCGTACAGCCATCAACATTCTCTATACTTCAAATAATATATTTGTAACCATGTTTGCACAATATATTCGTGAATTTTTAAAAACTCGATTTATGTTTTTTCTGTGGACAATGAATTGTCAGTGTATTCGAATGAATTGTCAGTATTCGAAAAAATTTTGTCAATTGAAAAATCTTATATGATATGAAAAATTGTCATATTCGGTTATGAAATGATTTATTACAAAAACCATGACAAAACATAACAAAAAATGTAGCACAATGACAATTCATATAGGAGTAAAAGCTCTAATACTATAATTTTGTCATTGAAATGTTAAAATTTAAAAATTGAATTTTGATTAGGAATCATAAAAGTTATATGATTCTTGTATTGATGTTGAATTACGAAACAATTTTATTAAACTTTATAACTAGGGCAAACAAAAGTAAGCTAGAGCATGTTTCTTATTTGAAAGGATAGAACTATTTGGACTAAACAGAAGTTCTGATCGTAAGATTATTAAAATTTTAAGCTATATTTGTTAGAGCTTATTTACCTTATTTGTAAACATAAACTCCTTTTTTAATTTTTCTTTAAAAATTAAGCTAATTTTAGCTTTTTTCTTTTAAAAATAGAGCTTTTTTGCTATTGCCTAGCAATCAGTATTTTGAAGTATTTTTTTAATTGAAAGTTGAAAGTTTAATGTTACAAATGTTACAAATGTTACTTTGTTTTACTGGCAAAGTTTCAAGGAACAAATTATATACACATTTTATTTGTAGTAACGATTTTTATAAAAAGTAAAGTTTTTGTGTTTTGTTTTCTGGGTTGCCCTACTCATTACATTAATACTTGATGTGACAAAATAGTGTGACAACATTTTATGACTAACAAAATGTTTTGACATTAAGAATATATTTTAATATTGACTCTGATTTGAATAAAATCTTTATATTATCTAATAACTTTCTTTGTTTTTAGCAACAAAAAAATCTTTTAAGATCATTCCATTATTTGTCCAAAGCTGCTTTAAACTACTTTTAGCTTATCTTATTTAAAATGCTTAAAAATTTCCACAATTAACAACAATAGTGATAAAATAGTAAAAATTTGGTTTAAGCTGGTTTTCTTAAACCAAATTATTACTATGTCACTAAATTTTACTGATAACATTTATTCGAAGGGTATACTTCCCCATACACTTCAGCTATTTTTATTCTATTTGTTCTGTACTTAATATTTTGCATATATAAGTGGCGCCACATTTGACAAATAAGTAAATAAAACTGAATTAAAATTTACAAAAAAAAAAAAATACCAGAACAAAGAATAAAAAATGACAAAAAAGAGGTGTTATATACACATGACTGACTAATAGACAAATGGACGGAGGGACAAACAAACTAGTTGCAATATAATGGTAGGGAAAGCTGTGTAAACCTCCCACCTACGCCACCATCATCCTACACTGACAAAATTCTCTGCATGATATTAATGCATTTTTACATAGAAGCAATGAAGTTGTAATGGAACTCGACAATTTAAATTTTTCAACAAACTACACAGAGAAAACTGAAATGGAGTTTCAATTAACTACTTAACTACGTAGTCAAAATAAATAAAAATCTCCTGTTGCGTCGAAATTAAAAAACGTATGCAGAGTGTACGTATATATACGTCTAACGTACCAGAGTAGATTTTTGATAAAACGTATATATACGTTTAACGCAACAGAGTAGGTTTTTGATAAAACGTATATATACGTCATACGTAAGGTTAAAATACGTAAGGATAAAATATTTTTTGATTAAAGTACAAGTTTAATTAAATTCGGTCCTATTAAGGAAATTTTACTATCAATTTAAATAATTTGTAATTATTTAATTGATTTAGTTTCAATTACAATTTTAAACATATCTATTAAACATTTAATTGAATATTGTTTTTACTTCCAAAAATTTTTTAGTACATAATATTAACACTTTAATTAAAACTTCAAAAAATAGTCAATAAATGGGAAATAATCAAAGAAAAAAAAAAAAAAAAAACGCTAACATTTAAAAAAAATCGCTTGAATTAAAAAAAAAAATCGGAAAAAAATGTCAAAAAAAAAATCCCAAATTGGCCAAAAAATAAACAAACATTTGAAAAAAAAAAATATTTGCCAATATTTGAAAGAAATCACAACAAAAAAACGACAAAATTAAAAAAGTTTACGAAATTTAAAAAAAAATAGTTAAAATTGAAAAAAAATCGCCAAAAATTGAGTAAAAAAAATCGTTAAAATCACTAAAATTTAAAAAAATTAAAAAGTTAAAATTTCAAAATTTAAAAAAATCTTCAAAATAAATAAATTATCATTGAATTTGATAAAATGGCCAATATTCAAAAAATCGCCAAAATAAAAAAAAGCCAAAATCGAATAGTTGTCAAAATTAAAAAAAAAATCTTTGAAATCTTTGTAAAAAATCGATGAAATTAAAAAAAAAATCATAAAATTTAAAAAAATGTACAAAAAACTATAAAAAGGCAAAACAAATCGCCAAAATTTAAAGAAATCGTTACAATTATTTGAATTTTAAATTATGGCGTTTTATTTAAGTTTTGAAGATTTTGTCACTTTTGGGCGACTCTCAATTTTGACGATTTTTTTTCCAGTTTTATCAATTTAGTTAAATTTTAAAATTTTTTAAATTTTGACGATTTTTGTTTAAAGTTTTTGGCGATTCATTTTCGACGATTCATATGAACGTTTTAAATTTCACTTAGGTGATTTTTCACAAAATCGCTAAATTTTAAAGAATCGCTAATATTTGAAATAAATTTTGACGATTTTTTCAATTTTTGAAATTTGAAATTTTTTTTTTGGAATTTTTTTTTTTTTTAAATTTTTATTGTTGGATTTTTTTTTTAAATTTTGGGTTATTTTTTTTCCAATTTGTTGTCTATGGGCTTTAAAAACTGTACATTTTGTGTGCATCAAACTTATTTTCAATTATTCTTTTAATAGATATTATTCAAGTTTTAATTGAAAGTGAGTTTGAAATCAAACAAAAGTTTAAACTTCTAATAAAAGTTTTCATACAATTTTATGAAAAATAAATTTAAATTTATTAAAACTTTCATTCACTCAATGAAGAAACTTCAGTAAAAAACCAATTTCATTAAAAGTATGGAGCTTTTCATTAATTTTAAGAACATTTTCATTCATTTTGTGACAAAAATTTTCATTAGCTCACTGAAATTTTTTTTGTTTTTTTTTCGTCAACAAAAATTCTCTGTGTACCATTAGCAAATAAAATATGTTCATTTGTAGTATGTTGTTGACAAAACCGTATTTCAATATTAACGAGCTTTTTTGCCATTTCTTCGTCATATCTCTAACCATAAAAAAGAATAGGGGTGGATTATTAAAAAATATATATAAATGAATTTGTGTATAAGACAAATAAAATAACCACCAGTACGTATGAGCATTTTTAATACACAACCATTGGAATATAACTAGAAAGTGTCATAAGACTTTGACGTTGTTTCTATCCACCCATTCACAGTGGGGTGTTTCGCAAATATTTTGTAAACAATTCAGACATTTCGAACAAGCTGTTTTTTTATTTGTTTTTTTTTTTTCAAATAACTTGTCAATATCACCAACACTTTTTAAAGCAATCGGACTAAATTTTACTTTTTCGTTGGTAAAAGACTGGACCAAGTTGTTCAGCAATGAAAATTTAGACTTTCAAATTCCTGTAAAAATAGCAAAAAGCTTCTAAAAATTAGTTAAAATGAGCTTGCTGAAAAAACTGCTAAAATTAGAATATTTTCTTTTACTAAATATTAGTAAAAAGAAAAGCTAAAATTAATCCGTTGAATTTACAAATATTTAGTTATATTTGAGCTAAATTTTAGTTGATTGAAAGAAACAAAATAATTGCTAAAATCAGCAAAAACATTTACTAAATATTAGGAGACAAACAAATCATTAAATGATAAAAAATTTTAAGTTTTTTTTTTTTTTAATTGGCAAGCTTTCAAAATTTTTGAGTAGCCCAGTTGTTCTACTTTGTAGTGTAATTGATCAGGCCCTGATAGAGCCAATTAAAAATTAAGCTTGCAAATAACGTTAACTATGGTTATGTGAAGTTAAATGGCAATCCCACCAGCCCGTCCTAATTGAGTGAATTTTTTCCCAAATATATGTGAAACACCCCACTGTGCTCTCCACCTAACAATAGACGACAACAAATGGAATTTAACTAACCAAGCCAAGTGTAAACAAAACAAAATTTTAATACGTATAATAATGGTTTAAATGGAAATTTACATAAGAAATTTAAAAAAAGATTAAATTTAAAGAAAAAACTTGTTAAACGATAATCCAAAGTGGGCAAAAATTTCATAATCAGTTAACAATTTTTGAATATATAAACTAATTTTTAATTTCAAATAATTAAGTAACTGCAACTAATTTATCACAAAAAAAATGATTGCTTTTTTTGACTTCAATCTCACTTTCAATTAAATATCTACATATTAAATATTTAATTGAAAATATATTAGGTGCACACAAAATTACTAGTTTTTATAACCTATAGTGACAACAAAATGAAAAAAAAAAATTAAAATAAAAAATTGAGTTTATTTTAATTTTGGTGATTTTTTTTTTTTTTTAATTGTGGAGATTTTTTAAATTTTTATAATTTTTTTTCATAATGGGGATTTTTTAAAATTTTGGCGTTTTTTTTCATTTACACGATTTTTTTTTAAATTTCCACCATTTTTTTCTTTCCAATTTTTGGCGATTTTTCCAATTTTGGCATAAATTAAATAAATTTTGACAATTTTTTTTTAATTTTTAGATTTTTTTAATTTTGTAACTTTTTCTAATTTTAGTGATACTTTTCCATGTTAGCAACATTTTTCCATTTTAGTAGTTTTTTAAAATTTGTGACGATTTGTTCGCAATTTTTTGCGTTTATTTTTCAATTTTAATTAAAGTTCTAATAAAGGGTCCGCCAAATAACTTTTTTTTTTTTGAAAATGCTATAAAAAAAAACTACTGAATATTTTTCTCAAATTTATTTTTTTATTTGAAAGTACAATCCTTCCGGTTAATAATGGAAAATAATTTAGTTCAAATGGCTGCCTCGGCTGGCCATGCAGTTGCCTACACGATCTGTCCAATTTTTAAGCACATTATCGATTGTGTGCAGCTGTATTTCACCAATGGCTTCACGAATATTGTCCTTTAAAGCGTCAATTGTCTCTGGCTTGTTGGCGTAACACTTATCTTTGACGGAACCCCACAAATAATAGTCCAACGGTGTCGAATCGCAGCTCCGAGGTGGCCAAACGACATCAGCTCTGCGGCTGATAATGCGATCTTCAAAAACAGGTCGCAAAACATCGGGTGTAGCTTCGGCTGTGTGGCACGTACCGCCGTCCTGTTGAAACCAAATGTTGCCAATATCCTCCTCTTCAATTTTTGTGAACAAAAATTCGTTCAACATGGCCCGGTAACGATCGCCATTGACTGTAACGGCCACTCCTTACTCATTTTCGAAGAAAAATGGCCCAATTATGCCTCTGGACCAAAATCCGCACCAAACAGTGACTCGTTTTGGGTGTATCGTCTTTTCAATGTATGCGTGCGGGTTTTCTTTACCCCAAATGCGACAATTTTGCTTGTTTACATACCTGCTTCTCTTCTTCCAAAATCCGTACGCAATTTTCGCACACATTCTGCAACATTACCATGATTTTCAAAGTAATGTCGCAATATTTCCCAACGTTGTTCAAGCTTATACACAACCATATTCGTTCAGCGGAAGGATAAAACTTATTATCTGTCAAATCAGACATGAGCTAAGTGTTACCATTCACGAAATAAGCACTAGTTGAAAAAAAAACGTTAGATGGCGGACCCTTTAGTATCTACTAAAAATTAGTTTGAAATTAAAAACAATATTCTATTAAATTTTTAATATATAGGATTAAAATTTTAATTGCAACTAAATCAATTAAATAGTTACAAATTATTTTAATTGATACTGCAATTTCCTTAATAGAATTGAATTAAATTAAACTTTTAATTGTATTTACAAATATTTTAATTGAAACTCGATTTTAGTTTTTTCTTTTTAGTTTAAAAAATTATCATTTAAACAAATTTCGAGGAATTATGTAATTTCGAAAAAAAATAGTAAAATAATTTAAGATAATAATAGTTTATAAAAGAATTTTGATAAAAAAGTGTGATGGAAGAAATTCAGTCAATATTTTTTTTTTCACTACAAGAAAAAGATTCCAAGATACGTTTAATTTAACAAACACAAATTATAAAGGAAAATTAACACATTTTTATTAATTGAGTACAGACAACAAATCAAAAAAAACTTTTTTGAATAAAATTGTGCCTTCTAGGCGTATGATATATTTTTTTTAATTTTAATGCAAAAATTTTGAATTTTACTTCAAAATAAATTAAATAATTCAATGCTTAAAGAATAAAGTGTTCAGTTATTAATAAACATTGTTGCATTTAAATTCAATAATTTTGGAATTTTAATATAAAAATGTTAAATTTTAATTTAGAAATGTTGAACTTTAATTTAAAAAAAAAATTAATTTGGAAAAAACTTATATATTAAAAATGTTTGATATAGTGTTTTTAATATAAAATTTTGGATTTTAACATAAAAGTAGTTGAACTTTAATATAAAATGTTGAATTTTAGTATAAAAATGTTAAATTTTAATATAAAAGTGTTGAATTGTATTATAGAAATGTTGAATTTTGATTTTTGCTAAATTTATATTTTAAAATGTTTAGATTCTATTTTAAAATTTTAATTTAAAATGTCTATTTTTTTGTAAATATTTTAAATTCTAGTTTTGAATTGTGCTATGTTAAATTTAAATTTATGACTTTGATTTTAAAGTTGCGAATTTTAATTTAAACATTGTAAATTGTAATTTTGAAATAAGAATTTAAACTTAAAAATTATGAATTTAAATGTATATTTTTAATTTCAAAATGTTGAAGTTTAATTTATAATGTTTTACTATAATTTTAGAATGTGAATTTGAATTTAAAGTATCGAATTTTAAAATGTTTAACTTTAAATAGAAAATGTTGAATTTTAATGTAAAAATATAGAACTAAAATTTTTTATTTTAAATTAAAACCTTCTTAATTTTAAATTAAACAAGTTTAATTTTCAATTAAAAATGTTTCAGATTAAATTGAAACTGTTAAATTAAAAATTACTAAATTTCAAAAAGTTTAATTTTTAAAATGTTTAATTTCAATTAAAAGTTTTAGGCTTGGTTTAATTAAACAGGATTGCGCTACACTATTTTTTTTCGGTTGCGTCAAAAATGTTCCGCAAAAAAGTTTTACGTTTATGTCCTATCTATTTTATAGTAAAAACATTTTCGCGGAAAAATAAACGAAAATCTTATTTTTTTTATCGTAAAATAGCTTTTCCGCAAAAGAGTTTACAGCACTTGTTTTTTAAATATCGTTGTTTTTTAGCAATGAAAAAATAATTGCGAAATAAATTTTAACGGAAAAATTAGAAAAAAAATCGACAATTTTTATGAAATTTTAAAAATTTAAATTATAATTAAAAATGTGATTTTTTTTTTTTTTTACAAAAATATAAAACATTTTCACGATAAAGTTTTTAAAGGAAAATCTAAAGGTGAAAAAATATTCCTGCAAAAAAGCGTAAATATGTATTTTCAAAATAAAAAAATTAAAATAAAACTTAAGCAAAAACAAGTTTGGCAAAAAAATGGAAATTATTTGTTCGTGAATGTCGTAATTTTTTCACTGGTATTTTTCATAGTTTTTTTGCGGAATGAAAATTCCCGTGAATATTGTTCTTTAACTTGATGCTCATACGAACTCATACCAAAACAAAAACAATCACGTTTTTATAAATTGTTTAGGGTTTGGTTCTCAAAATCTTTATTTTTACTGTTAACTTTTAAATCTGTAGTCCGATTTTGCACAGTAAAATTACCAAACAGTTTAAAGTTACTCTGTCGCATAGTGTAGGGCTATTAAAGTTTGGTAATTTTCTTTGGAAATTTAAATGAGCAACAGTTTCAACATTGAATTATGTCATTTACATTTTCTTAGAATCATTTAGCAAGGAGTGTTGAATTATTTTAACAAGTACAAGGTTAATAACCCACCTGGGATTAATATAATAACACCATGATGGTACGAGGGCGGTCCCAAAATTAGTCAAAAGCTTACAAAGAAAAAACAACAAATTTGGGAAAAATGTTCGTTATTTACCAACATAACCTCCTTTTAGCTCAATACACTTTCCAAGTGATATTCAATAGCTTCGATACCCTGTTTATAGTAACAACTGTCTAGCCCCTTGAAATAGCCATTAACCGCAGACTCCACCTCTTCATTGTTGGAAAATCTCTTACCACAGATTCATTTTTTCAAGTTTGGAAATATAAATTAATCCGAGAGAGCTAAATCTGGCGAATAAGGTGCGCGATGAAACAATTCGAACTTTAATTTACTGATTTTCGTCATCGAAATATGATTTTCGAAAAATGCGTCCTTTTTTCCTTAATTTTATCACTTAAACGCTGCAATAAGTTACAATAAAAATTATCCCACGCTCATCCCAAATAACATATGCCTGCAGATGGAACTGTCCTCGCCTTCTTTGGACACGATTCTCCCATTCCAGTGCATTGCTTTGACTGTTCCCTTGTCTCAGGAGTAAAGTGGTTGAAAAACTCGGCTTTATTGCGGTGAAACATCGCCCAAAACTCTATTGAAACATCTTCATGATGCTGTGTTTGTTCTATTGTGAGCAAACGCCGCATCCATCTTTCGCACAGTTTTCTCATCTCCAAATTTTCGGTCAATTTGTGATGTATAGAACTTTTTGAAATGCCTATAATTTCAGCCAGCTCTCGCACCTTCAGCCGACGATCATCCAATAAAATATTGTGGATTTTTAACCGTTTCTAGCGTGGACACCTCAATTGGTCGAACTTTTTGAAATGCCTATAATTTCAGCTCTAGCACCTTCAGCCGTCGATCATCCAATAAAATTTTGTGGATTTTTAACTGTTTCTGGCGTGGACACCTCAATTGGTCGACCACTACGGTGTTCGTCTAGGCAGCTCGTACGGCCTCGTTAAAACTCTGCCACCCAATATTTTATAGTCGTAAACGAATGAGCAGACTCCCCTAGAGTAGAATATAGCTCGACTTTAATTTAATTTACAAATTCACTGAGATCGTTTATTTTTGATGGCTACTAAAATATACTAAACAACGTGGCGCCTTTAAACTTAAAACATATGTTTTTATAAGGTTGCCACTTTTCTCCAAAGTAATTTTTTTCAAACTACTGCCTCCATCTATACGTCAGGTCGACTAATTTTGGGTCCACCCACGTGTATTTAAATTTTGGTTATAACTTATATACGCGTTTGAAAATGTTTTGCAAATATTGTCAAACGCTTTTAAATTATTTGTTATAAGAACATCATTTAAATTAATAATTCATATAAAATTTGTAAACCAATCTCTAATTAAAAAATCCTCAGTAAAATCAATACCATTTACGTTTTTATATTACGTATACGTAATATAAAACTAAAAACTTTAAATGACATTTTTTCCACATTTCATTTCTCATGCATACATATGATCTCATTGATTTTCTAATAAAACCCTTATAATGAAATATTTTTGTTACTGCACAATACAAAACATTCTTTAGTCCTTAACAAATTTGTTTAACAATTTTTTCTATTTGTGTTGTTCGTCAGGACGAAAATGTTTTGTGAGTTAGTAATTTATTTTTACATTTTTTTGCAATATTTGCATATATAAAATGGTTTTTTACTGCCGTTGTCGTCAGTCATATTGTTTTAGACAAAGGCGTCATATGAGCAGTTGATGTATTTCGCATATAAAGTATAAAATAAAAACAATTTATTTTTTTTTATAAAAAATATTTTTCATTTAAATATGTATAATGGGTTTTAAATTAAAGGAAAATCAATTTAAAGTTCTAATCTTTCTATTTAAAGGATGATTTAATTTTAAACATTTTTAAATTGAAGTTAAACTTTAACTTATTATACCCGATGAAAAGTTTTCACACAGCGCACAGCGCATACTCTAGCGACATTTATTGGTTCCCCCGCATAGTTTAGGGACATTTGCTTACTTTGGGGACTGTCCGCAAAGTTTTCGAGCCTTTTCATACATCTAGCGTATAAGATGAGGACAGTTGGTTCGATACACCGCATATTTCGGGGACAATTTTGGCCGTGTCCCTAAGGTATGCGCTGTGCATACATATATATATATATATATTAGGGCAGGTTAATTTTTTTTGATGAAGCTTATAGCAAAAACGTAATCTATAGGTGATTCTGAGAAATTTTGCTAAAGAGACAATAGCTCTAAGTCGGATTTGGAGCGCCCCAAAATTTCAAAATAGATATTTTTCCATATATCCATAGAATAATTTAATTAAATTTGTCATAAAATCGGATAGAATTATAGTAGATTTCTCAATCTGGGCTTGTTTGAAAGGTATTTTTATCACCTTTTTTGTCGAAAAATAGCCTAAAATGAACTTTTTTTCTTCGATTTTTTTCGAGTTTTTTTTTTTTTTTGCAGATTATGAAAGTTCAGATAATTTCCAACAACTTTTATTACGATAATTTTTTTTGTTTTCGAACTCCTTTTTGTAGGAAAATCAATCTGAAAAAATCAACATTTTCAAGGTTTCAACAAAAAAAAACACTATTTTTCAGAGACCGAAAATAACAGTTATCCCGAAAACTTTAACTCAAAAACTCTCTATGTTAGAGTCAACGGAGACATATACTATTATATACCAAATGATTCGTATTGAAGTGCTCTTTCAGAATCTATTGTGATCTTAATTAAACCATCTCAACTCCACAGTTAAGAGTTATTTTTCAACGAAAAAATAAAAGACCGGATGAAACTCTTAAGAAGAAAGTTTTATTTCGCCTTCATTAAATAAAACTCTTTTGAGGAGTTTTATTTTTTTCCGTCTGAAATAAAACTCTTTTGAGAAGTTTTGTTTTTCACGTCAGAAAATAAAGCTCATTTGAGGAGTTTTATTTTGAACTCATTTATTTAGTTTTATTTTTCCGTCTAAAATGAAACTCATGTTGTTTATTTTCTTCTTTTTTTATTGACTTTATTTGCTATAATGTGTTTAGTAATTTATTTATTTAATTTAGCGAACATAACTTTTTCTGCGGAAAGGTTTGAACACAGGTCGCTCAATATCAATTTAAGAGCAGAGAATGCTCTTTCCACGATAACCTGGGTTGCAGGTACACACTGTATAGTTTTTGCCAATGTATTCAAGTACGGATAATGTATTCTTTTAGCCTCCCAGAAATCAAAAACAGGTTTATCAAGCGATAAATGAGTTTTAAAATAAAACTCCTCAAATGAGTTTTATTTTATACGGAAAAAATAAAACTCCTCAAAAGATTTTTATTTAATGAATTCGAAATAAAATTCTCTTAAGAGTTTCATCCGATCTTTTATTTTTACATTGAAAAATAACTTTTTATGTTTTTATTTCTTTTTAAGCCACAAAATAACTGTTATAAAGGAACTTTTTTGATATCACTTACAACCGTTACGGTCCCTGGTATTTTTACATTTTTAATTCAATTTATTTTTAAATATTATTCTCGACCTACAATTTAATGTTTTAACGTGTTAATATTATTTTTTAAGTTCCTTTTTACTTTCCATTCGAGGAGTTTTCTTACGACTTTCTAATGTCACTGCCATAACTACTTCGCGATTCTTTTCTATTACGCGTTTTGAAACACTCGTTAATAATTATACATGTCTTTCTGTTCCTTGTATGTGCATTGGAATTTGTGGATCAGCCAGTGGTGGTTCATCGAAAGCTAAGTATTCTACCAAGTGATCATATGGAATCTGTCGAGTAAATGCTGGTTCAAATAATATATCGTCGTTATTTATATATATACATTTATATGTGTGGCAACATTACGATATGTGTTCATATCTCATACTTAATTTACGAAAAATTTTAATATGTAGTAATATATCAAAATATATCATTATATCGTATGTTATATATTAGCATATAAATTAGCATATCTTGTATATCTGATCATATTAATTTGATATAGTTTTAAACTCTTACGAGTTTTAAAATTTTCAAATTTGAACAAAATTTTTTGAATCGAGCTGCATAATAACCCCCAGAAATAGCTATTCCATTTTAAAAATTATATACCCGGTTAAAAATAATATGTTGAATCGGATATAATTAGATGCAGAAATTGGTTCTGTATAATTGGATCAAATAAAATAATATAAAATTAAATATAAAAATATATCATTTGATTCGATTGTATCGGAGTTTTGACCTCATCTAATTTTATCTCATTAATCTAATCTTATAGAAATTGACATAATGTGATATGCTATATAAAGAGTCCGCCAAATAACTTTTTTTTTTGAACTCCTGAACCAATTGGACTTTGTATGGCGTCATACCAAGGTCTTTATGCAAAATTCGTCTCAATGATGTCTCCGAAATGTTCAATTGTTGAGAACGACGGTGAATTGATGTTGATGGCGCTTCACGCACACTTTCTGCCACAGCATCAATATTCTCGGGTGTACGCACGGTTTTTGGCTTTTCACGCTTTGGTTTATCGATGAGGATGCCAGTTTCTTTCACTTTTTTCACAAGATAACGAACATACGGACCATATTCGTTCAGCGGAAGGATAAAACTAGTTATCTGTCAAATCAGACATGAGCTAAGTGTTACCATTCACGAAATAAGCACTAGTTGAAAAAAAAACGTTAGATGGCGGACCCTTTATATATGCTAGTCCATATAAGCCATATAAGCAATATTAAATGATATATGCTGCAATATAAAACTGTATATGGTACATACATAATCATATCAAATTTATTTTCTTTATAATTTTAGCAAAACCATTTTATATGGAGTCTAAAAATTCGACTACAAATTTTTCAACCGTATTCAGGCCGAGTATGTTTTTCAAAAGTTCAACATTTTTGAATTTAAAATTCAATATTGTTTATTTAAAACTGAACACTATAATTAAAATTTTAACATTTTTAAACTAAAATTCAATAATTTAATCAAATTTAAAGTAAAAGTGAACATGTTTGATATTAGAATCGATAATTTTTCAATAAAATTGCAACTTTTTTCAATTGTGAAAAAACGTTTTTATGCACACAGACAAAATTAAAATTGAGTTTCAATTCAAATATTGGTTAATTCATTTAAAAGTTTTATTAAATTGGCTCCTATTACGGAAATTGAATTATCAATTTAAATAATTTGTAACTATTTAATTTAGTTTAAATTAAAACTTTTATCATACACACAGAGAAATAAAGCGCCAACCGAATTGAAAAAGTGTATATTAATGGTAACAACTAAGTCTCGGACTTAACAACTCCTTGACACTGGGCTGGGTTCCTAGCCATGAGGGCAACGAACGGGCTGACTGTTTGGCCAACTGCGGAGCTCGTCGAAAATTCATTGGCCCTGAACCCTTCTGTGTCGTACCCAATGGGTATGTCAGAGAGAGGCTCAGAAGATGGAGGGAGTCGGAGTTTGGGGCCAGATCGCCTGGGCAGCGGTAGGCGAGGCTGTTTATATCTCTCTCTGGGGAGAGGTCGCGGAAACTCTTGTCTATGACGAAGGGCGAACTAAGGCTGTGACGGGTTACCTCAAGGGACACTGTGGCCTTGGCGGTATGAAACAACACCCCAAACCAAAAATGAAATAACGCCCCGTTTTTTTTTACAAATTACTTGATGTCTTAAAAATATAAGATTTCAACGGATTCGACATATGATTTAAAAAACAGGTTCTTCTGGGTGGCGGCCTTCGGACGGTCTTAGGGGTTTTTTTCCTCCGTAGAACGCGGCAGGCGGCTTCTCGAAATAAAGTTTTTTTCTGCGTGCGACATAAACTTCAACTTCAAAATTACTACACGGTATAATCTCACTTACTAATAGCAAATAACTATTTACATTAATAACTTGATAATTCATGCAGTAATTATAACGGTTATTTGTTTATATTACTTAAAAATTTTGATTTTTGAGAAAATGAAATAACACCCCAAACATATTATTACGGGACTTATTTCATTTCTCATATTGGGGCCTTATTTCATTATGAAATAAAGTCCCAAAAAAAAAAAATGAAATAAAGTCCCAAAAAAATGAAATAACACCCCAATTTTTTTTATCGAAATTTTTGGGGCCTTACTTCATTTTCGGTTTGGGGCCTTATTTCATTGGGGTCTTGTTTCATACCGCCTGTGGCCTTAGGTATCAATTGTACAAGATATGACGATCCTCTGAATTGGAACCCCAGACCTCGGAGCATGTTCTCTGCAAATTTCCGAGGCTCTCCGACAGGAGGGTGCGTTATTTTGGTGGTCGAATAGTGACGCCATCGTTACGTTTGGAATTGTTTACCTGTTAGGATAGTTGGCTTCGTAGGGAGCCTGAACCTATAGGGTGTATTCGTTGGCAGCACAAAATACCAACTTCTGGTCGCGGTGCATAGTTCCACTCTAGTCTAATCTAATGGTAACAACTTATAAATTCTGTTAGTACAACGATATTTACGTTCGATTTATGAATATTTAAGGTGTTGCAACTAAAATTCAGTTGAATTGACCGCACTTTGTTGGGAAAACTAATGTTAAGTTGTGCCAACCGTCTGAAATTCGTAATAACAGAATTTGCGTCGTAGTAACCGAATTTCAGTTGGCAAAAGGCTAAATTTTTCTCTGTGTGTATCTATTAAAAAATGAATTGAATATTGTCTTTAACTTCAAACAAAAAATCAACAAAAAAAATCTTCTAAAAATCGCTTAAATTGAAAAAAAATCGCAAAAATTTTAAAATCGCTAATATTAAAAAAGAATTACAAATATTTTAAGAAAAAAATCACGAACGTTTTAAAAATATCGTCAAAATTAAAAACCAAAAAGTCACTAAAATTTAAAAATAATTGGTGATTTGTTTTTTAATTGTACAGTGGAGTACGGTTTTAACGAACTCGTAGGGATCGGACAATTTAGTTGATATCAAGTAAAAAGCTAAAATTTTAAATATTATCAGAACAGTTTTAATTTTAAAATCTTGTTTTTTTTATGTGTTTGTTATAAGCTTAAAAATGTAAAGGGTCTAAAAAATTTGTTCGTTATATAAAAAGTTCGCTATAAACGAACCGTATTATTTTAAATGAAATATGATAGTAAATGCGTTGGGTACAGAAAAATCGTTCGTTATAAAAAATTTAGTTATGTATAACCGGTGTTTGTTATAAGCGTATTCTACTGTATTAGCAATTTTTTCAATTAAATCAATTTTTTTTTAGAGATTATTTTTTTTTCAGTTTCGACAATTTTTTTTTTTTTCATTTTTGCCATGTTTTTTTAAATTTGTGACTTTTTAAATATGGGTTTCTAATCAATATAGGTTATAATAACTGGAAATTTTGTGTGCCCTAAATTAATTTTTAATTAAAAATTTTTTAATTGAAAAGGATTTTGAAATCAAGCAAAAGAGTAATTAACATTTTTTTTTGATAATAATTTTTTCTGTGTTTAATACCAACAAAACAGAACATTTTAAATTAATTCTAAAGGAGCATATACACGACATGTATTTGTCATCTGACATGTCAAATTTCCCACTGCAAAATACATACATGTCGTGTGTGACCTTTTTAACTTTGCTTCTGTAAAAGTCAGACGCAAAATCATCTGACAAAATTTCAATTAGAGCGTGCTCTATTTTCTTCTGACAAACCATCTGACATCAGCTGTTTTAAATATGAAACAAAAAGTTGTCATAAATCCATGCCGTGAGAAAACAAACAGCGGCGGTCCCCTATTGACGGAATCATTAGCCGGCTAAAGTTAACATTTTACAATACCAATAAATGTATATACATTTTCCCATTTAATAAAATTATGTACACATATATGTTTATAAAAAGTTTCATAATTATATCCCAAATTGGTATGTCCGCATTTAAAGAAAAATTATTTAAGATGGCTGAACTATTTTGCGGCGCAAAAAAAAATTTTGCTGCGGCAGCATGCCATGTTGAAACCCAGATCGACTTGATTGTTGGCTCCACAGAGAACGGCTTCTTTTCCACTTTTCTTTTTTTAATTTCGATTTCATTGCAGTTATAATTGAAATTACACTGCACACTGCAATTGCATTATCCTTTGATTCCATTTGACTATCACTTTTAAAAAAAAAATATTTTAATAAAATTTTCGCACTGATCAGCTGTTGAAGAAAAAAAACAGAGACTGTGTCAGAAGCAAAAAACATGTACGTTTGTGACCAAATATTATAAACCTTATGTAAAACAGCAATTTTGACAGACATGCACAATTACATGTGACTTGAAAATTTGACATGTCAGATGACAAATACATGTCGTCTATATGCCCCTTAAATAAATGTTAAAATAAAATATTTCCTACCCATAAGATTACTTAATTAAAAAAAATTGTAAATTTTCCCGCATAATTTTTTTTATTTTTTTTTTTTTTTTGAAAAATTCAACTATATTCATACATTTTTAGCGATATTTTTGATGTGTTTTTTTTTAACACTCACACGATTTGTAAAATTTTTGTTGGGTCTATTGTTTATGAGAAAAATAGAGAGCATATTTTTTAAGAGCTCAATACAATTTTTTTAATATTTTTTTTTTTTTATATTAAATAATCATTTTTAAAATATTTGATTGTGTATGTTTTCGTAGTGGAAAAACTTTCGCTTTTCTTTTTTCGTTTTGTTTTGTGAATGACTATTATTAAAAGACCAGAAATCGCCAAAACTCTTTTTTCCCGATTATGTTACTAGAAAATACAAGTAATATACGAAAAAGATAAGACGATGGCTTGAGTGGACGTCGGACGACCGGCTAGGTTATTACGTGCGAGTTGATTTCGTGTGTTCTGATTCCAATACTTACACACTTGGCATTCAGCAAACATGTGTTTGTTTTAAAGTGATGCCAGATTTTTTATATTTCATATTTGAGTGTATTAAAATTTAAACATTTTGAAATTTAAATCAAATATTTTGATGTTGAAATTAAACATTTTAATATTGAAATCAAATATTTTGAAATTAAACATTTATATATTAAATTTAGACATTTTTTATTTAATCATTTTTATATTAAAATAAAATCTCATAAATAAAAATTTCTAAAATAAATTTGAACATTATAAACTAAAAATAAATATCTTAAAATTAAAAAATTTTAAATTAAAATTAAACATTTTGAAATTTACATTAACATTTTTATATTGAATTAAACAATTTTTCGATGAAAATAAAACAGTTTTATTTTAAAATTTAACATTTTGATATTGAAATTAAACATTTCGATAATGAAATTAAACATTTATGTGTTAAATTTAAATATTAAATTTATGTATATTAAAATTACACATTTTTAAACTAAATTTGAAATTTTTTTAAATTAAAATTAAGCATTTTGTTAAGTTAATTATTTTTAAGTTAATTATTTTTAAGTTTATTATTTTTAAGTTAATTATTTTTAAATTGAAATTGAAATTAAACTTAAATTAAATTAAACATTTTTCATTAAAATTAAACAGTTTTTAATTTTAATCATTTTGAAAATTAAATTACAAATTTTTATTTTCAAATTAAACAGTTTTGTATAAAAAATGTTAACTTTTAAAAAGTTAACTTGTTTTTAGTTTAAAATTAAAAAAAAAAATATTTTTTATTTTTACTGTGAAATTAAACATTTTAATATTACACATTTTTTGTTTAAATTTAAAATTTTTAAATTAAAAGCAAACGTTTTAAAATTAAACATTTTTAAATTAAAATTATTCAGCATTTTTAATTTAAATATTTATATGTTAAAATTAAACATTTTTAAATTAAATTTGAACATTTTTAAATTAAATTTGAACATTTTAAAACTAAACATTTTTAAATTAAAATTAATTTAAATTTAAATCAAGTACTTTGAATTTTAAATTAAAAATGCTAAATGTTAAATCTAGACATTTTTTAATTTCACATTTTCATATTAAAATTACACATTTTAAAAATAAATTTAAACATTTTTAAATTGAAATTAAAAATTTTTAAACTATAATTAAACGTTTTAAATTAGAAATTTTTAAATTAAATATTTTTTAATTAATTAAAATTAATCATTTTGAAATTTGGAAAACAATTATTTTATTATTAATTTTAATGTAAAAATTAAAAAAAATTTAATATAAAAATGTTTAATTTTAAAATATTTTATTTTAATGTAAAAGTATTGAATGTCTAATTTTAATTTCAAAATGTTTCATTTTATTTTAGAAATTCTCAAATTTATTTTGAAAATGTATAATTTTAATATAAAAATGTTTAAATTCAAAATGTTTGATTTCAATGCTAAAATGTTTAATTTCAATGTAAATGTGTAACATTTTTATAATAAAATTATACTTGTTTAAATTTAATATATGAAAATAAAACATTTTTATATTAAAATTAAACACTTTAAAAATCAAAAAATTTTATTTAAAATAAACATTTTTGTGTGAGATTTTATTGGTTCGGTTTTAGATCATGACAAATTTTCCTGTAAGTTAACAGAAAAATTATAATTTTTATATGATAATTTACTTTGACTATTAGAAAAAAAACACAGAAAAAGTTATTAGACACTAGCATGAATGGAATGCATTTTCTGACCCACTACGGTCTTCATCAACATTCTTCGTGCCATTTAGTGTTAATCGTAAATATCTTCTATTTAACTCACACGTTAAAGAAATTGGGTAACGTTAAATCCCACATTACTCTGTGTGTTGAGTTAGAATGAAATTTACCACAAACGATTTCTATTTATAGTGTGTTTGTTTTTTTCTCTAGTCATTATCATAATTGCCAGTTTAACTTTCAGTTAAAACTTTAAATGGCAATTCTTTCCTCTAATGTCATCATATACTATCCTTCTACATAAGCAAAGCATATCAACAAACATTAAAGATTTTTTTGTTAATACATATGTCGAGCATATACATTTTTATTTTAATAATAAACATTAAAGTTCAACATTTTAGAATTAAAATTGTTTATATTTAAAATAAACATGCTTGTGTTAAAATTAAACATTTAAATTATGAAATCATAAATAGGAAAACTTCAGCACGAAAATAGATTATGAAATAAAATAATAAAAAATTGTAACTTTTAGAAAAATATGGAGAAGTCTTAGACAAATTACTGACACTTGTTATATTTGGTTAGTTTTTATATAAATATGGCATCACTGTATTTACAATATTTACTTAACAAATTGTTTGTATAACTGATAATATTTTCTGTTTGTGTTTTTATTTAGCTTCTCCTGTATTAAGTTTATGGATGGACAATGGTGTATGTGTAGAAAATAAAACAGAACGCATTTTATTTAATTATTTTCAAAAATTCAGTATTGTGGTATTTTTTCTTCGTAGTAGTACTTCTACATTTTGTCTGTCTGCCTACTCGTAATATTTACTCACTCATACATGATTAGAAGTAGGAAAATAGCAAAAAAAAAAAAAAAAAACAACAATTTCAATATTCTTTTTTTCAACAAATTTCAGTACATTTGTGCACTTATGAGAGTCAACATGTTGTTTTAAAATTAAAGAAAAGAACATACAAAAACTCCAGAAAAATAAAAAATTATAAATAAAACGTTAAAAATATTTTATTTAAAAAACTCAACCGAAAATTGTAATACAAAATATTATAAAAAAAAAAGAAAAAAAAAATATATCCAAAAAGTTTATAAAACCAGTGAAGAATTATAGGATTTTCAATATAAAATACACACGATTGAAAATTAAATAAAAAAAGTTGTGTATAAAATGATTAAAAAGTTTTAATAAAAAATGTTTATAAATATGTTTAAAATTTCTATATAAATAATATACATATATAGTACAATTTTCAAACATTTCTTTTGATTCTAAAAATTTGAGAATTATATACATATATAAAAAACAACACTCAAAATATTTGTTATCAAACATTAAAAATAATTTATTAAAAAACACAATATTTGAGGCAAAAATGTTTTATAATTATATAAAATAAATAAAAAAACTGAAAGTGTTTACCTAAAATTTTAAGAGTTTCTAAAAATGTATGATCTAACTGGGAATTGTTAAAAAAAATAACATGATTAATAGCCAATGAAAATTTTATATAAAAACACACAAAGTAGTAGCTTTTCAAACAAATTTAAAAACCTTTATTATATTATTTTATTTAAACGCTTTTAAAAAACAACATTTGTAAAAGTGTTTTTGAAAAGCTTGCACAGTAGGCAAGAGATTGTTGCAATTCAGCTAAAATAGCTTTTTAAATTTTATTAAAATTCCCTGTAGATGGTTAATATTTAATAATTTTGTTTTCAATTCATGACCTTAAGCCGAAGAAATCCTAATTATAATGTTTTTTATAAAAAAAAAAAAAAATGTTTAAACCAAGTGATAACTCTAAACAAGAAACCGGCAAACAAAGTAATTGATCTAAATTATATAGCTGATAAAAAAAAAACATTTTTAAATTAAAATTAAACATTTTTAAATTAAAATTAAACATTTTTAAATTAAAATTAAACATTTTAAATTAAAATTCAACATTTTTAAATTAAAATTAAACATTTTTAAATTAAAATTCAACATTTTTAAATTAAAATTCAACATTTTAAATAAAATTTCAACATTTTTAAATTAAAATTAAACATTTTAAATTAAAATTCAACATTTTTAAATTAAAATTAAATATTTTTAAATTAAAATTAAACATTTTTAAATTCAAATTAAAAATTAAACATTTTTAAATTAAAATTAAACATTTTTAAATTAAAAATTAAACATTTTTAAATTAAAAATTAAACATTTTAAATTAAAAATTAAACATTTTTAAATTAAAATTAAACATTTTTAAATTAAAATTAAACATTTTTAAATTAAAATTAAACATTTTTAAATTAAAATTAAACATTTTAAATTAAAATTAAAAATTTTGAAATTAAAATAAAACATTTTTAAATTCAAATTAAACATTTACAAAATAAAATTAAACATTTTTAAATTAAATTAAACATTTTTAAATTAAAATTAAACATTTTTAAATTAAAATTTAATTTTTTTTAATTAACCCTTTAACCGGCAAGCCCGCCTCTAGGCGGGGTATTTTAAATTGGCCATAAGTTCGCCAAAAAAGTGTTTTATTATAAAAATGTAAGCTATATCGATAGAGAACGAAGTTATCCACATATTTTGCGAAGTAATGTTTTGTGTACATGTCATGGTTTGGAAGCGAGAAAGCGTTATAGTTAAAATTTTCAGTAATTTCAAAAAATAAATATTTTGAAACAACCACAATTTTGAAAAGTCCTTAAAACACATTTCTGTTAACATGAAACCATCTATATTCCACACAAAGGAAGATTAAAGCTTAAACTTTTGGAAAATACTCTAAGTTTGTTCCAAGGACATACAGGACTTTAAAAGGATACATATAAAGGACATCATCTTATCTTGAAAACGAGTGGACGGATTTTTATGAAATTTGGCAGAAATATTATATTTGGTAACACTATCAAAGCTTCAAAGTTTCGTCAATATATATTAAAGTTAAGGTTCGTTTTCGCTCGATTTCGCGTTTTTCGAAAAACGAAAATCGCCATATCTTTTTATCTAAAAGCTCAAAACGACTAATTTTTTGACTGTTGCTCTTTGTAAGAAGAATAATTTATGCCTTAACTTTTTAAACTTTATAGGTTAGTTTTTGAGATAGCCTCTAAACCTATTTTGACCCATATCGCCTAAAATAGGCAACAAAAAAAATTTCGCTAAAACATAATATTATTTATTTCTCGTGCCGAACAAGTGGAATAAATTTCAGTCCAAAAAAGCTTATGCCGGTTAGAGGGTTAATATAAAAAAATTTTAAATTTATATGAAACATTTTTAAATTTAT
Organism: Delia radicum; assembly: GCA_021234595.1. Lineage (NCBI taxonomy): Eukaryota > Metazoa > Arthropoda > Insecta > Diptera > Anthomyiidae > Delia > Delia radicum. The sequence goes on along the minus strand of CM037852.1, from coordinate 25,478,675 downwards.
ATGAAACATTTTTAAATTTATATAAAACATTTTTAAATCAATAACGAACATTCCGAAATTAAAATAAAATTTTTTGACAATCAAAGTATCACATTTTTTACAATAAAATTATACATTTTAAATAAAAATGTGTTAAGTTAAATATTTTTTAACATTTTAAATTAAATGAAACATGTTTAAATTCAAACGAAACATGTTTAAATTCCAACGAAACATGTTTAAATTAAAATAAAACAATTTTTGATTTAAATTAAACATTGCAAAACTTAAATATATTTTTTAATTAAATTAAAACATTTTGAATTCTAAATGCAACATTTTAAATGTAAAACATTTTTAAAATAATATGAAACATTAAAATTTTTTAATCAGAAAACATTAACATTTTTTAAACAGAAATAAATTACAAAATTCAGTTTTCATTTTTGTAAATACAAAAAAAAAGTTTTTTTAATTGCATCAGCAATGAGGATCTGTAAACACCCTTTTGTTAATATCTTTGTAATTTTGTATTTTCGTTTTTTTAAAGAATTTTTATATAAAAAAACTATAGTTTACAACCATTTCAAAAAAATACTGTTGGAAATAAATTTGAATTTAAAAATAAGGGTGTTTGAATTTACAAATTCCATTGTTTGTGCTTTACTGTTTTTGCTGTGTACAGTTTAATTAAAAATATTTAATTAAATTTAAGCATTTGATTTTTAGTTTTGATTTAAAGTTTTTAAACAAAACAAAATTTGATGTCAACGTTGAAATTGTTGCATTTTTAGTTAAAATCATTCCATTTCAAATATTAAGTGAAAATAATTTCCTTTTTCAAATGGCGCTTGATGTATAAGGAAATATTTTTATTGCTAAAGTATGAAAAAGAGGAAATATATTCAGTTTGTATTAATGGAATTTGATCGATTAAAACCACTACTATTAAGCTTTCATTAAAATTGTAATAAGGCTCTAAATTATTATGAAATTTATAAAAAGTTTCACAACAATTAGGCGTTAATTGTTACTATAAAAAGATTTTCAATTGAGCTTTAAGCTATATTTACATTATGCTCGAAAACGCGTTTAAACACGATTTTGATCATATGGTAGTGTTTGAAATGATACTTCGCCTAGGTCTCGAAATCTAGTTTAAACTGAATTTCGAGTGTAATGTAATAAGTGCAGCTTTACTATATTTCTAAATTTTTGTAACAATTGAGATGAAGCTTATATTACATAAAAAGGGATTGAATATAAATAATAAAAATATCGACTGCGCTTAATGGCGGTAGCCGAATACCAGTAAGACTAATTGGCCGAACACTATTTATACTCTTAAAAATTTTCTCAAATAAGGTTTTTTTTTTTGCTATAAACGTTTTAATATTGAATTTTAATTTAGTCTCGATAAGTCTGTAATTTATACTTTAAATAATATGTTTGAGCTTTAATGTATAATTTAAAAAAATGATAATTAAGCTTTTTTAGTTTATACATACAAATCTTCTCATTTAAGATTCTCTTTTAGTTAAGGAAATAAAAAGCTTTAACATAGAAAGCTTCTTTGGTTTAAAATGTCTCGAAATTGTGATTTAATTAAGTCTATGAAAATGTGCTTTAATTAAGCTTTAATAACAAGCTTTTTACTATAATGAGTTTTAGCTTTTAGTTGTACTCTAAAAATAACCTTAATTAAGCTTTTTTATGCAATAAAAAACTTCACGATTGTGCCTTAATATCAATATTTAATTTAAACTACAAAAAGTATCCTAGTTAAGAGTGTCTTTTAGTTGAGGATATAAAAAACTTTAAAAGCAAGCTTCTTGGATTTAAAATGTCTCGAAATTATGCTTGAATTTAGGCTTCAAAAGGTGCCTTGATTAAGCATTAATAATATTTTTTTTTTACTATAAGGAGGGTGAAAATTTAGCTTTTATACTATAGAAGTCTTCTATTTGTTCTTTTACTTTAAAAGGATCCTAAATTTAGCTTGTTTAGTATATAAAAAGTTTCACGATTAAGCTTTAGTTTAAAGTTTCTCAGTTAAGAGCACTGTTTAGTTAAGTCAATCAAAAGCTTTAATAGTAAGCTTCTTTATTTTAAAATGTCTCGCAAATTAGTCTGAATTAAAGCTATAAAAAGTTTCCTTGATTATGCTTTTGTACTATAAGGATTGTTTAAATTAATCTTGAAATTTGGCTATAAAAATTCCCACAAAAGAGCTTTAATACATATTAACTATACTATAAAGAAGCTTTTGAAGTAGCTTTAATTTAAGCTACTTTCATTTAGGTGATGTTTTCATATCACATTTTGCTTCAGACGAACCAAAATACAATTAACACAAATCAGTCGTTTGTGTCAATTTGACACAAAGTGCAATAACATTTTCAATTCTTATTTTGTGTCAAATTGAACCAAACGACGGATGCGTGTTAAATATACAACAAACGTCTTGTAGAAACTCCTAATTAAAATGCTAAAACTTCGTATAAAATTAATAAACTTTTTTTCACAAATATTTTGAACATATTTTCAAAAAAAAAAAAATTAAATATAAATATGTAAAAACGTTGAAAAATATTTAAATTTTAAAAAGTTTAAAACAAAAAGTTTACCTTTCAATCTTTTATCATTAGTTATGACGTAAACAAGATCATTTGAGTTCAAGATCATTAGTTTTGTGTTAATAAAAATATTAATAAAAAACAATGCAAACTTTATGAGAATTATAAATTGTGTGTTTGAAAATAATTTTCTTTTTAATATTACAACATTTATTTTAATTATATACTACAAACTTTATGCAAATTTTAAAAAGTGTGTTTTAAACCACAATTTTCTAAATTTTTTGGATTTAAAAAAATAAATAAAAACAGTGTTTCTATCAACTTTATGAGAATTATAAAGTTTACCTACAAAAGTGGTAAAAAAAATTTAATGAAAATTTTATTTTCTTTTAGATTTCTATTTAATATATTAAAAAAAGTTATTAAAACTTAAAAGCCATGTGACTTAATATCTAAAAAAATTTGTCAACAAAAAAAAAAGTGAAAATTATTTGAAATAGTAAAAACAAAATTCTAAATAAACTGCTGCAAAAGAAAAACAAAATCTTAACGTGATTTAAGCCAATTAACAAAACAAACTCATAAAATATAAAAAAAAGACTATTTTTAACTGGAATACACAAAAAAATATAATAAAAAAGAAAAGTGGAATAAAAACAAGAACACCCGATGGCAACATTAGCAATAGAACAAAATAACGCCCACACCATAATAACGACGACGACAACGGATGACAGCAACAGTCTGTTGACAAGTAAGCCCATTAAAATTCCCCTCAATAATGCAGAACGTTTCTCAACACAATTATCTACGGGGTCAGCAGATTCAGCCTGTGTCGTCGTTGTAAATAATGGTAAAGCCAAAAAACATAATTCCTCCTCTACAGCGTCTTTGACCAATAACGCCAACAATGGTAACAAACTTAATTCTACACAATCCTTAAATGTACGCAGTGCCTCTTTAAGCTTACATGGAGCTGCCCATCCAAAATCTCAATTACAAAAATTAAAACAACCCGCCTATCGTCAACTCTTATCACAAGATAGTGGCATCGATAATGATCGTGACTCCACGGTAGGTTCTCAGCAACAATTGCTTAAATCGGCGCAATGTTCCTCATCCAGTAGTGAGTCGATAGGAGCTAATTCTTCCGGTGACTTATCACAATCAAAATACTCAGAAGATAATTTAGAATCTGAAGCTTCTAGTGGTTATTCGGGTAGTACTCACAGTTTTGGTGCTACACGACGTATAAAATATAAATCATGTAATAGTTCTACAACACTCGGTTGTCTGGGTCTAGAAGATCGTATAGATGAAGTAGAAGATCTTCATGATGATGGTGATGATGAAGATGACGAAGAACTTAATCAAATACCCGCCTTGGGCAACGATGATGATGATGTTGACGACGAAGAAGAAGATGATGATGCTGATGATACTGGTTTACAAATGTCTTTAATTCCTCACAAAGAATCACAACAACAGCAACAACCACAAATTGTAACAAATACCTTACAAGTTTTACAAAAACCAGAAAAAGTTATACTAGCTCCCAAAACCTCTACAATATCAGTACCGGATGTTAAAAAATTACCAGCTGCAGTCTCAGCAAAAACTTCTAAAGCTTCTACAAGCTCTTCACAAAATCAACAAGTTTTGGCCACTGATGGCAATTATTATTTTCCCCTACTCAATATTTCGGATGATCCTACCATTAATCCAAAACTTATTAACAAAAAAGATGGTCTCCAAGATTGTATGTATTATTTAGATGAGTTTGGTAGTCCCAAATTACGTGAAAAATATGCCCGCAAACAAAAACAAAAGGAAGCCAAACAACAAATTAAAGCTAAGAAAAAGCTAGAAGAAGAATCTAATCTTCATACCACTAATAATGCTACCAAAAAACGTCAATGTACTTTAACTACTCAAGAATGTCAAGTCATTGATGAGCAGCAGCAATCTACTAATAAATCCAAAAATATAATTGAAACTCACTGTGATACTAAAGAAAAAACTAGTAATTTAAGTTATGCTAAGAAGGCAACAACAATTGATTGTTGTAAGACTCATGGAGAAGAAGATGAAGTGGAAAAGGCAGAAATTGCTACCGAAGATGATATGCAAAATAATCAAATCAAATCGTCGACAACACCATCCTGTGTTAGTTGGACTAAAGTCATGCAAAAGTTTAAAAATATATTAGGTAAAGTTGAATTATAATTTAATTTTAATATTTGATTGAACTATAAAACTTTTCTCTTCCAATATTGAGTTTTTTTAAATGTGTTTAGATTACAAAAATTTCCATGCTAAAGCTTTAATTAAGACTAAAAAAGGAGCCTCAATAAAGTTTAAAGTTTGACCGTTAAAAAACTTACAATGAAAAGTTACATAATAGATGTTTTATAAAGCTTTAATTGAGATTAAAAAAATAAGAATCTCTTAGTTAAGGCAATATATGATTATTTAGCAAGCTTCATTACTTTAAAATGTCTCGCAGTTGGGTTTGAATTTAGACTATAAAAATAAAGAGCTTTATACTATTTATGCTATAAATAGTCTCTCATTTGAGCTTTAATTATTAGTCTAAAACTATCCTTAATTACACTTTTATAGGCTTAAAAAAGTTTTAAAATAGAGCTTTAATATTAAGCTGCGTTCAGACTTGCTTTTAGTTAGGGCAAGTTTATTTTATTTAAATAATTTTCTTTTCTTTAAAATGTCTCAAAGGTGCTTGAATTTAAGATTCTCACTTAAGTTTTGATTTATTGTCTGAAAAGATTCATAATTAAACGTTTTTCGTCTTTAAAAAATTCCAAAATTGAGCTTTAATATTAAGACTATAAAAGTCCTTGATTATGCTTCATTAAATAATCTCATTTAAATAGTCATTTGAACTTTAATTTATAGTCTAAAAATATATTTTATATGCTTTAAAATGTTTCAAGATTGAGCTTTAATATTAAGCTTGATTTTATACTATAAAAAGTTTCTCAGTTAAGAGTCGCTTTTACTTATTCTGAGTCAATTTCTTTACTTTAAAATGTCTCAATTGGGCTTGAGTTTTAGTTATAAAAAGTCTCTTGATTATGCTTTAATTTCAAATCTAGCTTCTATTCTAAAAGAGTTTCACTTGAGCTTTGAGTTTTGCTCTAAAAAGTTTCATAATCAAGCTTTTTTAGGAGTCAAGAAGTTTATTTTATTAAGCTTTAGTTTATACTATAAAAAGTTTCTCAGTTAAGAGTCGCTTTTAGTTAAGGCAATAAAAAGCTTTTATAGTGAGCGTTTTTACTTTAGAATGTCTAAAATAAAAGCTTTAATCAAAATTATAAAAGATTCCATAATAATGCTTTGATTTATGATAAAACTTATTATTTCACGGGTAAAACTTTAGATTAAAAATAATTATATAATTGACCTTCATAGAAAAGCTTTTAATTTATAAGCGAAAGTTCAAAAATGAACATAAAGTTTTCCTTTTTAAAGTTCCACATTTCGTCTTCAATTTAAACTAAAAAGTTTCATGATGAAGCTTTTATTTAGATTGAGCTTAAAGTAAATTATAAAAAGATGACAAAAAACTGTATTTAATGGTTTAAAAAAAAAAAACAATATAACAATGATTGATCTATTATTTACACTACAAGGAGTTTATGGTAAAGCTTTTAATATAAGAGCTAAAGTTTACAACTAAATATACAGTTTGAAAATTCGTCTTCACTGTGAACTATAAAAACTTTCTTTATTAGGCTTTAGTTAGATAACAAAAGTTTATAAAAAAGCTTTTATTTAATGTGTTTAAGACAGCTATGCCCAACGTCAATGTATGCGATTTGTTCGAGTGTGTTGGGTACGCGTAAAAGCTCTTTTATTGTTACTTTTATTTATTAGGATGGGCCGAAATATCCGCTTTTGTAGAACTTTTGTAGAACATAGAGCGAAATATTTACAATTTTTAAGTCTGTTCTTGGTGAGGGAAAAAATATACGAACTAATTCGTTCTGTCCTACGGGTAATTGTGTTCCTTGATAATGGTACTTTTTCTAAAATTTGGGCCATATCTCTACCCTTACTTCCAAAACAACCCAGCACTTCTTTAGCGAGCACCTTAAAAAAAATGCCATCATCAAAAGGACGACAGCGTTTTGATAACGCAAGCGAAACAATAAAAGACGCTTTTTCAACATCATTATTTACAATGTTTCCTGCAACAAATGTTTTTTTTAAATTAGCAATTAAAATTTCTCTTTCCGCATCTACAATATCGAAATATTCTTTATGGCAAGACCTGTAATGCCTTTCGACATTAAATTTATGAATACGCTTAACATTGCGTTGGCATACCAAACATACTGGCTCGCCAACGCTGTTTTGTGTAAACAAAAAATCATTTTCCCAAACCTCATTAAACATTTTGAGCAGTGCTGTACTTCACTTTCTGATTTGCGTGTACTACCTTCTCGCATGAAGTCTGCGTGACAACTGATCAACAGTCGTTAAAAAAACAAAACCAAACGCAAGCATTGCACAAATGTTTTCTAGCTGACCCGATTAATTACTAGGTTTCGCGTACACAAAGCTCTTTATGTGTATATTTCGGCCAATCCTATTGTTTATCCCTACACCCAAAATATTTCTTAGTTGATTTATAATTTAACCATACTAGTAGTAACAAATACTCATTTAAATGTTGCATCCATTGTTTATAGTATAAACAATGGATGTATAAGATAAGTATAAACTTTATACTTATAATTTCATCAAAATTTAAGTTTTTTCAATTAAAATATTTTAAATTTAAATTTAAAGTTTACAATTTTTAAAACAAAAGTCAAATTTTCTATGCTTACGAAAATTCGTTATATTTATTATGACAATTAAAAATTTTTGACACAAAAAACAAATAGTTATTAATGATCAAGATAGTTAAAATTAATTTATTTAAAATGAACTAAGAATTTTTTTAACTATGCGACTATTCAATTTTATCGGTGTAGTTTTCGCGTATGTGTGAAAGCACAAAGCTCTTTATGTGTACATGTGAAAGCACAAAAAGCTGTTTTCGCTCGCGGGCATATGGAGTGGGCATAGCTGGTTTAAGATTACAAATCAACATAAATTTTCCACAACTCTTATTCAACTTAAAATATAAGAGAATTCTTAATAGCGCTTAAATTTAGATTGAGCTTTAACCAGCTTTCAAAAAGGTTATGGGTAAAACATTTACTGAATGTTCTGTAATTACTTACAGGATATATTGTGAAGAATAAAAATTTAAGAGAAATTTCTGTTTTAAAGTAAATATAGACAAGTTTTGCATCAACTGAAAGCTTTTTTTAAAGAAATTTAAGTTGAACTAAGCTAAAAGTAATGCATTGTTAATGCCTATTTAATTTAATTGAGGGGGTGTCTGAGCTTTTTCCGATATTCGTAATCGTTGGTTTTTTATGTGATTTTCACCAAAGAGCCTTTTTCTCATATATTTCAAATATTCAAAAATTTTACCACTTTGGGTTCACGATATGGCAGTATGGATATCAAAATGTTTGTTTTCTGGAGTACTTTAACCCTGTGTATAAAGAAAACTAATTTTCGTAAATTTCAGACATGTTTTCGTACAAACATTATTAAATTTTTCACCCCAATTTTTTAACTTTTAAACATAAGACTGGGCAGCTAAACAACATGTCTTTTTTGTCTCCTCTACAACATACCCAAAGTTAATTAAAATTTGCGAGTTCAGGTCTGGATACCTCCGTTGTTAGACTTTAGCTTCAATAGCAGAGCTTTTATTAACATTGTGTTATATTTATATCACAAAAAGTGCTACGATTGAACTATAAATTTGATATTAAAATCTATGTAAAAAAATCTTTTATTACAAAAGCTTTTATAATCGAGCTTTGTCTGAAACTTTAAGTTTAATTTAAGTAACAAAAATGTATACGACTGAGTTTAAAATTAGAGTTTTTGTTTAAAGAGCTTAAGATTGCAAAAAGTTCGGTTTCTTAGCCCTAATTTAGGCTATCAAAGTCCCACGTTCAAGCTTTCATTTAAACTATATATAAATACGAGATTGCGATCGATATTTTTTAACTCCAAAATGTTTTACAAGCTTTTATTTAGTATGTCTTAGAAAGCGAAAAAGTATTTATTGCGTCTACAATTTCAACGATAAAGTTTTTATTTAGACTTTTTTAAATTTTAACATGTCTCGCTGTTTTATAAAAAAATATTTTCGCAAATTTAACAATTTTTGATTTTGAAATAAAATTTTCCAAATTATGCTAAACATCAATCTTGCTGAATTTTCAATAATTTTAAAAATTTGGAAATACAATAAAAAAAAAATTATCGTTTCATACCAATCAATACCTGACTTAACCATATATGACATAGTTGGGAAAATGCCCAAAGAAAAACATTTCGTTATGATCAATAAAATTTTAATAATTTTTTTTTTTTTGTTAATTTTTATTCATTCCAATTTACTAAATATTTCTTTCTTTTTCTTTTCTTTTTAGGTAAGTTACCATGCAATTTTAATCATGATTTTATTATATTGTTTTTGACGATAAGAACTTTTTTAAGGTAAGGTTCATTTAAAAAAATCATATCGGCTTATTATTAAGCTTAATAAGGATTTCGAACTCAAGTGGTTTCTTTAAAGAATTTAAGTAAAAAGAACTATAAAGTTATTTAATATATATAATATTAATATATTTAATATAATATTTTACACATGTCAATTCTTAAAGTTTTTTTTTTTTTTTTTTTTTTTTATTAATTAATAATCATATAATTACAAATTATATACTATTACCCTAACCGAGCACTAGCTACTATGGCCTTCGGCGCGTTGTAGCGAAAACAGACCGGTGTCTCTGGTGGGAATCGAACCCACGACCCCCGCACTGATAAGCGAGCACGCTACCAACTAGCCTACCGGGGCGCACTCTTAAAGTTTAATAATAAATCGACTTCAATTATAATGTTTCTCAATTTTAACTGAGTTTTAATAGATTTTAAGATGGACGAATTTTGTACTTGATTTATACGTAAAATTAAAAATTTTTTATAGGAAAATGGTTGGCAGCACTGCTTGCATTAATAGGGTAAATTAATGCATTATCAGATGTAACAAAGGTTGATTAAGGCTATGGCACCAGTGGGTTTCTATTAGAGTGTTTCTATCCAACTCAGTCTCTTTCAATCTGCCCTCTTTTTATTTGTTCGTAAACACGCACCGAGCAAATGAGATTATGTTGCAGAAATTAAAAAGTTTAAATTAATTTTTATCATGTTTTTGAATAACAATTTAATAAAATGTTTATTAATTTAAAATTTTAACTATAAAGTAAGCAAGATAAAATTAAAATACATTAAATTTTAATGGAAAATAACAAAATATTAGCAAAATAAAAGTGAGTGTTTTAAGCAACAATTTGTTATCAACATGTTGCAATTATGTTTTCATTTGCTTGCCCATGTTTGGTATTTTGTTGCTGAGAGGCTTGAGAAGTGTAGTCTCTCTATTTGTATATAGTCTTTAATGCCACATATAACTTAAATGTGGCTAATTTAGCTGTTTTTGTTTTATTCATTTTGATAGTTTTTCTTTTACGTCTTTTCCCCTGATGCTAAGTCTTTTGTTTTAAAAGTTTATTAAGAAATCACTTCCAATCCTCATGTCCATTTTAAGCTTTGTACTCGTGTTATTAATTATCACATTTAATATGTACATATGTATATATTAACTTTAAACTATAAACAATATAAAATTTCGAATATAGAAACTATTTTTTACTATTTTTATTTTTTCTTATAATCATTACAATAATTCATACAGACATCTTTACTTTATATAAACTTTTTTGTGTGTGGTTTTAATGTAAACATTATACAAGACAAGAACAAAGAAATAACATTAACAAATAATTAACTTTTAACGATAAGACAATAATAACAAAAGGCATATGAACGTACTTTGAATGATATTATAATTATTACAATAACTTGCAAAAATAATATAGAACATTTGCAAAAAAATTTTAAAATACAAAAAAAAAATTTACAAAGAATTATAGAAATTTTAGGAAATTTTAAGATATTTGTTCTGTATTTCAAAGATTTAAATACAAAATTATTCAGTAACAAAGTACGGGAAAAAGTTCTAAGAACTCGGAAATTTGTACCTGTAACCGAGGAATATACAAATAGATAGACTACACTTCCCACGCCTCTCAGCAACAAAATACCAAATTAAAAAAATAATTGCAACATGTTGATAAAAAATTGTTGCTTAAAACACTCACTTTTATTTTGCTTATATTTTGTTATTTTGTATTAAAATTGACTGTATTTATATTTTATATGGCTTATTTTATCGTTAAAATTTTAAATAAATAAACATTTTATTAAATTGTTATTCAAAAACATGATAAAAATTAATTTAAACTTTTAAATTTCTGCAACATGTTTTGGATTATCTGTGCTGAGTTCGGTACCCTGCAACCCAGATAATCGAGGTTTAACTGTATTAGAAAAATGAATCCACATGTTAAAAAAAAGTGCTGCCAAGTTTAATACGTTTGTAGTGCTTTTAACACTGTTTACACATACCTTTAGTACATTTTAAATACTCGTAAATTGCGAATTCAATTATGTTAAGCTAGATTTTGTGTGATTTCGATTCTCACAGAAATAAAAAAATCTCTAAAGATTTTCTTATGGCATTTTTTCTTTTAAAGACAAAGCAGAAGAGGTTCTCGTTAAAAGTCCTCTAACAATATTAGAGTGAAGTTTTTTTTTCTTAAAAATTTTTTCATACATAAAAATTTCGAAAATACCAAAAATATCTAAAACTTCTAAGGTTATAAATAATTAATAAGGTTATTTTTTTTTTTACTGAATTCCATTGCTTTCCTGTTAACATTTTATATAAATAATTTTATTTATTTGATAAATAATCTTTATTTAGCATTTTCGTATCTATAAAATTTCTTTTAAGTTGTTATTGTTGTTGCTATATTGCCAACAATAAAACACAAAATAATTGGCTTCTTCTTTTTTTGTTATTTTCTTATCAAAACTTGTGTCGCGTACAAATTGATTGTATTAATTATCATAAATTAACATGATTTAGCAAAAAATTGGTGATGTTGTATTAGAATTCCTTTTAAAACTGTTTTGCATTTTTTAAGCGATATTGTTTAATTTTTTTTAAATTAATTTTTAAAAATTTCTAAAACATTTTTTACTTTTTTTCTATTAATCATCTAAGCAAATAATAATTTTATAAAAAAATTGTTTTTAAAAAAAATCAAAAGAAAAAAAAATCGTACAATTTGACGTCAAAAGATTTAAAAAATTTTATTTGACAGTCTAAAATGGGTGTGTCTTTTATTAAAATTTGAAAATATTAAATACATATTTTAAAAAAGATCGAATCTATTCTTTTCTATAAAAATATGTGTTTAAAAAAATTAAAAGAAAAATAATCATACAATTTGACGTCAAAAGATTTAAAAAATTTTATTTGACAGTTCAAAATGGTTGTGTCTTTTATTAATATTTAAATATCTTAAAGAAAAATTTTAAAAATATCGAATCTATTATTTTCTATAAAAAAAATGTGTTTAAAAGAATTAAAAGAAAAAATAAATCATACAATTTGACGTCAAAAGATTTTAAAAATTTTATTTCACAGTTCAAAATGGGTGTGTCTTTTTTAACATTTAAATATGTTAAATAAAAATTTTAAAATAAAAATATTGAATCTTTTCTTTTCTATAGTTTTTGCTGTTTATCCTAAAAATATGCCACAAATTTTGTTTGTTTGTTCTTTAATTTTGTTAATTATACATACATTTAATTGAATTTTTGTGTCTGCTCTTCTTGTAGTTGTTTAAACATAAAATTTTCTAAATTTTTATATTTTCATAATTTTTGTTTTAAACACCACACACGCATTTTATAATCTTTAAATTATTGTTAATTTGTTTACCTCTTAATATGATTATAATTTTGTCGAAAAACATGTCAATAAATTTAGCTGCAAAAATTATATACAGTGGGCCCTCGGTTAACGAACACAATTCGTTCCAGAAGCGTGGTCGTTATGCGAAACGTTCGTTAAGCAAAACCATTATTTCCATATATATCAGTACAAAATAAAATAATGCGTTCCAAGTCGGAAAAAGTACACACTAACATATTTCAACATCAATATTTATTGAAAGTAATATAACATATATTTATCAACATTTATAAGGAACTACATATAGGACGAAATGAGACTATCTGTTTTTATTGATATCAATATTTATTGAAAGTAATATAACATATATTTATCAACATTTTTAAGGAACTAAATATAGGACGAAATGAGAATATCTGCAATGGAAAAAAACGAAAAAATTACAAAAAAAATAATTTTGTATGATACCTGGACGCATAACTGGTTCTTCTTTAACAAAAAACTGTCGTTTGTTTTTGGCGACGCTTCAAAATTTGTTGAAAATGCGACACAGCATTATCATTGAATAAATCTGTTGCGCGTTTAGCCACTGTCTGATTGGGGTGATGCTTTTTAATGTTACGTTACACTTTCACAAAAAATAACAACACGTATACTAAAGTGATACTAAAGCTAAACTCAAACAGAGAAGTTTTATGCGCAATTCGGTAGTTCCCCTTTTTTAACAAAATCAAATAATGAACATGTTCTATATGGTTGTATGTCTCAACACGTCTTCTTAATTGTATAAACACAAGTGATGCCAAAGCTGAAGACCGACATTTTGCGTTGGTCGTTATACGAAACTTTGTTCGTTAAGCGAAACATTCTTTTTTTTTTTAAATGTGTTCGTTGTGCGAAATGTTCGTTAACCGAGGGTCGACTGTATATATATATTTTGTTTAAATATTAATTGAATACCTATCATTTCTAATACACAAATTTTAAATTTTATTAGGAGTCATGTGTTTTTGAAATTAACACATAAACAATCGTTATAAAACTTATTATTTAAATTTTAAAGAAACCGGATTTCAAAGAATTTTATGAGTTTACAATTAAACTCAAAATTATGTTGAACTATATATTTTAAGAAAAAAAGTGATTTAAAATTCTTTCAATATTAATAAAAAAAGAACTTTTAAAAGCCAAATTATAGTTAGTGTAGTAGTTAGTTGGCAACATTGTTTAAACACAGTTTAAAATAAGGGTATTCACGTCAAACATTGTGATCTGGAACAAAGAGAAATTGAAAAATTGCATCATACAAGACGTTGAGCAAAATTTAAAAAAATGTTGATTAACCGATTACAACAACGCTTTATGAGTTAAGTTTATTTTTCATTAATATCTCTTTGTTTAATTATATTTTTTTATATAAGAAAATAAACTTCTTTATAAAAAATTTTATTTACTTCAAAAAAAAAAAAAAAAAAACTTACAACGCATGCTAAAAAAGTGATACCAAGTCAAATGACTTATATGAAGTGTTGGTACTTTAAGTACTTTTTTCATACTTGTCTACCCATTTTTTTGGTCAAGGGTGGCAACACCATTAAAAGCAGAGACATTTATGACCAGTGAAAAATCGTAACCCAGTGTAGAATGGGTAATGACATGGCATTACTTCTCTCTCTACCAGTAATGATAGCAGCTTCCTCTCTGCTAATAACTAGTTAATTTACCCATTATTTTAATATAAAAAATAATGCGTTACTTATAAGTACATATTTTTTATCATTATTTTAAACATAAAGTAATGGTCCCAACATTTTTTGAAACTATATTTTTAGACTCAATATTTTTTTCAACTCTATTAAGTGCATATATAACTAATTATTTTTGATTTTTTGTAAGCTGGAAAGTAATGACATTTTGTGCAAGCAAGTCATTTATAATTTTATCTATATATAGTATAACATGTCGAGATAGCTCAGACTGACAACCGGGGCCCTGTGGTCACATTTTATTAAAAATAATTTTCAATAACAAAAATATTTTTTGATCAAATTTAGTTGTTTTGAAAATTAAGTTTTACTTATTATTTTTGTCCATACTAGTAAGAGTATAAGTAGCCACATATTTTTTGATTTTTAGTAAATTGCTTAGTAATGATATAGTCATTATTTTGCGCAACATCTCCACATAAAGTAATGAGATTTATAATGACAATTTGACACATTATTTCACATAATTTGTAATAATTTTACCAATTTCTTTGCCAACTTAAAGTAGCATCTCACTCGTTAGTTTACATATAAAATCATTGAAAAATTAACTAAAAGTAGCATTCCTTATAGGAATTTTAATTAAAGTTTAACCACCATTTTATTCTTCCTCTTTTTCATATGCGTTTTTGACAGTCAAAAGTTTAATTTGACAGCTATAAGATTAAGTTTGTCATTTTAAAATACCAAGGTGTCGCCGATAGCGATGCGGTGTAAAAGGAACAAGCAAAATGTCGGTGTTAGCAAAATTTTTCTTGGCCGCGCCAACAGCGTCTTACTTGAGGGTTACACGATTAAGTTTTGCCTATCAAGTTTTAATACACTCACACTTTTTTACCAATACACTCACACTTTCTAAAATTGAAACGAACTTGCTTCAGATTTCTCTTTCAAGTGGAGTGTATCAATTTACGTTCAAGAAAACAGCTGATTACAATTCTTTTGAAGTTGTTTTTGTTTTTCCTTTGACGGCGACATCTTGAAAAGTTAAATTGCTTTTAACTTGCGTGCAGCCTGTCAATTTTTACATATTTTGACAAACAGTATATGTAAAAGACTATCAAGAAAATCTTGATCGTGAGGCTGCAGTGTTAACGTTAAGTTTTACCTGACTGTGTATGTATGATTTTTGGCATTGCCAACCGATATTATGTATATCAAAACACAGAGTTGCATACAATTAGTAGTATGAATGCAGAGTCGTAGCCAGATAAAAAATTGGATTAAAAATTAATCAAAAAGATTAGAAAATGGTTTAATCGACATGTTTAGTGCTCGATTAAGCTTAATCCCATTTTTAGTCGATTTTCTTTTCTGTGCAAATTTGGTATTAAGCCAAATTCGTTTGTCTTTGTTAAAAGTTGCACTTTTCCGAGACCAAATTTTGAGGAAAATTATTTCCATGTGTTTAAGGACAAATTTGCACTTTTACAATTTTACAAGTTCCAAATTTTCTGACATTAATAAATACTCTTAATATTAGCTCAAATTTCAACTTGCAAATTATACAATTGGTTAAAAAAACTAAAAAAGGAAAACTCGTCATATCTTATGAATAAAATATAAATACAAATTATAAGAAAAATTTAACACATTGTATACAGTTTAATGAATATTTAACAAGAAAATATATTTTTAAAAAATGACGGAAAAGAAATGTATGTATTTCTGCAGCAGGACAAAAACAATGATTATAACAATGGTGACGCCGATGATGATAATAATTTTCATTTACTGTCACGCGACTACTAGTATTATATGTGTTTTTATAAAGTACTTTAACAAAAATAAAAAAATATTAAAAAGACAAAGAAAGTATTGTAAAATAAAAAAGAAAAAATGTCATTAAAAAATAGCATGATTATTTAAGAAGAAATCATTAAACAAGCGACAAAGACGAAACCAAAAAAAATAAAAATGGAAATTTTAGATTAATCATGAACATATTTAAGCCCAGTTTCCTGTTTTCAAACTTAAAATCGATAATTTTTCTGAATCTGAAATATACTTTTGCTGATTATGCACACAGAAAAAAATTTAGATATTTACCAACTTAAATTCGGTTACTACGACTCAAATTCGATTATGAATTTCAGACAGTTGGCACAACTTTTTTTTATTAGTTTTCACAACAAAGTTCGGTTAATTCAACAGAATTTTAGTTGCAACACCCAACATTTCCAGAAATCTAATGTAAATATCGTCGTTCTAACTGAATTTATATGTGGTTACCATTAATATACACTTTTCAATTCGGTTGGCACTTTATTTCTCTGTGTGTGGCATTGATTTTTAAAAATTTTCAATCTGACAGAATAACGGGTAATCTGCCAAAAATGTTCATACTATTTTTGTACAGCTTTGATTTGTTAATGTTGCCAATTAGAAAAAACCTAATAAACGCAAAATTTCCTTGTAAATTATTTTTAAGTGTCAAATACAATCTTTAAATTAAAACGTTACAGAATCGTTATTTTTTTTTTAACAATTTGGTTGATGTATTAATATTATTACTTAGCAATATTGTTGCTTAAGTTGTTAGCAACATTTTTTAGGGAATCTTTATGATATCACATCCTAGATTTATTCTTAGGGCCATTATTACAACTTGCCAATAGCTAAAGTTCGGATGTTATCTGACAGATTATTAGTTTTTCGTTATTATAAGTATACTTTAAGCGACCGATAAGCTAAAGGGAAGATATTGTTGCCTTTAACTTTAAACGTAAGGTTTATGTGTTTAAAGTTGCCACTTTTTCTGCTCTATAAAGAAGAAGAAGAAAATACCGAATTTCACAACCGAATTTCACAAATTATTGTTTGTTTGTAAACAAATAAATAAAACTACGTTGCCACTACGTATTTTTATAAACCAATTCATAAACCAATAATCGGTTTTTAGTTTGGTGCTGCCACATTATCAAAAATATTAATTTTATTTTATTGGGAAGTTGTAATAACGAAAAACATTATAGCTCACTTTATTCCTCACTTTAGCTAAAGTTACTTTTTACTAACATTTACTTTAAAGGCAAGTTGTAATAATGGCTCTTAAACTTTAATGAAAATCCAAAGAACTTAATATGTTGCCAACATGTATATAGCCATGTTAATATATTCTTTGCAACAATGTTTCTAAGGTAGCCTTACGTTTATTTATAACATATTGAATTGAAGTAATATATAATTTCCCCATTTCATTGTCAAAAACTCAATTCAACTACGCCCATAAATATAAATGCGAAAAAATATTGAAATAAATATTTTTACATATTTACATATTTTTTTGTTTCTGCCATTTTTCTTAAATTGTGAGGAAAACAACTAAATTAAATGTGCAAAAATTTAAGAAAAAATTCTCTACAATTATGCTACGTTTAACAATGCCATATGAATTTTGGCGTTAAAATTTAATTACAAGACAATTTATTATAAAAATTTTGATAAAAAAATTTTAATTGAGTGAGGAAAATATAATTTTTAAAGAAATTTGAAAAACTAGGGAATTAAACTAATTTTTTTTTTTTTTTTTAACATTTAAGGAATCTCTATAAATTTAAAACATTGATATTATTTATCCATTTTCCAAATATTGTTTAAACAAATTTATTGTTGTTACCACCTCAAAAAACAATTAGAATTTTGTGAATTATTTACGATGTTTGTTTTGTAATATAGATAAAAAAAATAATAATTTCTTGATAATTATAAACAATTAGCGAATTTTGTTATATTTACAAGTGTTAAAATTATTAAAAATATAGTTAATCATTTTTAACACTTTACACGCTTTTTAAACAATAAATCAATTTCTTAGTAGGGGAGGTCGGGGTATTCTTGGACACACTTTTATTTTGTCCACAAACTCTAAAAAAAAATAGTTTTTTCTCAAAATTTCCAAACTTTGAATTTGTTGTACGATAAATAACCTCTCTTTTGGTACCAGTAATTTTACCTTATTGTTTAAAATTGTACACTCTGTATCAGTTGGCTCAAAAAACTGGTTTTTGAGATTTTAAAAAATCTCGGGGTATTATTGGACAGTTTTGTAAATCGATAAAAAATGAATTTTACTGCTGGAAAACGTTTATTTGTTAATGAAAATGAAAGAATACATTATAATGAATAAAATAAAGTGAAAAATATCGATGAAAATTATTGAGAATCGCAGTTAAGGCAGGTGAAAGTGTTTGGGTTTGCTCCGGCACAACTCAAGTGAACACCTCGATCACAAGCAATACAATTGGCATATTTTTCATGCAAAAATCAATATGTTCCTCCGCGTCAGTTTCGTTCGGATACTCACTGTTTTGCCGGTCCTCGAATGTTCTGTCAGCAAATTCTCCATCACATTAACATTAGCAACGTCAAATTTTGCCTTATCGAAATTCGCAATATGACAAGCCAAAGTGCTTTTCGGAATGTTGTGCGCCTTTACAGCTTGCCTTATGAGTTCTTATGGACTTTCACCTGCTTAATCACCTTCAAAATATTGTCATAGTCACTTAATTTGTCCTTTTTGGCATAATAACGCGGCATTCTGTCAAAAAAAATTTAAACGGACAAAAAAAAAACGATTAGAAATGGCCGAAAAACTAATGCTTTGTTGAAATTATGTATGAAAAATCACTTATACGCATTAAACACGCGAGGTTATGTTGTGAACTGTCAATAATTAAGTGTCCAATAATACCACGACAAAACTGTACAATAATTCCCCGAACGCTAATTTTTACAAAATGTGGGCGTATAAGTAACACAATGCAAATTTCATACAAAACTCTTATATGCGTCGAAAGCTTAAAGTTCAAAGAATATTATAAATATATTTACCTCACTTGGTTCGTCGAAAAATGTTGTCAAAATGAACAAAACACTAAGTGAAAAAAACACTTTACAAACATCAAAATTCTGTTTGCTATGATAGCGAGGTAACAAGTGCTCAATAAAAAATAAGATTATAATATGAAGAGTCTATGCTAGTTTGTGGAGACCCCAAGCGTTACAAACGGGAAAAATATCGCGCTGTCCAACAATACCCCGGCCTCCCCTAATATTAAAATTAACCCATTTTGAGTATTAAAATTTTTTTTTAGAAAATGGGAAAATTTGCAACAAAAAAGTGAAACTAAACCATTTTATTTCAATCTAATAAAATGTTGCTAGAAAACATGTTGCAGAAATCTAAAAATTTAAATTAATTTTTGCCATGCTTTTAAATAATAAATGAATAAAATTTCAATATTAAAGATTAAATCAGCAAGATAAAATTAAAATATATTTAATTTTAAAATTTGTGAGAGGCGTGGAAAGTAAAGTTTCTCTATTTGTATATACTCTATGGTAACATGTGGTATCAAAGAGTATATACCAATAGAGAGACTACACTTCACACGCCTCTCAGCAACAAAATACCGAACTCGGGCAAGCAATGAAAAAATTTTTTTTTGTTTTACACTAAAAAATAATTGCAACATGTTTTTAATAAAATTGTTGCTTAAAACACCCCTGCAGGAAGCTTGGGGTCAAGTGTCTCCAAGTCTCCACTTTTGTCTACTATTTTGTTGACATTGTCAACTAAGCGTCTACACTTTTTACTTTATTAACTCACTAGTAAATTTTTGGTTCCAATGTCTACATATGGTCCCATTAGAACTAATTAGTCACTAGTGAATCTATGGTTCTTATGTCTACATCTGGTCCCATAAGAACTAACGAGTCACTAGTGAATCTTTGGTCCAATGTCTGCATATGGTCCGATAAGAACTACCTAGTCACTAGTGAATCTTTGGTTCCAATGTCTACATATGGTCCCATAAGAACTACCTATTCACTACCTAGTCAATAGTTCTAATGTCACTAGTGATTTTCAATGACACGTACATGTTAAATGTCTATAGCAAATTACATTGCCTGGGGAACATTTGGTTAGTAGTACTGATGACACAGTCAATAGTGAATCAATACTTTTTCACTATTGACATTTCCTGCAGGGACACTTTTATTTTGCTCATATTTCATTATTTTCTATTAAAAATTAATATATTTTAATTTTATCTTGCTGATTTCATCATTACTATTTGAAATAATTAAAAATTTTATTAAATTATTATTTAAAAACATGATAAAAATTAATTTAAACTTTTCAATATCTGCAACATGTTTTGATTTGCTCGTTGCGAGCTTACAAACAAATCAAAAGAGCAGATTGAGCGACACTGAGTAGTATGTAAAACCAATGCTGGTATATGAAAGTCATATTTTACTACCAGACGCATAGAGGTGAATAATATTTGAAATTCAACTCAATTTATTTTCACAACAATTTTTTTTCCTTAAAAATTGTTTGTTACGACAAAAATGTATTTTCACCACACAATTTCTTTTTTAGATCCAAAAAAGATTTTTAACCTTAAACTTTGTTTTTACATCTAACAGGTTTGTTTTTGTTCAGTTTAAAATGTATTGATTATTTCTCTAAATACAAAAGAAAATAAATATCAATTTGATTCACTTAGCGTTTTTAACGGGTTAACAATTTGTTAAAAAGCCGGTAATGCCGCGTGTTGGATTATAAATAAATTATAGACTTAATAACTTTTCTAGTTTTGTTTGTTCTTCATTTTTTTTTTTTTTTTTTAATTTTTGCAATAATTTGATCATGTGATTGACATGATGGAATATATACAATCATTAATATGAAATTAAATATTTATTTATCTTTTTTCTTTGTGTATTAAAAATAATTAACACTTCTTTATCAGTTAAAGGAAAAATATTCAAAAATTTAATGTGGGTGATAATTATTTATATTTTTTTTTTCTATACGTATATTTAAAAATAATCACAAATTATGATAAATTTGTTATACATTTTTTGGCATTTTAAACAAATATTGGCATTAGGAAAAAAATATATAACAATTAAAATCAATACAACGCACAGTGGGATTGCTTCATACATTTCTTGGTGAAAAAAGTATAAGGAGAGCTCGTAGAACATTGAAATTTGGCCCAAAGCCTTTCATTAACTCAATTAAAAAAAATTTTAAGTTTCATCAAAATTGACCACGCTCATTGCCCCCTCGCCCATATAACCCGAAAAGATTTTTTCGCTCCAAACTTTTATTTCTTCACCAAAAAACTTGAGACTTGGCACAAGTGATCAGTGTTATAAAGTTGAGATATCTGCAAACTTTAATGGAAATCGACTACCATCGCCCCTCGCCCATATAACCCGAAAAGATTTTTTCGCCCCAAATTTGTATTTCTTCGCCAAAAAACTTGGCACAAGTGATCAGTATTACAAAATTGAGATATCTGCAAAGTTTAATGGAAATCGACCACGCCCATTGCCCCCTCGCCCTTATAACCCGAAAAAATTTTTTCGCTCCAAACTTTCTATTTCTATTTCTTCACCAAAAAACTTGAAACTTGGCACAAGTGATCAGTGTTATAAAGTTGAGATATCTGCAAACTTTAATGGAAATCGACCACTAACATCGCCCCTCGCCCATATAACCCGAAAAGATTTTTTCGCCCCAAATTTGTATTTCTTCGCCAAAAAACTTGGCACAAGTGATCAGTATTACAAAATTGAGATATCTGCAAAGTTTAATGGAAATCGACCACGCCCATTGCCCCTCGCCCATATAACCCTTTTTTTTATAAAATTTTTTATTTTTTCAACATTAGCAAATATTATTCGAATTTTATTTATTAAATCAAAAGAATACACTCCATCCTTTCATTATTTTGCAACCAGAACACAACGGTCGATAAAGCTCACCTTTTTTTTGTCCAAGAACTACTAAAAACACTGAATTTTTGAGTGCCATCATAAAAACCTGAATATTTTTTAAACTATTATTGTTATCCATTATTTTTTTTTTTTTTTTCAAAACTAATCTTGAAATGCTATATTTTTTTAATATATATACATCAAATAGATATGACAAAAAGAAATTTTGTACCCGGACCATTGAAATGCATTAAAATCTCAGGCAGTTACTGCAGAGTTTCGTTTAGGTGACTGCCGCGTTATTTTGGAGAAAAAAAATTTTTTTTTAAAGTAATGATGCATTTCTCTTAATTAAACAATTCTCTACAAAACTGCATCATTACATTTTTGATATTTTACACTCGAAAAACTGACTTTTGCCAGTAAAATTCCACTGTGCAACGTCAGATATTTGATATTTCACGGTAAATATTTAAAAATTTTGTTTTAGATTTTTCGATCAAATGTTTATTGTTATATCAACAAAGAGAGAATTTTATTGGACGAAAAATGATCAAAATTTTCAGTAAACTAATGAATTTTTTTCATAAACTGAACGAACAATTTCTTAAATTATTGAAAAGCTTCATAACTTTTATGAAACAGTTTTTTTGATGAAAGTTCTTCATTGAGTGAATGAACATTTTTATAAATAAAATCATATTTTTCATAAAATTTTATGAAAACTTGCATTAGTTTAATGAAAAGTTTTAATAGACGAGTTCTCCGGTGCAACTTCATTGCTAATATGTCAAAATTCATTAACATCATGCAGAGAATTCTCTCAGTATATATAAATCAATAATTAATGTTATTGATTTTTTTTTTTGTCCATCAAATATTTACTTTTTTGTAAAAATATATTTTCTAAAAATAATCTATTGTTGGGAATTTTTTTTTATTTTATTTGACATTGTTATTTGTTTTTGAATTTTATTTGTCTTAGCCATCACTTTTATCATCATGTGTTTTTTTTTTTTTAAATTTATTGAAATGTTTTAAATTTTGTTTACATTTAATTTAATGATCGTTCGATATATTTAAAAAGATATTTTTTTTTTTCAAAACATACAAAATTATTGCATTTTAATTACTTTCTACATTGTTGATTTAATATTTTATGCTTAAGTGCTAAAATTTAATTAAATGCTTTTAAAATTTATCTCTTCATTAATAATAATTATTTTGATTTAGATGTTTAGTTATTTATTATTTTCTACCTATGAAAATTATTATACTTTGTCAAGGTTTTTTGAATATAAAAATTAAACATAAGAAAATATTTTTTTTGAGAAAATAATGAATGGAAATTAAGCGGGAGATAGTGTCAAACAAAGGCCTTAGAAAGGTTTATCTAAAACTTAGTCAAACATTGATTAAATCAAATCTAAATCCTTTGATTTTGAATTTCGAAAGCGATTAAGAAGATTTTTTAAGCTACCCAGCGAAAAAAGAGTGGAAAAAGATGTAGTAAAATCATCACATATACGGATTCAAATGTAGTGCAAATTGAGGTGAAACACGCATGATTTTAACATGGGGTTGTCATAGGACTGAAGTAATGCAAATTCCTCAAACTTCACTTTAATAAAAGTACTATGTGTAAGGTTATGAAAGAATGTATTTTTAGATGTCCTTTTTCATAGAACTTAATTTGTTATTTTTTAATTAGTGGTTAAGGTGTGATGCCAAGTCACATCTTATTTACCGAGTGATAATATGAATTTGTAGGAGTGCTTAAACGGTTATAATTAAAAAAAAAAAACTTTTAAACAGCGTTCCAGCTTTAAAAACAAAGCGAAATAATAGTTTTTAGTTCAACTGAAAAGAAAGAAAACTATTGTTAAGTCTGATATTTTGTAATCATTGTTTTTCAAATTTAAAGGTCAGAAAACACTAATTCAGAGCGACATCGAGATTAAAAAATAGTTGTTAATAGACACAAACTCCCGGTTCCATTCGAGTATGTCAAATACCGGATTGTAACCGAACATTCGTGACATTTCTACTAGTTAGCCTTGTATATGATGATATTATATGCTAAGTTTAGGAACTGATCTAAAAGGCCAGCATTAGATTAGAAAAATCAGTAGTAGTAGCTACTTTGTGTGTAATGAAAATGTTGTTTCTTTTGAACTACTTCGCATTATTTTTGCTGGGTAGCAACACTGTCTCATTAATGATCCTTCGGAACTTAGTAAACCAAACAGTACAAATAGAGAGACTACACTTCCTACGCCTCTCTGCAACAAAATACCAAACTCGGAAAAGAAAGTGAGAACATTTTTTTACACTAAAACATGATTGCAACATGTTGATAAAAAATTATTGCTTAAAACACTCACTTTTATTTTGCTTATATTTTGTTATTTTCTATTAAAATAAATAGAATTTAGTTTTATCTCTCTTATTTTATCGTTAATATTTGAAATAAATAAAAATTGTATTAAATTTTTATTCAGATGATAAAAATTAATTTAGACTTTTAAATTTTTTCAACATGTTTACATTTGATCGGTGCGAGTTTACGAACAAATAAAAAGAGGGCAGTTTGAGAGAGACTTAGTTGGATAGAGTTTGACCGAGTTCGTTATTTTGTAGTATCTCTTTTTGTATATGCTATTTGTCCCTACTCAGGTGCCAAAATGTGTTTTATTCAGTTTAAAGTTTTTAACCAATTTTGTTTACTGCAGCATAAAATTATTGAAATGATTCCTTGCAAAAAAAAAACTTCTCAAAAAAAATTTAATTTTCAAGTTTGTTGCTAGTAACATGTAGCGGGTAATAAATATTTATAAGAAATTGAAAAAATATGTAACTGCAGTGGGTTTCTATCCAACTCAGTCTCTCTCAATCTGCCCTCTTTTAATATGTTCATAAACTCGCATTTGTATCATGTTTTTAAATAATAATTTAATATAATTTTTAATTTTTT
The DNA here is from genome assembly GCA_021234595.1 of Delia radicum. NCBI lineage: Eukaryota > Metazoa > Arthropoda > Insecta > Diptera > Anthomyiidae > Delia > Delia radicum. The sequence continues at coordinate 25,453,652 of CM037852.1, read as the reverse complement.
CGATTAGAAAAAAAATTTTCAAATTCTCACATCTTAATAAAAATTCTCCTATTTTTATGTTATTGTTCTTAATTTTCACGTTTATAGTTCTTAATTTTCACGTTTGATAAGAATTATTTAAAAGAAATTGAAAAAATATGTAACTGAAGTGGGTCTCTATCCAACTCAGTCTCTCTCAATCTGCCCTCTCACTTATATCTCGAAGAATAAAAAAACTCAATTGCTTGAGAAACCCATTTTATGAAATTTTCACTTTCACCCAAAAGTGAAATGCAAAGTATGTAAAAAAAAACCATAGATGTTTTCACATTTTTACACATAAATCTTGAACCCGCCGACAAATTTAGCTCCAAACTTAATAGAAAACAATTATTTTTTTTTTTAATTCAGTTTTCCCGCTGGGAGCACAATCAAAGTTTCTATTTAAACTATATTTTAATTTATCAACTTATATTGCGCACTTTAGGCGCCACTTGCAAATCCTTAAAAGTAGTTTTTAGCAAATAATTTTGTTTGTACCGAAACAATTTTTAAAATTTCAAATATTTTCATTAACCTTTTCTCTTCTTCTTAAATTCATGCCTCATACCAAATTTGTAAACAATTCAAGAAAAAAATAATGTTGCACGTTTGTTTCAAGTAACTTTAACAACGTACATTTGAATTTATCTGGCATGTGATCAAAAACGATCGTTTTTGAAAATCCAAACCCAAATATTTCGTATTGTTTTTAATTTAAAAAAAAATTTAAAGATGTAAATCGATATTCCTGATTCAGTTAAAGCGATTTAAAATAATTTCAATTATCCTTATTAATTTTTTAAATATTGATTTTTAGCAAAATCGGTCGAAATCGAATGGTTTTCATAACATGCAAATTATTAAAAAAAAACTAGAAAACCATAACTTTTGTGTATATTTAGAACAAATTTGATTGCACTAAAATAAGATTTAACATGTTTTAGTATTAGTTTTGACATTTTGCTCCTCATCGCCATTTCATGTCCCTCATTGGGCGCCATTTGTAGAAATACAAAAATTCATCTTCGGAATTAGTTTTATATAAATTTGTTTTAAATACTTATTGGGAGAATGATCGATTTTTTATGGAAGTATATTTTTATTTATCATTATTGTTGTAAAATTTTTAACAAATTAAAATAATACAAAAAAAAACAGTTTACAATTTTTCTTTAAAGCGTTATTAATCTTTGCCATATCATGCACCGCTTTTGGCGCCATTTGCATTAATTGCGGTTTTCTTGTTAATTTATTTTTACTAAAACAATCTTAAAATTTAAAATAATTTCTTTGACCTGTTTCCCCTCCTAATTTAAATGCATCTTACCTATTTGTTTCAAATAATTTTGTTTTTAATTAAAAAAATCTTTAAACTTTCAAATATCTCCTTTCATCTTTTCCTATCCCTTTTTTGAGTTTTAAAATAGCTACGCCTCTGTCTGACTTTATATGCATTTTATCATTGATCGAAGGCGGCAACTACCTTAACATGAGTAAAATTTAATTGAAACAAAAAAAAAATTAAATAAAAACGAATTTGATGCCAATTAAAAATCGGAAGAAAATTTTGTAAAAAAAAAAACTGTGTAAAACGTCTCGTGGTATCGAACATTTGCTTTGATTTTACAATGTGACAACTAAACTTTTTTTTTCGATTTTTTTTAGAATTTTATATAAAAAAAATAATCGAATTCAAAGCAAAACGAATGTATTTTTGTTAAACTCTTGAGGGTCTAATAGAAAATCTTTGGCTAATATTGAACTAGTTTCATACAAACGTTAAAGCAATTAACCTCTCTTTTGTAATAATAAAAAAATATTTAAAATATTTTGAAATTTATAAAAATAAATAAAAAAACAAAACGCGTGAAAATTATTAAATCAAATAAACGGAAAACAAATATTTTAAAAAATTTAAAAAAATTTATAAAATTTAATTACAATATTAAAGGAATTCAAAAAAAGTTTTGTAGTTTACTTAAAAAAAAAAAAATCACGTAATCTTGAAATTTTTTTTTTACGAAAAGTTTTGAATATTTAATTTTAACCTTCATTTTTTTGTGTGTAAATAAAAAACCGCCAAAGTGAATCAATCAACAGGACGTCCGCGTAAAATTATAAAAATTATACGTAAAAAAAAGAAAAATGACGGTGATGCTGGGGACTCGGCCACAGCTACGGATACCGAACGTAAAAATTCCTTTACTTCATTACGTTCCTTGATACACAATGATTCGGATACGAATCTAACAGCAGCAGCAACAACAACAACAACATTCAATAAATCGGCCTCTTGTAATAATGTTGGACGTGTAGTTACGAAAAAAATCATTAGACGTAGTAGTTTAATTAAAAATACAAGTAAAATTGATTTAGAACAATCAAATATACAACCTCCAAAACCACCACCGCCAGTTGTTGAGAAAGCTAAATTTACCACATCATCGACCTCGTCGTCATCAGCTGAATCTTCCTCCGCCAATTCGTCAACATCGTCTTCGTCATCATCATCAGCAACATCGACATCAACAAGTTCATCTTCGTCATCTTTGTCGAAGACAGCAACAACAACTACATCTACTACTACAACAACAACAACTTCAAGTTCGAAAAAATCGAAAAATGTGAAAATTTTATCACGTACGAGTAGTACAGCGGCGAAAAAAAAATATATCGATCCAAGTAATGTTTACTGATTTTGTAATTTGGGAAATTTTGAAACTCCAGTATGCCAAAGTACCGAAACTTTTTTTTTTTCCAATATTTAAGATAATTTAAAAAATTCTTCAATTTTATTTTAAATTTTCATCAATTTTTATTTTTTATATTTAATTTATTTCTTTTTTTTACTTAAATTTTCAAAATTTTAATTTAAAAATTTTAAATTCGAAAATTTTAAATATTAAATTAATTCAAAATAATTATTTTTTTATTTAAATTAAAATTTACTTATTTGAAAATCATACACTCTTACTACACTAAGAGAATTATATGCATAATATTAATGAATTTTTGCATAAAAGAAATGAAACTTCAAATTGAAACTTTTAATTAAATTAATGCATCTTTTCATAAAATTTTATGAAAAATATCATTTTATTTATGAAAAGTTCTATGAAGAAGTTTAATCAAAAAATAGTTTCACAAAAACTCTGAAGAATTTTTTCGTTCGCTTTTTAAAGAAAAGTTTCATTAGTTTGCGGACAATTTTCATTATTTTTCGTTTACTAAAGTTCTATCTGTGTATAAAACAGAAAACGACGATTTGAAATTACCAAACTCTATTATTTTAAATTTCATAACAAACAAAATATTTAAAATTTTCCTTAAACATTTTGTTTCTAGTTTAAAGATTTCAATTCTTTTTATTTTTGAATATCTTTTTTGTTGTTGGTTTTTAATAAAACTTTAAATAAGCGAGACATTTTCTTTAAAATAAAGTCGATTTAAAAAAAAATTAACTTTTCAAAATTAAAATAGTAAGGCTGATGGATCTTAATTAAATAATGGCCCAGTTATAATCTGGACGCACAAAAGTAGTTATAACTTTGTAAATAACAGACACTTTTATATAAATTATACACCAAATTAAAGAAAATTTATTCAGCTTTAAGGAAAATCATACAAATAAATTAATTTTCTTTGTTACGAATAAAAGAACGGACCTGTTTGTTGATGCTCCCCATTAATTTTTGCACATCCTTCGGCTTTACTTTTTTAGCACACTGGTTCCATTTTTGTAACATTATAACTTAATTTTTTGCTTCTTTATTACTCTTCTTCAATTTATTTTTTACATTTGCCCAATATCTTTCGATTGGTCAAAATTTTGGGCAGTTAGGAGGATTCATGTGTTTGTTTTTCGAACCACTGAATGTTGGATTTTCTAAGAAAGTGTGCAAAATTTCTTCACGTCTTTTCCATGGCGTCTGTACGAAATACTATTCGATTGACAGACTTGAAAATTATGTCAAATAACGGTATACTTATGTCTTGTCAACAACATATGTAAATGTTTTAAAATTTCATACTCTGGGAGCGCTGTAACAACGTTATCAATGCGTCCAGATTATAACTGGGCCATTCTTTATTATTAAAATATATAAGTTTTTGTTTATATATAAATTTTTATTTTAATATTTTCCAATTTTAATAAAAAAATATTTAAATTTTATTTAAAACATTTAAAATAAGTTCAATAATGAATCAAAATATTCGCTGTTATTTAACCCATTTTGTACCGCTAATTGATTCCGTGGCAATTTTTTGACAACATTTGATAATTTGAGCCCTCTTGTGGTGGTTTAAATAATTAAAACTTTAATTTAAACAAATTTTTAATAAACGAAATTTTTAACGATGTTGTAACACTGGTAAAACCAAATAATATATGGTCTAACAACTAAATTTAAAATTTGTTTGGACCTGCAGGAATTCGAACCCTGGCCGATAGATTGTCAGCCCAGAGCTAACCGTTATTTGTGCTACTTTGCCAGCACTGGCATAAGTTAGAAGTTTGTTGGTCTAAAACGAGATATTTGGCAAACATAAAAAACAACACAATTTTATTTAACAAAGTGTCGAAAATCTTTTAAAATCAATGCTTTAAAAGCACTTTTTACTAGCGTTGGCAAAGTGTTCTAAATCAGGCTTTGTAAATTTTATAAATTATGTACTGGTAAAACACATTTTTGCAAACGTTGGGAAAGCGTTCTAAATCAGATCTTTGCCAGTTTTTTAATTTTAATTTTTGCCAATATTACTAAAAATAAAGTGCTACGCCGGTGCTTAATTTTTCTGACCATTGCCAATTCCTGGCTGGGTATTGGCAACTCTTATTGTAGTTTTCAATTCGTGTTTGCCAGTTAAAACCAAACTGCTCATTACTGCCAATGGTACTAAACAAATGTGCTTTGCCGGTGCTTACTTTTTCTGACCATCGCCAATTCCTGGCTGGGTATTGGCAACTCTAATTTTAGTTTTCAATTCGTACTAAAAAAAAGTGCTTTGCCGGTGCTTAATTTGTCTTACCATCACCAATTCCTGGCTGGGTATTGGCAACTCTAATTGCAGTTTTCTATTCGTGTTTGCCAGTTAAAATCCAACTGCTCATTATTGCCAATGGTACTAAAAAAAAAGTGCTTTGTCGGTCCTTAATTTTTCTGACCATCGCCAATTCCTGGCTGGGTATTGGCAACTCTAATTGTTGTTTTCAATTCATGTTTGCCAGTTAAAATCAAACTGCTCATTACTGCCAATGGTACTAAAAAAAAGTGCTTCGCCGGTGCTTAATTTTTCTGACCAACGCCAATTCTTGGCTGGGTGTTGGCAATTCTAATTGCAGTTTTCAATTTGTGTTTGCCAGTTAAAAGAAAACTGCTCATTACTGATTTTAAAAACAAAAATTTAATAATTTTCAGCACATTTCGGAAAAATATTGATCCGATTAGTTTTTTTTTTAAATAGTTTCTCTTACGACTATCAAAAAAAGCATATTACTATTATTGCACCGGTCTTAAATATAATTAAAATTATTTTTTTTTTAATCCAAAAGTTGGGATACCCGCCGTAATGGCGGATTTAAAGGGTAATGTAAATGCATCTTTATAAAGGGTCCGCCAAATAACTTTTTTTTTTGAACTCCTGAACCAATTGGACTTTGTATGGCGTCATACCAAGGTCTTTATGCAAAATTCGTCTCAATGATGTCTCCGAAATGTTCAATTGTTGAGAACGACGGTGAATTGATGTTGATGGCGCTTCACGCACACTTTCTGCCACACCAGCAATATTCTCGGGTGTACGCACTGTTTTTAGCTTTTCACGCTTTGGTTTATCGATGAGGATGCCAGTTTCTTTCACTTTTTTCACAAGATAACGAACATACGGACCATATTCGTTCAGCGGAAGGATAAAACTAATTATCTGTCAAATCAGACATGAGCTAAGTGTTACCATTCACGAAAAAAGCACTAGTTGAAAAAAAAACGTTTTATGGCGGACCTTTAGCATTGTGATATAGTCTTTCTATTTAAAGTTTTTGGTTCTTAAAAGTAGACCTCTCTTTAAAGGATCGTTAGTGAAAAATGGGTTAATAAAATTTGTCAATCACTTTAAATTAAAAAAATATCAATCATTTTTTTAACTTAAAATGGAGAATCTTTTATACTATTAAAAAATAACTACCTTTTAGTAAAATCAACTACAAAAAACTGTTAAAATTACCATTATAGTTGTTAAAAATAAAATCGACTTTTTACTTGGAATTTGTATTTTATATTTTAAAATAATATGAAATCAGAAATCTTAATTTGAACTGATAATTCCTAATATTAAATACAATTTGATAAAGGGTCTTAATATTTTTAAAATATCTTAGAAGTAAATAATGGAAATTTTCCTCGAATTCGTAAAATATGGCATACTCGAGTTGAATTCAACAAAAAATGGACAGCAAATGTTTCTAGACATATTACATAAATATCTATCCTGGAACACAACCAAAATATATATCCTGGAACACAACCAAATTACACTTCCCAATAACTTCTATGGTTTATATCTTAGCTAAAGAAAACAATATAAAAAAATCATTAAATAAAGCAAAACAAATTTAAATTAAAATTAAAACCTTCAAAATACCCATTTTCAAATTCCACAAAATAACACTTTTTTATTAATATTTTAAAATTTGAGTCTTAGACTAAAGAAAATATTTAAAACCTTAAAAAAATCTCAAATGCGTTAACATTAAGCCTAAAAGCAATATAGGATTGAATTTTGAATACAAATTCTTAGCACTTTTTAGTATTCATTATAGGTTTATGTTTTCATCGTACTATTTATTTGGATTCTTAAAAAGAAAACCTCTTCTGACACATGTTTCAAAGTTTTTTTTTTTTTTAAATTCAATTGACGTAAAAAATGTTAAAAAAAAATCATCTTAAAAATAACAATTGCACACCCTCCTGCCTGTCTCTTCTGTTTAGATTTTTTAGCCAAAAAAAATATAATTTTTTTTTCATATGTTTATGCCAAATTTAATTAAAAAACGAAAATTAAAATAAAAACTTAAAAAAAAAACAAATTCAATATCTTAAAAGAAATACATCAAAATAAAGATTTCCTTTTCCTCTTTTTATAAATTTTTGTTTAAAATAAATGATTTTTATAGTAAACACCTGTCTATTTTTTTTTTTTTTTTAAATAAACAACAAGAACAAAATGTATTTATTTAAAAAAAGAAAAATAAGTGAAAAGTGTTGATTTTTCAATACCAATTTTATCAAAATTTCGATACTTTGTGTGATAATTGGGAATTTAAAAGAAATGCCAAAAATTTTGAAATTTATAACTTTGACCAAAGTATTTATAACTTTGACCAAGATCAAATCATGAATTGTGTCTATCAAAAGTCAAAAAATAAAATACCGAATTATATTCTTTGAGAACTTTAAAGTTATAATAATAATTGTCATATTTGTTTTTAAAATAATGCCAAATTTCATTTTCAAAACTATATTAATTGAAATCTACTTTTTAAAAATAATAATTTCTAAAAAACAAAAAACGTATTGTTTTCTAAAAAACCTTTTGCTAGCATGTTGCCAAACTTCACTTTTAAGACAATATTAATTTAAAACTATATTTCAGTTCATAAATAGATTGATACTATTAATTACTATTAAGAAGAAAAAGTTTTGTTTTTCAAAAGCAAACTATTTTAATTTTGATCGATTTGGTTAAAAATCAAGATAGAAAAAGTTAGACGCCAATCATATTATTTTGAAATATCTTTCCAGTTCATAAATAATGCTTATAAAAAGTGTAACATTTTAACACCGAATTACTTTTCTTTAAAATAAATAAACTTTTTTGTTTTCCCTGTTGCCAAATTTCACTTTCAAAAACATATTATATAAAATTAACATTCCAGTTCATAAATAATATCTATTAAAAGCCAAATTGAAAATAGCCGCATAACTTTTTATTCACAATTATGAAATATATAGGAAGAGGATAAATTACGTTATTTTTGACCGCTATTATTTTTATTAAAAATATCGATTTACATCTTTTAATCTTTTTTAAATTAAGAACAATGCGAAATATTAGCGATTGAAATCTCAAAAAACGATCGATTTGATAGTTTTTCATCACATGCCAGTAAACAAAGTTTACGTTTTTATGTTAACCAAATTTAAATTAAATCATATTATTTTGAAGTAACTTTTCAGTTCATAAATAATGCGTATAAAAAGTGTAACATTTAAACACCGAATTACTTGTGTTTATAATAAATAACATTTTTTGTTTTCTCTGTTGCCAAAAAAATTAACATTCCAGTTCATAAATAATGTCTATTAAAAGCCAACTTAAAAATAGCTGAATTACTTTTTATTCAAAATTATGAAATATATGCGAAATATTACTTTTTATATGTTGCCAAATTGCACTTTTTGTTATAAATAGTCTCTATTAACAGGCAAATAAGAAAAACTTATTGTTTTCTTTAAAATAATATTTAACATGGAAAAAATATATATATGTTGTCAAATATGACCTTTAAGATTTAGATTAGAAACGAAAAATATTATTTTTTAAATAATATCTATAAAATGTAAAAAATTCAAACACTGAATTACTTTTCTTTAACATAAATAACTTTCAAATCATGAAAAGTATACAAATTTTATGTTTTTCCTGTTGCAAATTTCACTTTAAAAAACATATCGCACTTGATCAACAAGAGGGTATTAACTCAAAATTTTTAAAATATCTCTTTTTCAAGAAATCAACTAACAACATCAATATCTATCTATTGTAAAAATTTCAACGTATTCCGATTACTCTTTCATCTCGAAAACCACCTTTGAGACCATTTTCATGATAATGTAGTGATTACCTTTATTTCAACAAAAAGGTATTATTTCGAGTTAATACAAAAGTTCAAATAGAAATGAATCGTATATTTTCATAAAAAAGGTATTATTTTGATTTGAGCCTTTATTTATGTTAAAAATAATCAAACTGTTTTATTTATATTTGGTTGTATTTTGAGTTGATACTGTTTTGTTGATAAAATATACAAAATAATACCAAAAAAAATGGATAAAATTTCAAAAAAATGGTATTAACTAAAAAAATTGATTTTTTTTTGCAATGAGTGGTAAAATTTAAAACAAAAACAATGTATATATATTTTCAAATGGAATTTGGTTATTATGATATGTTTGAATTTTTAAATTCTGTTAAAATGCGGCCATAAACAGTTTTTTGACTCTACTGAAAATTTTAAAATTTTGAGTTAATACCCTCTTGTTGATCAAGTGCGATATATAAAATAAATTATTTTTTTTATTTTATTAATTAATAATCATATAATTACAAATTATATCCTATTACCCTAACTAAACACTAGCTACTATGGCCTTCGACGCGTTTTAGCGAAAACAGACCAGTGCCTCTGGTGGGAATGGAACCCACGACCCCCGCACTGATAAGCCAGCACGCTACCAACTAGCCTACCGGGGCGCACATATATAAAATTAACATTCCAGTTCATAAATAATATCTATTAAAATCAAAATAAAATTGCGGAATTAGTTTTCTTTGAAAAAAAAAATTAAAATTCTAAAATAAATGCAAAATTCTACCTTTACGTTGTTGGCAAATTTCACTTTTTAGTTAAAGTTTAGGCACAAAACATATTAATTCGTATATATACGAGTATATAATTTATTTTGTTTACTGATTTATTAAAAACTTATATTTATATAAAATTTTCTTGAATTGTAACTTTAAACACGTTGCCAAATTTCTCTAAATTTAGCAGAGATTACAACCATTAATTAAAGTCTTCGTTATCTTTATTTTAAACTACACTCAGGGAACTTCTGCTTTAAAAATATTTAGTTGTTTGGGTTGTAATACAGTTTCTTTATTTTTAATGTAAATGTCAGTCATTTGTAAAACAAATTAAATTTTTTACTAACCTTGTAGTTTACTTAAAAAAACAAACCACATCAAATGACTGTTTTATGATTTTACATTAATTTTTTACAGTTGTTTTTTGTTATTTAAAAAAAGTAAAAAAAAAAAATGTTTGTTTATTTTGTACTACCATGTGGTTCATTTTTACTACAATTGTTAGTCATTTTTTTAAACATTACCAAACAAATGACAATGTTAGTTGAATTTACTGTAATATAAATAGTCCTTTCTTTAAAAGAAATTTCATTTGTTTTCAACTACATTTGCAGTGGTCTTTACCTACATAGTATTCTAAGTGTAGTAGTACTTCAGTGATTTTTAAATCACTTAATCTTTTAATTTTTTTATTATTTTTTTTTTTCTGTTAGCAAGCACATTAACAATATATTAAAACGCATTTTAAAAAATATTTTTTATATATTAATATATTATTATATATTAAGACTCAAAAAAATATAGATACTCCCATTCTATGATTAGATTTAAAAACTTTTTTTTTGTTAATTCACCACCATTATTTCGCTTATCTTGAATCACCTGAAACAAAATATATTTTTATTAACAAAAAAACAAAGTGTTATCTTTATATTAAGTTTAAAAAAATAAAAAAATTTTCACACAAAGAAAACAATTTATTAATAAAATAAATACTATTTAGTTTAAGTATGATCCTTTTAAACTTATAAACAATTAAATTTACACTGTCGCTTTATGAAACATTTGCTGTTGATCGTTTTTAAATAATTATTGAGAATGGGTCTAGATAAAATTCATTTATTTGTAAATTTTTTATCAGGCATGAAACAATTAATTGGTAAATTAAATGATCTATGGCCTGAACATAGTGTGGCACTTTCCATTCCAAAGGAAGTTGATAAAACAAAAGAAAAACTTGAAGGTGTTGAAGAAGTTGAAGGTAAAATTAAAAATGTATGTGTACAAATTGTGTTTTATGTGAATTAAGAGTGTTTAAATATGGTTTACGGCCTCGATTAGCCAAGACATATTCCAAAAAATTTAGCTTCACTTTTTATTTCGATTTTGTGTTTCAATAATTTTTTTGGTCCTTCGAACCAGATTTAGGGCAAATAAATAAGGCGATTTAATCATAAAGTAATTAAAATAGAGAATTTAATTTGATGATTCTTTTTTTAATCTAAAATTTTCTTTTGTTACTCAAATTTTATGTTTTGTAAACGGTTTTTGGTCCTTCGAAACTGCTATTTGGTAAAATTTAGCAGATTTTGTTGATGTTGAAAATAAAATAGTTTTTTGTTTATAATAAGATTTCGAATATATATTTTTGTGCTAATTATTTAAACTTTAAAAAATTTTTCGTCTTTGTCTTTCGGTCTAGGTTCATGACAGATATTCACAATAGACTTTTATTGTTATCCGAAGGCCAATTTTATATACAAATGTTTAATATTAAACCCGAATTTTATAGTCCATAATTTTATAGTTCACTTTAGGGAACATTATGAAAATTTCTTTTTTCACATTTTTGTTTTATTTATTATATTTGTTTAAGAAATCAATTAGTTTGATTAAAATTGTGAATAAAATTCTTACCGTTTGCCAAAATCCGTCTTGGAAAATTCTTTAAAACTTGTTCGTTATTCACTTTTTTGTTAACAAAAATTATACTTTATATTTTGTTTTTTGAAATGACACAAAAAAAACCAGAAAAACGTGTGCATTAAAGTCTAAACTTTTTAAAAATGTTGATAGCGGAAATTAAACTCGATGCCAGATGATAGTTTTGACATATTCATGCAACAACACGAAAAAACGAAAGGGAACAGGCCACAATAGGGAACATTCTCCTACAATTAATATTTTTTGATTTTATTTAAACTTCAAAAATATTATATTGTTTTTTGATTCTTTGGTTTAGGTTTTGTTATTTTATCGAATTTTTTATCGTTTATTGGTCCTTCGGACCGATTTAACTGCTCACAGTTTTGTTAATCATAAACAAAATCTAGTTGAATTAAAAATAAAATTTAGTATATTATTAGATTTTATATATATTGAACAAATTGTAGTATTCCCGTTTTTAATTTTAACAATTGCTACTTGTTTAATGATCCTTCGGGCAAGGTTTATAACCAAGATTTCTATTCGACATTTGTATGTAATTCAAAGGACCATTTTCAAAAGTTTAAAACAAAAATCATCTTTAACAATTTTAAAATTTAGATTCGAAACTCTAGTTAGAAATTCGGTCGACTTTAGTATGCATATTTATAAAATATATATATATTTTTTTTTAATTTTTCAAATGCGAATCATTTATTTTTAATAAAAATCCTATTAAATAGCTATGCTTAAAAAAGTTTTAAAATCATTACATTACAGTTGTTTGTGTAGTAATCAGTAGTTGTTTTTTTTTTTTTTTTTTTTAAGAGAAGCAACACTCAGGAAATTCTTTCTATTAATTAATGTGTTGCTTTATTTGGAAAGGGGATAGTGGAGAGATGAACGGTGGTGAAAGATGAAGGTCTTCAAACATGGCAACACTGTAATTGCGCGAGATGATAAGTCTTAGAACAGTTGTTGCTCGCCATCTGATGTAGAGTTGGCGAATTTATTGAAGCTTTGTTGTTGTTTTTAACTGCAATTAGAATTGTTTTTCTACAATATAATACAAAACAACTATTTTGACAGTTATTTTAAAAAGCAACTGAAGAAAAATACTGTATTTTTGTAACATTTGTTAGAAGCTGTTATTTTAGTATATTAATAAACAACTAAAAAAGCAGTAAATTTCCAGTAAACAGTTAGTTTTCTGTAGTAATTTTAAAAATAGGAGATTATATCGAGTTTTTTTTTTAATTCTCGTTTAGTTTATATTTGTTATTATTATGAAATGCTCATAGTTTGCAAATTATAATTAGAAAATTTAATTGGGTTTCCAATGCATAAAACGTCATAAACTGGGGTACTGTTTTCAATTTTCACTTTACATTTTAAGTTTCATGCAGGAACTACAAATTGTTTTTGTAATTAAAAGAAAAAAACTAATTTTTTATATAATTTTTTTATTTTCAAATACAAAAAAAATAATTGTTTAAACAGTAGTTTTTACCAAATTTTAAAGTTGTTTTAAAATTGTTGTAGTAAAAAATTGTCAGTTATTTTTACGTCATTGTTAGTTATTTTTACTGCATTTGTAAGTTGTTTTTCGACAGTTTAGCGATGTAAAACATGATTTCTATTTTACAAATCAGTCTTGAAGTTTTACTGAGCGTTTATTTTTTTCTAATTTTTTAAGCATAACTTGAAAAGTGCTTAAAATTTGGCTATTAATGGCTAAATTTTTAAGAAAATTTAAAAAAGTTCGAAAAATTTAGCTATTTTTTAGTAACTTTTGAACAGAATTTGAGAAGTTCGATAAATTTGTATCGCTAAATTTTTAAGTTGTTTTATAATATAGCGTTTTTTTAGATTGATTCAGCTATATTTTTAGAAAATAAATTTTAAACAGTAGTTTTTACCACATTTTGAAGTTGTTTTAAAATTGTTGTAGTAAACATTTGTCAGTTGTTTTTACGACATTGTTAGTTATTTTTACTGCACTTGTAAGTTGTTTTTCGACAGTTTAGCGAGGTAAAAGATGATTTCTATTTACAAATCAGTCTTGAAGTTTTTCTTAGCGTTTATTTTTTTTTCCAATTTTTTAAGCAAGACTTAAAAAATGCGAAAAATTTGGATTAATGGCTAAATTTTTAAGAAAATTTTAAAAAGTTCGAAAAATTTTTGCTATTTTTTAATAATTTTTGAACAGGATTTGAAAAGTTTGATAAATTTTGCGATTTAGCGCAAAATTTTTAAGTTTTTTTGTAATATAGCGTTTTTTTAGTTTGATTCAGCGATAGTTTTAGAAATTATATTGGCAACAGTGGTAAATTACCTTTGTCGCCTTTTTAACTGACTTTACGGTTGTTTTAACTGTCATTTTTAGTAGATTCTACTGTCAAACTTTTTTGAGTGTCTCGTTAAAAAAAAGTTCTTTATCGAAATGTATAAATTTAGATAATTAATTTTTCTTATTTTTTTACCTTTCTTAGGCAGAGATGGTTCAAAAATTACCACAGTTGTTGCCACCCCTGGCCAAGGTACTGATCGTGTACAAGAAGTTTCCTACACAGATACAAAGGTGATTGGCAATGGCAGTTTTGGTGTTGTCTTTCAGGCAAAACTATGCGATTCCGGTGAACTGGTAGCCATTAAAAAAGTTTTACAAGACAGACGATTTAAGGTAAGTTAAATATAAAATATTTGAATAATATTTTAAACATATTCTAAGCTACATGTCAAAACTATGACAACTTACAAATGTTGTCGGAAAAACAATGACAAATTTGTTAAATTTTATTTGGTATTTGAAATAAATTAAAACCATTTTAATCTAAATCAAAAACCACTATAACCAGAGAAGGCAAAAAAGCTAAATTCAATGTATTTAAAGCAAAAAATATTGTAAAAAAAGCAAAAGTAAAAAACTTGAAAAACAATACTTTTTTAACAAAAAATACTTAGCGCTACAAAATTTACCCCTAAAATCGAAGGCAAGAGTAATAAATTGGTTTTGGCCACGCAGATTTTAATGGCGTTACCCACCTAGATTTTTCGCAAAATTGCATTAAAAGTTAGCATGTTTTAACGAAGTTTTTTATGCATAACATTTTAAAATAAGAATGTTTCTCTTAATTTTTGATGGTAAATACTGACGAGACCTTAAACAACATTTATGTATGAAATTTGAACAAGTAAATCCGCGGTTTTTCTCAGTTTTTACTATATTTTACTATTTTTGCACAATATATCATCCCATTTCGCAAAGGATCAAAGCACCCGTGTGCATAAGCAAAAATACAAATCTGAACAATTATTCCGAGTAAAAAATAAAAGAAAAAAGAAAGTGCGGTTCATGGGAAAAACGTGAAATGTGCTTAAAATTTATGAGTTCATCTTTAAGTTTAATATGTAAACAGCTTAAAAAAATACGTGTAAAAAAAATTTGCGAAAGTTAGTTTAACAAAAACTTTCATTGCAGTGAATATCTACAAAATATCTCTAAAATGTTCCCATATTTGTATCTATTTTAAAACAAATTTTGTTGTAACTTCAACAGACGATTTCTCGCAAACCAATAAATATTTTTTAAGTTTAAAAATGAATATTACCTGAATATTTTGTACTACCTCAAATATTGCAACAAAAAACGTAATTTTAGCTCTTTTAGGTTAATATAACTTAAAAAGTGCTGTTGCAGTTCTGAGGTCAGATTCGAATTCAGCGCGTCAAAAACCTTCGGTCTGTATATTTTATCAGTATAAAGGCTTTTTAAGTCAAACAATAATGAAAAAAGCTAATAACAGCACAAATGGTAAAAAAAAAAACAT
This sequence comes from Delia radicum, assembly GCA_021234595.1. NCBI lineage: Eukaryota > Metazoa > Arthropoda > Insecta > Diptera > Anthomyiidae > Delia > Delia radicum. The sequence continues at coordinate 25,438,227 of CM037852.1, read as the reverse complement.
AAAAAGCTACAAAAAAAGTAAAAAAGCTAATTTGTTCTCTCTGATTATGACAATTATTGTGTTTTCTTAGAATACGTTTATATTGTTAACTTTTATAGTTTTATTAATTTAATTTTTTCTTCTTTTTTCTCTCACCCCCTAGAATCGTGAATTGCAAATTATGCGTAAATTGGAACATTGTAATATTGTAAAACTTTTATATTTTTTCTATTCGAGTGGTGAAAAGGTAAGTTTAGGTTTTTCTACTTTAGGCTTAACATAAGATCTTCTCTCCCCCCTTTTTCACTAAAATGAACTGAAAAAAATAAGGGCATGCTTTTTACGTAAATATGATCATTAACTAAATAGTAATGCTAAACAAAACTAAAAAAAAACAAAATGATGTTTGCTCTCTGTTATCCTTAACAACATTTCCTTATTTTAACCAACAGAAAATTTTCGTTTCCTTTCATTTATCAAAAAAGCCAAAAACTTATTTTATTTTCTATTTTGTTTCTTCAGTTTTATTTTATTTTTAATACTTTATTTTTCTTATATGTTTAACCAAAAAAAAAAAAAAAAAAAATTAAAAATAAACAAATGTTTACGTACTCTTGTGATCCATCATCATATATCAACTATAAATAATAATAATAAAAAATGTGATGAAATTGTCTTTTAACGAAATTGTGTTGAAAATACCAATCCGAAAATTTGAAAATTTCAAACTAAACAAATTGATTACAATAACAAATTTTGTTGAATTCACTTGAAAAATTACCAAAACTAAAAGTTGGCTGAATTTCCCATTGATGTGGGGATATTTGCTTCGGTTCTTAAACCACAGGTACCTATAAAGCCATCATCAAAATCAAAAAAAAACATTCATACAAAAACTTCAAATTCAATTCAAAATATCAAAAAAAAAAACATCATTACCTGCTCAACAAATCAATATTAAAACAAAATCAAAATAATCAGTATGCTATGCAGCATATTCATATTTGTAAATGGCTTTTTGAAAATCAACTTTAAATTTTATCATTTCAAAAACAATTCATTACAAAAAAATCAAAAATTAAACAATTAAATTAACGTTAATTTTAATTTGTAAACAAAAAAAAATCGCATGCTAGTATTTCTTTTGCGTTTGAAATTAAATATTTAGCATGCGATTTATTTCTTTCTTCTTCGATTGTTACAAATTACGCTGTGCTACACAGAAAAATCACACGTCAAATGACCGAGTGTGGGTTGTAAGTCCAGCTGAGTGTATTACAAAACCGAGTTGAGAAGTAGCAATTTTTCGAGATAGCGTAAAAGAGTACATTTGTAATCAGTCATTTTTATTCGGTTTTATTTTTTTAAGCGGTATTAAATAGAAAATTACCTGACCTTTCTAACTGTATATACTTTATATTATTAATATAAATAGGTATTGATTTTGTTAATAACAATTAAAATTTAAAATATTCTTTAAGTTAGAGTTTTCCTGAGTAAATTGAGCGTTCATTTGTTAAAATCAGAAGAAAATTGACAAAGTTATGGTACTTTTACCATATAAAAAAAAAAAATTTTTTTTTATTTTATTAATTAATAATCATATAATTACAAATTATATACTATTACCCTAACCGAGCACTAGCTACTATGGCCTTCGCGAGTTGTAGCGAAAACAGACCAGTGCATCTGGTGGGAATCGAACCCACGACCCCCGCACTGATAAGCCAGCACGCTACCAACTAGCCTACCGGGGCGCACATATAAAAATTAAAATCTTCAGTTTTTTTTTACAACTTTTTTAAATTCTACGATGGGGTTTCGCATCTTCTTTTAAAACAGCAATATTATTAAAGCTAATGTTTTCCTGAGTAAAATGAGCCTTCATTTATCAAAATCGGTTGAAAATTGACAAAGTTATATAATAGAGGTATATATTGAAAAAGTACCATAACTTTGGCACTTTTTAAACGATTTTAACAAATGAAGGCTCATTTTACTCAGGAAAGTATTTTGTTTTAAAAGAATATTCGAAAAAAACCTTGTGGAAGTTGGAAAAGTTAATTTAATTATTATATATACCATAACTTTGTCAATTTTCAACCGATTTTAACAAATGAAGGCTCGATTTACTCAAGAAAATACTAAAAGATTCGAAAAAATTTCTAGTAGAAGTTGAAAAAGTTAAAAAAAAATTTTAAATTCAACTGTTATTAAGAAAATGTCTACCTATTTTTATTAATAATATAAAGAAAGTATATTTTTTTAAATACCGTTTGAAATTTAAAAATCGGTTGAAAAATTATTGAGTTACAAATGTTTAAATGCACCAGTCGCAAAAATACTGTTTTTACCATTATCTCGAAAATTTGAGGTTATATTGATACTTCTCAAACCGGTTTTGTAATACACTTATCTAGACTTACAACCTACACTAGGTAACTTGAAAAGTGATTGCAATTTTTTGTTTTTGTAGCACCGTGTTATCAACAAAACTATTACACCAATACATTTTTTTAAAATTTCTTAAGATTAAAAATAAGCCTCAGATTTTAAGGTACTTTTATTCAGACGGAAAAGTCACAGATATATATTTAATATAGAAAAAACGCTTTACTAAAATTTTAAGTTCTTGAAAGAAATTATTAGATTTTTAAAATAGGTTCGAATGACCAGTTTTTGTCATATACCAGATTTTGAAGTTCTATATAAAGTCTTTATTAAACCGATTTTCAAGAGAAATCTGTCGACAGATTTTTTTATATAAAGATAAGAGGGACTATTAGGGAGTGATATCGTAAAAAACGACACACATTGACACTTTTTTATGTTTAACCGTACGATGTATACCCAACTTTTTCTACGAGAACACACACCCGGGATACGTTTGTACCTACTTATTTTGGCTTTTTCTAATGTTTAAGTGTCCAATTTCATTATTTTTGTTTTAATGCGTATATTAATATTTTACAAATGTTTTAGTTTTTGTTTCATGCAAATATTCTATTCAAGAGATATAGGCAAAAAAGTTCACGGACATGGGATAGCCAAATGTTGTGTGTACGTAGGTGTCGACTTTGGAAGCTCGTAGCTCCTGAACCACTGATCCGAATTTCAATTTTCAATTTCAATTTATTTATTCAGTCTATGGATATGGATCTATGGATCAAATAACATTTAAAAGATTAGAAATTACTTATGTTTCCTAGTCCCGGTTCACACACGGCAATTTTACTTGCGCAAGTCTTGAGTTTATAGAAGAGGGAGGAAAAGAGAATGGTATTGGGTACAGACTTGCCCGTACTCCAATTCCGTTTTGTTTCGTCATCCGCAATTTTCAACACGAAGTTTCAAAACGAAAATTGCTGAAACAAACTTTTCCTATGTGAACACAAAGGCAAGTTCAAAGGAGAATTGAAGAAAACTTGCGCAAGTAAAATTGCCGTGTCTGAACCGGGACCTAGATCCGAAATCTCTATACCCTAAGTTAAGCAGTTCCTGAGTTACAGCTCTGCAAAGTTGCAAGTGGATACATTTGTACCCGGGTGTGTGTTCTAGGGTTAAAAGTGATTTTTTTTTTTTATCAAGTTGTCTTTCGAAAAGTTTTCAGATTATGTGTGCAAAATATTTAACCGTTTGGATCATTATTTTGCTTACAAGTGGAATCTGAACAAAAAGTGTGTAATAAAGTTTTTTTTTTTTGTATCTTTAGTGTCGTAATTGCTAGGAGATCATTTCCGAAAAAAATACAGTATTGGGAACTTGTTTTGTAACCTTCATCAAAAGTTTAAAAAGAATCATAATTTAATAGGATTGTTCTGACTGGACAATTAAGAATTTTTTTTTTTTTGGGAGAAATTAAAGAATTTTTTGTAAAAAATTTACTTTTGTTTCCTTCACTTTATTTTACATAATCTGATCACTTCTTGAAGGATAACTTGATCACTTTAAACATAAAAAAAATTATCAGTCGTAATTTGTTTCGGGACTTTTTCGATTTCGCTTCTTAAGTTCCAAAAACATGACTATTTGCTCTATGTACAACGCTCTGTATAAATCTGTAGGTTCAAAAGACAATATTCATCAACTAGTGCAGGTTCGAAGGACTTTTAGTAACAAGCTTTATCTATAAACACTTTTTGAAAGAAATAGTATTACAAAGAAAGCTTACCAGATTTGTAAGTAAGTTTTAAAAAAGAGGTCGTCCGATTTTCTATGTTGATTCGAAATTCTATTATCAGTTAGTTTAGATTCGAAGGATGATTTAGTGATACAAAATAGTTTTTATATTGGTTTGAAGGACCATTAAGTCTAAATACATTGTAAAAGTTTTAGATATGTTATGTAGGTTCGAAGGACCATTATCTATCAATTAGTACCTTTTCTAGAAAGTTTAGATCTGCAAAGAGATGACATCAGATTTTTAATTATTTATTCGTAGAACAATTTAAATTCTTAGAACTATTTTCTTTAGCATAGTATAAATTTTAAGGACCATTAACTCTTAATACATTTATTGTACCTATATAAACATTTGTCTTCTAGAAACTTCGAATCGTTTCTTAATTAAGAAGACTTTCATAAAATCACTTGTATGTTTACTAAGAAGTCTTTTAGACTTCCAGTCGTAGCTTTATTAAAAAAAAAAACTTTCATAGCCCCGATCGTGCAGTCGTTTCTTTTAGTAAAAAAAATCTTTAAAGAGGTCTGTAAATAATCCAATCGCTCCTTTATTAAAGAGGCCCATTATAATCCTAATCGTGGGTGCATAAAGAAAGTTGTCACATTTGTAACTGCTTCTTTACTTAAAAAACTTACAATCCTTGACTCGTTAGCTTATAAAAAATTATGAAAACAATTTTTTTTTTATATTTAAATACCTTTTATACTCTCGGTAGTATCTGTATCAGATTCAGATACCCAATTGTAGCTATAATTAGAATACTGTTAAAAACCACCATCGTTGATTTATTACGAGATCTATAAGTAATTTTACTGTTCCTTTATCAAAATATCATTTAAAATGAATTTTAGATTTCAAAATTCTCAGACGTATGAACCTTAAATAAATAGGAGTTATGAACCTTAAATAAAAATATTAGAATTCTTGTAAAAGAATTCTAATATTTCCTTTAAAACTCTCAGAGCTTCAACAGTTCCTTTAAAAGAGAGATATTAAGAGATCTTTAAGTAATTTAATTTTTTCTTTACCAAGGACATGTTTAAATAACCAATCGCGTTTGTGTTGTAATGGTTAGCGCGTTAGACTGTTACACAGATGGCCCCGGGTTCGATTCCCGGTGACGACAAGAACAATTTAGAAAAATAATATATATGAACTTTCTATTGTAATGATTTATGAGGCGAGATAGGATCGCCATGTAATGATTTATTATGGGCGAATGCTGGATCGCCTTGTAATCCAAATTAAGAGGCGAGTTGTTAGTCTGTTTTAAAACTGATTTTATTTTTGATTTTGTCCCTGCTTATAAAGCTAACATGTGAATAAATCTTAGCCTAAATTCTGAGTCACTTTCTAAAGTCACTCAAATAACTTAAAATTATTATTTTACAATAGTTTTGTATTTAATTTACAGTATTACTAAACATTGGTATTAAGTTCTATAGAGTTATCGAACATTTCTACTGAGGTCACATGATTTTCAGAAAGCAAATTATCAAATCATTGATTTGATATTTGAGAGCATTTTAAATTCCACCAATTGGACATCGACTGCATTTCTAAATATTGAGTGCATCTCAAGTGTACTTTAAATTCCACCAATTGTGTGTTGAATGCATTTCTTTATATTGAGTGTAGCTCAAATGTCCCCAGTTCAATTGTTTATTCGTTCTATTTTGGTTTCTAAGTAAAATCCAAAATCTTTGACCCAATTATGGAGTAGAACGATGAACTGTTTAAAATATTTGTTCTAATCACTGACCTTGCCCAATACCAATGTTAGTCTCCATATAACGGTTTCACTTTCATGAACACAATTTGTTTATTTGTTTCATGCATTCACTACACTATCCCTAATATGTATCGCAGAGCCCGCCTTCGGTGTTCCCATAGCAGTTAACCCCACCGAAGTAAAATAATGACTCAGGGCTATGAATTAAAAAGCTTCAATAAGTTCGCCAACTCTCCATCGGGTGGCGAGCAACAACTGTTCTAAGACTTATCAGCTGGCGTAATTACAGTGTTGCCATGTTTGAAGCCCTTCATCTTTTCCCACCTTTATCCTCTCTACTATCCCCTTTTCCAAAGAAAGCAACCCAGTAATTAATAGGAAGAATTTTCTGTGTTGCTTCTTTAAAAAAACCCCCCATTTTACACTGCCGGTGCTTTAAAGCAACACCTACTTTTAAGGACCGCTAATTTTGGATAGAATGGGGAGATATAACAGCGCGGTAAAAAGCATGTGCAAATTTGAGGTCGTTACTATAAAAATTATCAACAAAATTTTTAAAAATATTGTTCCAGGGTTGCCATATAATTAATTTTAAAAAATAATTTTTATAGCCCTTTTTTAAAAATACTTAATTTATAGAAAAAAGACCGGTGTTATAAAAGTTATATGCTGATTTGGTAAAGGACGTATGAGAAAATTTTTTTAATTAATAAAAAATTGTTGCGCAGTATGTACTTTTTATGTAAAATGAAAAGATCGAATCAAAAAATTTTCGAACTTGTAAAATAAAATCTTTAATATTTATAAAATTACTTGATTTTATTTTTTAATGTGAAAAATTAACCAACAAATTTTAAAAAATTGATTTACCAGTGTTGCCGTACAATTTTTAAAAATTGCCTAAAAACTAATATTTTTAAAAAATTCTCAAAAATCGTTTAAATCCGATAGATCAAATTGTGTTTAAAGGTTAAATATATATTTGCATTAACAACAAATAAAAATTATAATTTAAAAAAATTTTAACCCGTTAAGTACATACAAAGCGTGAAAGTTTGAATTTAAATTGCTAATACCACCGCTAGAAAGCGCAATAAGTGTACAGAAAATTCAGAAAAACATTATTGCGACACAATTTCATCTTTCTACAAAATTTCGTCAAAAAATTCCCACGGGATTGACGAGCGGTATAAAATTGGTAAAGCGGTCTCAAAGTAATCCAATCGTTAACAGGGCTGTTAAGAATCTCGGTGGTTAACTTATTTATTACCCAAACTGGAAATACACTTTATTTAAGAGTACTTCACTGATTCGAAGGACCATTACCTTAAAAATCTAAAAAATATTTGAACTTTTAAGCGAAATAATTGAAAAAAATAACTTTTTCTTATAAATATAAATCTGATTTTTCTCAATTTTATTGTACTAAGTCATCCAGTTTCTGAGGTTTTTATTATTTAGAAAAACTTTAATATTTTAAGAAAGTTTTCTTATAGATTTCTTTAAATTAAGAGGTAAGATTATAATTTTAGTAATAGAAAATTTAAAAATAAAACTTATGGAACATTCGTCAAATAACCACCCAAAGTTTGCGTGATGGATTTCACTTTCGATCGAAATAAAAATTTCTAATATCATTAATTCAATTTTAAATGACTTTTAAGGTTCGATTACTGAATGTCCCGTTAGCTACTAACTGTGACTTTAACTGACACATTTGTTGTTGTTTACCATATAAAATTTCAATTTATCTAATTGTTAAATTTTAACTGGACATTCAGTAAGCGGGCCTAAATATTATAAATTGAAATATCTAATTAAACTCAATCGACTGATATAAGTTTTGGTCGTATATGTGTTTTATGAGACAAATTATGGTCGATTAAATTTTGAATTTCAGTCGAAAGAGAAATTCATCACATAGCAGCAAGAAACTAAAGTTTTTTTAATATATTTAAGATTTTTCTCTTTGAGATCCATGTACAAAATTGTGTTTAAACAAAAAAAGAAAAACAAACTTATAAATCGTTTATAAAATCAATATATTTATAAATAATTAACATTTCTTAAAACATTGGCTTTGAATGAATGAGTCTTGACTGAAATTTATTTAAGACACAAACCATCAAGAAAAGAAATAGCTAAAAAAAAAATGCTAAATTTTTTCCTTTGAGGGATTTAGATTAGTTTAGATCAGAAGGCACTATGCACCGCGACCAATGTAGGTCTTTTGTGCTGCCTAAAGTTATCTACAGATTCAAGCTACCTATAAAGCCAATTAACCTATTAGGCAACATGTTCGCGATGTCGGAAGGCGAAATGAAGCGATCACCTAGAAACCTAAGTCTCCTATCACAAAGCCTGGGACATTCGCAGAGAACATGCTCCGAGGTCTCAGACACCATCTCACAAAACCTACACATATCCGTGTCCGATAGACCCTTCTTGTACAGATGGTATCTGAGATTACAGTGTCCAGTTAAGTACGACGCCAGGGTCCTCAGGGATAAATTTTTATTTAAAAAAAAAAAAATAAAAAGTGACTTTCTAAAATGTTACAAACAGACTGCAGCCTTATTAAGAGTAAATAATGTAAATTAAGAGTAAATAGCGATTTCAATACCAACATTTGTTGGGGCTAAAAGTTTTTACAATAGCTTCTTGTGAAAAAAAAATTTTCGATTCGAACGAACATTGTTTTAGAATAGTTAATATTTACAAACATGATGTTGAGACACAATCGGCTAGAAGGACCATTTTCTATTAAAGAATATAAGTGTCTTGCTACCATATAGCTAAGACTACAACCGACTAAAAATGTTTCGAATAACAATTAGAATATCCAGCCAGCAACATTTTGAAACTATTTACTCTTTGTGTGGAAATGACTTGAATAAAATGTTTTTTTTTCGAAAAATAATTATAATGGCAAAAAAAGTTTGAAAAAGATTATTAAATAAAAAATATGGCTCAGAATTGATTTACAAATGTAAATTAAATATTTTGTGAACACTTTAAAAATTGTAAAGAAGGCTCTTTATCCATGAAGAGAGCGTTTTTTTTTTTTAAAAGAACCACTTTCATACAAAAATTTTAACTTTTAAGTCAGTGGAGTTCGCTTATAACGAACACCGGTTATTAGAGTTGTGCTTAAGAGTTCATTTCCAATTATTGAACTAGTTCGTTCTTTTAGTTCACATATTTGTTTGACAATTTTTTTAATTGTTCATATTGTTATGTTGGGCAATGGTTTATTTAACAAACTTGCATAATATGAGCGAAAATCAGAAATAAACGGTTAAAACTGAACTAGATCAATTTTAACCGTTCATTTGGGATTTTTGCTCATACTGTGCAGATTTGTTTAGTATAATAAAGGGTCCGCCATCTAACGTTTTTTTTTTTTTTCAACTAGTGCTTATTTCGTGAATGGTAACACTTAGCTCATGTCTGATTTGACAGATAATTAGTTTTATCCTTCCGCTGAACGAATATGGTTGTGTATACGCTTGAACAACACTAGGAAATATTGCGACATTACTTTGAAAATCATGGTAATGTTGCAGAATGTGTACCGTACACACAAAACGAGTCACTGTTTGGTGCGGATTTTGGTCCAGAGGCATAATTGGGCCATTTTTCTTCGAAAATGAGCAAGGAGTGGCCGTTACAGTCAATGGCGATCGTTATCGGGCCATGTTGAACGAATTTTTGTTCACAAAAATTCAAGAGGAGGAAATACAGCTGCACACAATCGATAATGTGCTTAAAAATTTTACCCATCGTGTAGGCTACTGCATTGCCAGCCGAGGCAGCCATTTGAATGAAATTATTTTCCATTATTGACCGGACGGATTGTACTTTCAAATAAAAAAAGAAATTTGAGAAAATATTCAGTAGTTTTTTTTTATTGCAAAAAAAAAAGTTATTTGGCGGACCCTTTATTATTTTTTTAAAAATCACTTATAATGAACTAAATTGTCTGGTCCCTACGAGTTCATTATAACCGTCCATTTTAATATATTTCGAACCAATTTTTGTCTCAATTTTGAGCTCGTTTGCTGGCAGGGTAGGCAATTTAAAAGTCATGCTAAAATTTAGTTAAGACTTAAACCTTTTTAACCGATTTACAAAATATTGAATTGAAGTCTTTCATTTAAAAATCAAATTTTAGTGAAGCGACGATTCATTTAATTAAATGTTATTAAAGTTTATTATAATTTGAGGCAACGACACAAACAAATTCAAAAGATAAATTGAAATTTGGAAATCCTTTTTTATTATAGAACTAAGATTTTCCTCAACAATTTGATTAACCGACTTAATTAAATTCCTAAAACACGCTTTAAAATTGGTGTATAGTTAAAAAAATAAAAAAAAAATATATATAGAATCTAAAAGAAAAAAATCTTTCAAAAAAGTTTATCTAAAATATATATACATATTTTCAAACCCTTTTTTAGTTTCCCCACAGTTCACATAAAAATCGTATGCTAGTTTTGTATGTTGATTTATTCAAAACATTTTATTAGCATGCGATTTAATTTTTAACCACTATATTGTTTTTTCAGATTATTTTCATAAAAAAAATATATATATATATAAAAAATTAATAAATTGTTGTTGTGTATTTTATTTGTAATTTTAATTTTATTACAATTTCACATTCTTTTATCTTAAATTTGAAGTATGAAACATTATAGTAAAAATATAAACTAATACGAACTTTTCACTTAATTTTTCTTCTAGCGTGATGAAGTGTTTTTGAATTTAGTGCTCGAATATATACCAGAAACTGTTTATAAAGTGGCACGTCAATATGCTAAAACTAAGCAAACAATACCCATTAACTTTATAAGGGTAAGTTTTGAAGGGAATGCGTTTTTTATAAAACCCATTATATTTTTGAACTTGTAATGATTTAAATATTTAAAAAAATTGTTATCTTGTAATAATCGGGCACGAGGTCACTTTTTTTTATTCATCTATAAAATATTTTTATTCTATAAGTCCCCGATATTTCGTTGTTTCTTGAATGCCATCTTCAGGGAGTATGAATAGGGGTACAACCAAAATAAGGCCCTATCACCACGCTGTAGCCGATGTTGTGCTGAAACCGAAAAATATGTCCTCAGGTCATTTCGGAACAAAAACGTTCCGCGTCGAAGCCGATTTCTGAAAGTCCTTTAAGATTTTTTTTTTTTATTTTTTCAAAATTTTTTATTTTGTCAAAATTTTTATTTTGTCAAAATTTTTTATTTTGTAATTATTTAACTATTTACATTTCTTAATGTAATTACATGATTATATTCAAAAATCACAATCTAAAAACTATCTTTGTTAAGTGAAATTAACTTTAGATTAAGAGTTCGTGTTGATTTCTGATCCCAAACTTAATTGCATTTGACGCGGAACCTTTTTTAACGATATCGAAATTCTAAAGAGGCAATTCTTATTGTTTTTTTATGCACTTCATGGTATGGATAGGGCCATTTTGATATTTTCAAAAATTGTAAAAAAGTTGTATCCCTAATGAACAACCTACATATATTCAAAACAAAAATGATTTCTGCTTTCCTGCAATCATTTAACGTAACATTTAAAACTGGTTTAAATGTTACGTTGACATGAGTTGAGGGCAGCGGCAATAATTTTTGTTTTAAATATAGCGAGCCCTATCCGCCATAAACACGTAAGCGCCAAAATCATAATTCGACAGAAGACGCTTTTAAATTTTTTTTTTTTATATTTTTCTTTGGTTTATCCGATTGCAAAGAAATTTGAATATGGTATAAAAGTCCAAAACGTAATGCAAATTAAATTATTTATACCTGCCAAATCTTACTTTAAGGGGTTAAACAGTTCTTATCTCACCCCATTTTTGTTTTTTTTGTTCCTTTGCATTATTTTTTGTTTGGTCCAAAGAAAATATGCACATATTGGATATCAATAAAAATCTTTTGAATTTCAAATTCAACGGTGCTTAATACATGGCCCAGCGTATCCAAAATTTTAAGTTATTAATTAAAGAATAATAGACGTAAGCGACATTTTGCAGTCACGAAATATCTAAACAAACTGTATTGCGCTAACGTTACTTCCTAGAGTTATGAAATATTGGAGGATGATGCAAATGCTCGAAAAATTAAGATTTTCATCTAAAACCGGAAATCGTGGCGCTTCGTCTTGTTGGCGGATTGGGATCAATATCTTTGATGTTGTTCATATTCCCTGAAGATGTCATTCCAGGAATGACGAAATATCGGAGACTTTTAAATTAATAAAGATACTTTATAAATAATAAAAGATAGTGACCTCGAGCTTGATTATTGCAACAAAATCAAAAATTTCAAAAGTAGAAAAATATTTTATAATTTATTTAAAAACAAATTTTACTAATTTGGTTGGCTTTTGTGTTTTCTTCCAGCTTTACATGTATCAATTGTTCAGAAGTTTGGCTTATATACATTCATTGGGTATTTGTCATCGTGATATTAAACCACAAAATCTTTTATTGGATCCAGAGACCGCTGTTTTGAAATTATGCGATTTTGGTAGTGCTAAACAATTGTTGCATGGCGAACCAAATGTATCATATATATGTTCACGATATTATCGTGCACCCGAATTGATATTTGGCGCTATTAATTATACCACAAAGATTGGTAAGTTTATTGGCGACGAGAAAAAAAAATGCTAAATATTTTAAAGAATTTCATAAAAGTTTTAAACTGATAATTTAAATTTGTTTTAAATTTCTTTTTAATCAATTTCGTTCTTTTTTAAACTAAATTTGAGGCTCCTTGTATGGCGCGCCAATTTGTTAATTTACCCTTTTAAAATTTTTCTTTTTATTTAATTTTTACTTTAGATGTGTGGAGCGCCGGTTGTGTATTAGCTGAATTACTTTTGGGTCAACCTATATTCCCTGGTGATTCTGGTGTCGATCAATTGGTTGAAGTTATTAAAGTCTTGGGCACACCCACACGAGAACAAATTCGTGAAATGAATCCCAATTATACGGAATTCAAATTTCCACAAATTAAAAGTCATCCATGGCAAAAAGTAAGTATTACTCCTTCTTCTACTACTCCCGGTCCATAAAATTCTATTCATATTTAGTTATTACTTCCATTTCATAGGTTTAATAGAGAGTTTATTAACTTTACTTCTCTTTAAAACTATGTCTTTGTTAAACACATTTCATATTTAGTTTAAAAAATCTATGTTTTCTGTGTGTCTTTCTAATAAAAAGTAAAACTATTTACAGTCACTACTTGAACGTACCCAATTTCCAAATGTCCTTAACCAGAAACAACGTTTAAGAGTAAGCTTCTCTTCCACTTGTGTATACACTGTCAAGAACAAAATCTACAAATACAAAGAAAGCAATATAGAGAGAAAGATAAACGAGAGCTTCAAAAAGAAAACTATTTTAAATTCCCTTTTTTCGAATTAATTTGTTGTGTTCCATTTCTTTCCTACCTAACCCGAATTGATATTCCTTACAACATCTTCTTCTTTTTCCTAAGAATTCGTTAAATTTTTCCATTAATGCATTTGCTGTGATAAAAGATATTTAAAATTTTGGCTATGAAATTTTAATATTATGGTTTTGCTTTGTTCTTTTATTTAATTTTGATCCAAACTATAACTTTAAATTTGAGCCTCTTACCTATCCTCTATTTTGTTATGCCCCCAAAATTTGCTATATATATAAAGCTTCAAGAAGCTTTCTTCTTTCTGGAAAATTTCTGCTTGATCAAAGACATCAATAAAATTAAAGAAAGCGCTTGAATCCTCTTTCACCTGGCATCATTATATTGTACATCAGTCTTTAATAGTCTGAAAATCTAAAACAAAAGTTGTTTAATGTTTAATAAGCTTCTGTTGGGCGCCATATTGTGAGTCCCACGAAGCGACATTACGTTGAGTGTTCTAACAAAAACAGATTAAAGATCAATTGACGCTCTACCGTCTGAGCTAACTGTTGTCTACGCATGTTGGCTAGCTAACAGCAAACTTATTTTTTTGTGTATTCAAATACAAAAGAAGGAACGCAAAACAAACCCAACAGGAAAATAAACGAAATAAATAATGGAAAAGGAAAAACACTAACAGCATAAAAATATATGTAGTTCAAGGTGCAGTGATATGCCCTCAGTTGATCGGTCACGGGATAGGTCTTTTTGGGGTTAATTGACTCATTGTTTGCTGTTTTTTTCATTTTTATTTAAATAAAAAATCTAAACGCAAATTAAATTACTTTTAAATTACGTAGAAAATTCAAAATTACAAAACAAAAAACAATTTGAAATTATTTTTAAATTAAGAAACCACAATCAAAACGCGGAAACCGCAATTATATTAAAAAATCTAAGAAAATTAAGAAAATTACCAAAAATTTATTTAATTCAAATTGAAATTTACAAAATTTCATTTAAATTAAAAAGACAAATTAAATAAAGAATGAATTAAAAATCCTAAACAACAAAATGTACAAAATTGTAAAAGCCGCAAAAACGACATAATAAAAAAAATACTTAAAACTTATATTTATAGTTTAAAAAAGTGAAAAATCAAACAATTCCCAAAACGTTTTAATTGAAAGAATACTAAAAATGTAAAATGAAAAATGTTGCGATGATAAAATGAAGGGCTCTTAAAGTGGTTAGCCTCTTTTTACCAGTAGCGGGTCAATTTCTTACACCTTATAACACCCAGTAAGACAAATTGTACTAGTTTGGGATTAATGGGATTAACAAGTCGGTTAAACAATTTTTTTAATCTTTTTGAATAACAGTTAATCCAACTTTTCCTCTGCTTACTATATCTAAAACAACTCTGCATTCATACTACTAATTGTGCAAAACTCTGTATTTTAATATAATTTCGGTTGACAACGCTAAAAAATATAAACACAAGTCTGAAAATATTAACATCAAGAGACGCTGCCGCAAGAAAATGTTGGTGCTGTCTGCAAAAGTTATGCTATAGCCGATATTTTACTTGTTCCGTTTGTACCGAATCACTGTTACCATCGCCATCTAGGCATTTTTCACTGACAAAGTTAATCTTTTAGCTGTCAACTTTTAACTATCAAAAAATACATATCGCACACCCAGTTCAAAAGTGACTCAACTCAAAATTTTAATTTTTCGGTTTTATATCCTTAAACTATGCACAATATACTCGTTTATTTAAAGGGTCAGCCATCTAACGTTTTTTTTCAACTAGTGCTTATTTCGTGAATGGTAACACTTAGCTCATGTCTGATTTGACAGATAATTTGTTTTATCCTTCCGCTGAACGAATATGGTTGTGTATACGCTTGAACAACACTGGGAAATATTGCGACATTACTTTGAAAATCATGGTAATGTTGCAGAATGTGTGCGAAAATTGCGTACGGATTTTGGAAGAGAAGCACCGTCAGCTCCGTATGTTCGTTATCTTGTGAAAAAAGTGAAAGAAACTGGCATCCTCATCGATAAACCAAAGCATGAAAAGCCAAAAACAGTGCGTACACCCGAGAATAGCCAGAGACAATTGACGCTTTAAAGGACAATATTCGTGAAGCCATTGGTGAAATACAGCTGCACACAATCGATAATATGCTTAAAAATTGGACCGATCGTGTAGGCTACTGCATGGCCAGCCGAGGCAGCCATTTGAATGAAATAATTTTCCATTATTAACCGGAAGGATTGTACTATAAAATAAAAAAAGAAATTTGAGAAAATATTCAGTAGTTTTTTTTATAGCATTTTCAAAAAAAAAGTTATTTGGCGGACCCTTTATAAAAAAAATATCAGTGTATTTTGTTGTTGTTAACTGTTGCTAAAAAACAGTTATGTCTTTCTTTATGTTTCAATTAGTATGAAGTTGCAAATGTTTTTTTTTCGATTTCTGAAAAATGAAAAATTTTGAGTTGAGTCACTTTTGTACTAGGTGTGCGATTTGTAAACGAGGAAGATTAAAAATGTGGATTATAAAACAGTTAATCCAACTTTTTATCTGGCTACTATTTCTAAACGACTCTGTATTCATTGTGTTCACCTCTGTGTTTTGATAACGTTGTCAATGCTAAAAACACATACAAATTCTGGTAAATATTTTCGTGACACTGCCGCAAAAAATACATATTTGCGCTGTCTGCAAAATTTTTGTTAACACCGATATTTTCCTTGTTCCTCTTATGCCGGATCGCTATCGACGCCATCTTGAAATTTTTAACTGACAAAGCTAATCTTTTAGCTGTCAAGTTAAACTTTTAACTGTAAAAAAATGCATATGTAAATGAGGAAGATTAATCAATTAGATTAATTTTGCTGTTTAATCTCCCTATTATCCAGTAACGGGCTTTTGTCCTTTAAACACAATTGTCTCCTATTCCGTGTTAAACACCACCATTTGATCGAAATTAAGTATAAACTGGATTTGAAGCACACCCTTTGGAATGCACCCTTGACAATTTTTAATTCTGATTAAATCAATTTCCATATCAAATCTTTTTCATAGTTTCGTTTGACTTCACCCAGGCACAATTTATAATTATATTAGCGGTAATCATTCTTGGTAGTAAATAACCCTTGTGGATCTGGTTTATGGTGTACGTTTAATAAATTTATCAGAATTTACCAGAACCAACAACAAAATGGATTGTACTTAAATTTACTACGCTGTGGCGAAATACCACACAAAAAACTGCAATAAACACGAGTGATAAATTTCTCAGCAAAAAAAAAAAAACAGCTGACTGTTCTGCTGTCAAAAAAATTTATTTTGTATTAACTATTGAAAAAAAAAACTTAAAAATTAATAACAATATCGATAAAAAAAACCCAGTTTAAAAAGAAAACATTTTGCACTAAAAAATTTGTGATTTTTTCTTTTTCTGTAAATTTTGGTATTTTTCTTAAAATAATTTTTGATACATACATATCGCACTTGATCAACAAGAGGGTATTAACTCAAAATTTTTAAAATATCACTTTTTCAAGAAATCAACTAACAACATCAATATCTATCTATTGTAAAAATTTCAACGTATTCCGTTTACTCTTTCATCTCGAAAACCACTTTTGAGACCATTTTCATGATAATGTAGTGATTACCTTTATTTCAACAAAAAGGTATTATTTCGAGTTAATACAAAAGTTCAAATAGAAATGAATCGTATATTTTCATAAAAAAGGTATTATTTTGATTTGAGCCTTTATTTATATTAAAAATAATCAAACTGTTTTATTTATATTTGGTTGTATTCAAAATAATACCAAAAAAATCGATAAAATTTCAAAAAAAATGGTATTAACTCAAAAAATAGATTTTTTTTTGCAATGAGTGGTAAAATTTAAAACAAAAACAATGTATATATATTTTCAAATGGAATTTGCTTATTATGATATGTTTGAATTTTTAAATTCTGTTAAAATGTGGCCATAAACAGTTTTTTGACTCTACTGAAAAATTTAAAATTTTGAGTTAATACCCACTTGTTGATCAAGTGCGATATGAGGCTAACAACAAAAATCAGCTGATTTATAAATTTACCATACATTAAAAAAAAAAATAGTGAACAAATCGTAGTAAATATAACACCAAGAATGAAAACCGCTATTGTAAATATTTGAAAGTTTACCCTAAATGTTAAAATCTCAACTAATTTTAAGCATTTTAAATTGTATTCCCCCACATTATAACAAGTTTGTTCTTGTTTTGTTTCTTTCATTATTATTAAAGGTTTTCCGTATACGCACTCCGCCAGAAGCTATAAATTTGGTATCACAATTATTGGAATATACACCAAGTGCACGTATAACACCATTAAAAGCATGTGCCCATCCATTCTTTGATGAATTACGTCAAGAGGGTAATCATACATTACCAAATGGTCGTGAAATGCCACCATTATTTAATTTTACTGAACATGGTAAGTAATTTGGAATAAAGTTATGAAATTTATAAAAAAAAATTGTCTTTGTTATTTCTCTTTTAAAGAACTTACAATACAACCAAGTTTAGTACCACAATTGTTGCCAAAACATTTGCAAAATAGCGCACATCGTACTGCTGGCGCTGGTGGCGAAGGTGGTGCAGCTGCTGCCACAGCTGCTTCATCATCAACAAATGCCACAAGTGCTGCTGCTGCTACGGCCAATAATACTACGCCGGGTGCTGCAGCGCAAGCAGCTACAGGTTAGTTTCTTTTCGTTTAATACAATTTTTTTGTTATTTCTATTAAAATATTTTATTGTTTTTTTTTGTCTTAAAATGGCATGCTTTCAATTTTTTATATAAAAAAAATTCCATTAAAAGTCTTTTAGGAAGTTTTATGTTCGGTTTGTTTGTGGTCGTTACCACGGGTTCAAACGGCAACCCAATTTACCCAAAACAACAACAACAATTTACACACAAATATGACAAAAAAACACTTTATGGTAAAATTGGGTAGCCGCGGTAACGTACGTCGAACACAGGCTATTATTTATGGTGTCGAAAATTAATGAATAGGAAACATGTACGTAGTTTTTTAATAGTTTAAAATTTAATTTACATTTGTAGGAGGCCCTTGAGTTTTAGGATTTTAAGTAAAATGTGTTAAAAATATATCAAAATTAAAATTAAAAAAAAAGTACATTGACTTCTTACAAAAGTCTCAGAAAATGCTAAAATGGTTCGTCTTAACTTTAAAAAAAGTGTTGCCAGATAGTTTTTGTTTATAAATTACTACATTGATTTTTTTATAAATTTTATTTAGTTTTTTTTTAATTGGTTTACAAGAACAAGTTCTTATTTTGAAGAATACAATAATTGCACTGCAAGTAAAATTTCAACGCAAGCCTAATTTTGGGTAGTGGAATTCAGTGATATACTCCGTCGTTTTAAAAGTTTAGATCAAAATAAAGATATATTTCAATATTATGTCCCGTTTTTCTTCAATTCTCCTTAGAAATTGCTTTTGTGTTCACACAGGAAAAATTTGTTTCAGCAATTTTCGTATATCAACCTGCAGTGTTGAAAATTGCGGATGACAAAAAAAAACGGAATTGGAGTACGGGCAAGTCTATACCCCCTTCCATTCTCTTTTCCTCCCTCTTCCATAAACTCAAGAATTGCGCAAGTAAAATTGCCGTGTGTGAACCGGGACTAAGTTTGCATTGTCATAAACTCAGTGAAAAAGCTTTCCAATGTTCATGTTTCTCGCTCAGAAATTTTAAAATTAATGTATCTAAATGATCTAACGATTACCCTTATAGAAAATGTTTTTTCACTCTACAACTAAAAACTGTACAAAATAATTGAGTTTAGGCCGAGTTTTTGTTATGTCGGTTAAAATCGGTTTAGTTAAACCGACAACGAAATTTGTCTGCCATTTCCAAGCTTATTAACAAAACATTGTCGTAACCACTTCATTTTGTTTAGAACTTTGTACTTTATTATAACACAATAAAATAAATATATTCCGAAAGTAGTATTTCATTTAAAAACTACGTTAATCTAAGTTTAAAAATAATCTACCTCCCAAAAACTCGGCCTTAATGGTTCAAACACATTATTTTTAAAACAACTTACGAAAAAGAAACCGAAATCTTGCAAAGGCTTTTTGTTTAGTTTTTCTTGTTACGCCGTCAATTAGAGTTGTGTCGTTCATGAACGAATTAGTTCAATTGAACGACTCACTCAATTGGACGATTAGATTCGTTCACCAATATTCGATCTTGTCGTTGAATCGTTCATTTCGTTCCTTTTATTCATAGTACAATTCGCACTTGATCAACAAGAGGGTATTAACTCAAAATTTTAAAATTTGAAGTAGAGTCAAAAACTGTTTATGGCCACATTTTAACAGAATTTAAAAATTCAAACATATAATAAGCAAATTCCATTTGTTTTTGTTTTAAATTTTACCACTCATTGCAAAAAAAAATCTATTTTTTAGTTAATACTATTTTTTTGAAATTTTATCGATTTTTTTTGGTATTATTTTGAATATTTTATCAACAAAACAGTAAAAACTCAAAATACAACCAAATATAAATAAAACAGTTTGATTCTTTTTAACATAAATAAAGGCTCAAATCAAAATAATACCTTTTTTATGAAAATATACGATTCATTTCTATTTGAACTTTTGTATTAACACGAAATAATACCTTTTTGTTGAAATAAAGGTAATCACTACATTATCATAAAAATGGTCTCAAAAGTGGTTTTCGACATGAAAGAGTAATCGGAATACGTTAAAATTTTAACAATAGATAGATATTGATGTTGTTAGTTGATTTCTTGAAGAAAGTGATATTTTAAAAATTTTGAGTTAATACCCTCTTGTTGATCAAGTGCGAATTACATCTCTATTCAATTAAAAATGTTTGTAACAGCAATTTTTTTTTTTTTTTTTTAGAAAATAGTAGTAATATTGTTTCAAATTAGGAAAAGCAACTATAGTCATACAAATAAAATGTTTTTTTACACAAAATAAATAAATTTTTGTTAGAAAAGTTGCAATTTTATAACACTTTTTGTCTATGTACAGTAAAATTTGTGAAAAAACTCGTAATAATAATAATTGTCAAACAAACGACACAGCTCACAACACGCAGATCAGTCACAAGTCAAAGCAAAAAAGAACGATTGCACGATTTGATCTAACTAATTCACTGACTCGAATTGAACGATAATGACCGAGTCACCAAAATGAACGATTAATCCCAACTCTTTCGTCAATTTTAACCAAATGACTTAGAGTTGATATTAATCGTTCATTTTGGTGACTCGGTCATTATCGCTCAATTCGATTCAGTGAACTAGTCGTTCAAATCGCTCAGTTGTTAATTTCTGATATGACCTGTGATTGAGCTGCGTGTTGTCCGTTTGACAATTTATTACGTTATTCATGTTTTACCAGTTTTTCTCAAATTTTACTGTACATAGACAAAAAGTGTTATAAAATTAAAACTTTTCTAAAAAAAAAAATCTCTGTATATAAAACAAAAAACTAATAAAACTAAAAAAAAAATTGATTCATTTTCTTTCTACGACTTGTTTTTCTTAATTTGCAACAATATTATTAATATTTGCTAAAAAGAAACAAAAATAATTTCTCTTGCAAGCAATTTGATTGTATTTAGATGCAATTGTTCTATGAATAAAAATAACGCAATTAACGATTGAACGAAAGGATCGAATATTGCTGAACGATTCATATCCGTTCATTTGAGTGAGTAGTTCAATTGAACTAGTTCATTCATGAACGACACAACTCTACAACTGACATAGAGGTAGAGTTGTGTAGTTCGTGAATGACCTAGTTCAATTGAACTAATGTTTACTTTGAACTAGTGAGCTAGTTTGCAGTCTTCAATTCTTTTCGTTATTTTTTGATATTTGAGTAACATTTATTTTCTTTATGTTGCTTCTGAATTTAATTTAGTTTTTTCTTTCAATGTTGCCAGAAATTTCTCTCCCAAAATAGGGGAAAACTTAGTGTTGTATCGCTACAACCTAATTTTGAACTTAATTTTAAACCAGATTGTCCGTCAATCTAGTTATGAATTTGTATGGAAAATCTGGGGTCGAATTATAGCATTCGTGATCGTAATTTTGCTATCGAAATTAATTTTCTATTTCTAAAAATAAAACATTTTAACGAATTTTTTTCCATCAGGGATGTTGTAGTTCGGTGCTTTATTGAAAATAAATATAAAACTTGTTGTTTCCGTTATTAGTATTTTTGTAGTTACTGATTAAAATAACTGTTTTCGAACGATTTCACTCGATCAAGAATGCCGTAATTTGGCCCCTGGTTTGAAATTACGTTTCATAACCAGATTATCACCAAAATCCGGTTTAAACCAGATTTGAGGTATAATGTAAATGCATTATAATATGAATAATTTGCTTAAAAATGATCACACAAACGATCTAACGAACGATTGGACGGAATTGTCAAAGATCGAATGAACTAGAAGAGCGACTAGTTCACTTAGATGAACCGAACTAGAAAGAGCGCTCACTCAAACGAACTAGATTGCACAAGTCTAGTAGAGTTCATTCATACAACTTTTTAACCCATATTCCGCCAAAAAATTTTAAACAAATAAAGTACGAAAATGCAACAAAAACTTATGAAATTTATGTTTTTCTTTTAGTTTTTTCTATTTTTATACACTTTTTGAAAAACATTTTTGCTAAATAATCATACGCAAATTTAATTTTAAAAATTAGTTTTGGTTTTCGTCATTATATTTTTCCAAATAAATCTCGAGCAAAATTTTATAATTTTGCAATTCTGGTAATGTTTAATGAAAATATTAGCGGAAAACTATGTGTACAACAGAAGACCACTATTTTGTAGACAACATAAAGGTTTTTGAAAATAAAAATTCCATTTTATAACAAAGATTTTATCAAACTATTGAAATTCAAGCAATCGTCCCTATTATTTTTTCCAACACTGTATGTACACTGATATTAATCCATACATAAAGAATGTTAAAATAACAAAAACTTTTGTAAATTAAACCAAGATTTGTTCATTTTACAAAAGTTTTTGTTGTTTTGACACTATTTTCTTATGGATTATTTATTATGAGTGTATTGCCAGTTTGCCAACTTAGCTATTTTTGTTAACAAAATAAAACTGCTTTTCTAGCGATTTTCAAGTAGGATCTTGCGTTTTTTTTTTCAAGTAGGATCTTGCGTTGTTCAAGTTGGGATCTTGCGAAGCATGTCTAGCTTTTTTATATTTTTAAAAATCGCTTATAAATTTTATCGCATGCTTTTGAATTGTTATATATTTCAATATTTGTTTTATTTTTATTAGTTTCTATTCTGTTTTAATATTTTGTTATTGTTTTTTATTTAATGGTTTCTGGTGCTTTTTATTTAATTTAGTTTTTATTTTTTTTTTGTCGTTTTTATTATAATTTTGCTTTTAAAAAAATCCTTATATGTTTTTATTTCTATATTTTTTGTATCTTTTTTTTCTCTTAATTTCTTGCAGATTCATAGTGGCATAAATTTTTTTTTTATAAAAACAAAAAAAAATTTTTAATAGTTCTCTATACTTTTTTCATACGTTATTATAACCCATATAATAATTATTTATATATAAAAAAAGCAACAACAAAATAATTACAATTAATTTTTAAAATCAATTACATATATATATATAAAAAAACAAAATCAAAAAAATTAACATCTATTACTTTAATTTTTTAGTTTAACTATTTTGGTCTTGTAATTTTTCTTAATTATTGTTTTTTTGTTTGTATAACATTTTTTTTTTTTATAAAATTTTTAGTTTTATTTAAATTTTTTTTATGCACATTATAAATTTTTTATAATTTATTGTGTGTTGTTTAATATGATAAACAAATTATACAAAAAAAAAATAAACATTATTATTAAAAAAAAACTCTTTAAATAAAAATGCTTTTAAATTAAAACAAGATTAAAAAATACTTAAAATTTCAATTTTTTTTTGTTAAATTATAAACGAAATTTATAATATTAAATAAGTTAAAAAATCAATTTTTTAAAATGTTAAATTGTTTAACATTTTTACTAAAATAATACAAAAAAAAAAAAAAAAACAAAATGAGATTGTGGGATTTTTATATTAAACTAGAGATTTTTATAAATCGACTGCTAAAAAATATTTCGATTTGAATTATAACAAAAAGTTAAGATAGATTATCAATTATCTTCTTTCAATTACTCGAAATTTTACTCAAATTTTTAATTGTCGTTTTGCAATTAAAAATATTTGAAATTAATGTATTGCTTCTTGAGTTTAGAATTAAAAATATTTTAAATTATTTTTTTTCTTAAGAAAATAAATTAAACTCAAATTTTTTATATTGTTATAAAATGATTAAAAAAAATTGTCATGTGGGATGTAATCTTGAAAATAAGTTTTAATAAGATCCTTTTCAAATTATTTAAATAAAATTTGGAATTGAAATAAAAAGAAAAATTAAATTCATTTTTGGCGCCCAACGTGGACATTTTAAAAATAATTTCTAATCATTTAGGTTTACAATTGAAAATACAAACAAGCACAAAAATTTGTCAGAAATGGGTTCAAAATATATTATTAAAATTTAAAATTTTTTTATGCAAGTGTTTCTTACAAAAAAGAGCCTACTACTTTTTTGAAAATCACTCAAAAGATCTTTAAAAATATGTATTCTATACGTAAGTTTTTTGGAGCCTTTTTTAAATTATTCACAAAATATTCAAATTCAAATACATTTCCGAGTCAATTCTGAACAATTTTTTGGATTCAATAATTTTCTTAATAAATAATATAAAAATTAAAATCGGATTTAACTTTTTTTTTTTCGTATAAATTTCAAAATATTTATAAACTCACATTAAGGGCTCTAATATAAATAATCAGTTTTGTTTTAACAAAGTTTTTTTTTTCATATAAATTGTTAAAATCCATAATTGGCTCCTTACATAAGATCTTTATAGGAAAGTTTTTTAATGATTTTTTTTTTTTTTTTTGTATCTCTTCAATATAAATAATTTATAACAATTTATTTAAGTCTCCTTCGTTAATATAATAATCCCACTTTAAAACAAACTTTAAAAAATATAAAAAAAAATGGAAAAATCTAATTTTAAATTAGAAAAATCTTAAATATTATTTTTTATTTTTTTTATAGCATATTTCAAAATTTGAAAGACAGTTTGTAAAATGTTTCTAAAAATGTATTGGATATTTTTTAAATAGACTCGTTTTATTTTACTTTTTTTTTTTAATGTAAAGCGAAAAAAGTTTCATTTATTTTATTTTTTATTAAAACAATACCTAATTTATAGTTTACTGATTTATTTTTTTTAATAATATTTTTTCAAAAAAAAAAGCTTTACTTTTTTATCCTTAACTTTATGTATAAAAAAATATATTTTGTTGTTTAAAAAAAATATCCCTATAAAGAAAAAATGCTTTAAATTTAGTTTAAATTCTTAAATAAAAAAAAAAAACAAACAAATTATAAAACATCTTAAAAAAAAAAAAGAAAATCAATAAATAAAAAATTATAATTTAATATTAAAACTCTTTGGTTTTTGTGTTTTAGTTATTTATTTTTTTATATACTTTAGTAGATTTTTTTTTTTGAATACCTCCTTTTAGTTTTACTGGTGGTTTTGGTTTTTCTTCCTAGAACTTCATGGTAGTCTTCCTTTTTTATAATTTCCCTTAATAATTGATTGTGGCTTTTAAAGGCATGTTAATCGTTGTTAAAACTAATGTAACATTGTAGTATTTCACAACCTTAACCATAATATTATTGCTAAAATATATTTATAAAAAAATAATGTAGCATGCGATAAAAATAATGTAGCATCCGATAAAAATTTAAAAGAATTCTATAAAATTTAGAAAAAACTGCGAATTTTTTGGTAGTAGAAAAATTAAAGACCCTTCTTAGTAGAGAAATTTGAGAAATTTAGAAAATTATTATTATTATAGTCTTATCTATTTATCAATTCTTAAATGAAAGAGAATTTCATGGGCTTTTAAAAAATCAACATTTCACATTTTATTTTTATTAGTTTTTGAGAAAATTTAAAAAATGTGAATGTTAAATTTTAATTTTTTTTCCCAAATTTTACATTTTTTAAATTTTCTCAAAAACTAATAAGAATTAAGATTTGAAATGTTGATTTTTTGAAAGCCAATGAAATGCCCTTTCATATACAAATAAAAAAAAATTAAAATTTTTTTGAAAAAAATGAAAAATAAGTAAGGGTATAGCCTTATCTATTTTATAATTTTTTCAAAAAAAAATTTAATTTTTTTTTTATTTTTAAATGAAATGGCTTTTCATTGGCTTTCATAAAATCAACATTTCACATTTTATTTTTTATTAGTTTTTGAGAAAATTTAAAAAATGTGAATGTTAAATTTTAATTTTTTTTTTCCAAATTTTACATTTTTTAAATTTTCTCAAAAACTAATAAGAATTAAGATTTGAAATGTTGATTTTTGAAAGCCAATGAAATGCCCTTTCATATAAAAATAAAAAAAAAATAAAATTTTTTTTGAAAAAATGAAAAATAAATGAGGGTATAGCCTTATCTATTTTATAATTTTTTCAAAAAAAAAATTTAATTTTTTTTATTTTTAAATGATATGGCTTTTCATTGGCTTTCGTAAAATCAACATTTCACATTTTATTTTTTATTAGTTTTTGAGAAAATTTAAAAAATGTGAATGTTAAATTTTAATTTTTTTTTTCCAAATTTTACATTTTTTAAATTTTCTCAAAAACTAATAAGAATTAAGATTTGAAATGTTGATTTTTTGAAAGCCAATGAAATGCATGAAAGACATGTTTTCATACAAAAACTTATTAATTTTGCACCTTAAACATTAGATTGGGCAGCTAAAACAAAAAAATACTTATCTTTTTTTTATGCTCCTCTACAACATATGAAAAGTTCATTAAAATCCCCGGGTTTAAGTAGGTATATCGCCCTTGCTAAATCCAGTTTAAACTAGATTAGGGTTATAGTGTAAATTATCTAAAAAAATCAGCAAATTTGGAATATTTATTGGTACTCGTATCATCTTTATTTTTGAAAATTTTAGAAATTTGAAAACAAAACGTTCAGTAAAGGATATAGATCTTTTCTTATGAATTGCATGGTCAATATATGTATATCCTTTACTGAACGTATACCGTATATACAAATATTTAAATGCTCCGTATAAGTGAAAACTATTTTTAAATCAGTGAATGCAAATTATCATTTGGAAAAAAATTGTTCAGAATATTAGGTTTTTGAAAAATATATAAAAAGAAAGATATTTAGAACTTGATTTCGAATTTTAAAAAAAGCATTTGTATTTGAACTTAAACTTATTTTAAAAATAAAACAAACATCTTTCTAAACACATTGAAATTCAAACAACATTTTTCCCACAATCATTTTCTTTTCTTCATTTCACTATCTTTTAAAGGTTCACAAACTTCAGCGGGTAATTCAACAAATGCCTCTACATCGGGAACGTCCAGTAATAATAATGCAGCAAATGCAACCTCAACTAGTGGTAACGGCGGAGCTACCGCATCACAAACCTCCAACACTGCTACACAAGATACACAAGCCAATAGTGGAGCCGGAGCCACAGGTGAATCAGATAATGCCGCCTCCAATACAGCAGCAGCAGCGGCCTCAGCAACAGCCAGCACAGCAGGTGGTACACAAACACAACAGTCAACGACGACAATGGGTTAGCGAGATAAAACCACAAATCAGCATTATATTCATCATCCAGTCTAGCAATCAGAGGATGATGATGACGTTAATAAGATGCTGTTACTACAACAAAACCAGATGACAAACAATTGCAATGAGGCAATTTTTCTTCTAATATATATATATTTTTTTTTTTTAATTGAGTAAAATAATTCGAAAACAAAAAAAACAAATTTATATATTGCAAAAAAAGAAATTATAAAAATTTATAATTAATTATATTAATAATAACAATAACATTAAACAAGAAAACATACTTTAAATAAAACAAAATTAAGTAAGAAAATAAAAAGAAAAATTAACTTAAAAAAGCGTTTAAGTTAAAACCAGGAAAAAAATCTAAAAATTTAAATA
This sequence comes from Delia radicum, assembly GCA_021234595.1. Taxonomy (NCBI): domain Eukaryota; kingdom Metazoa; phylum Arthropoda; class Insecta; order Diptera; family Anthomyiidae; genus Delia; species Delia radicum. The sequence continues at coordinate 25,410,691 of CM037852.1, read as the reverse complement.
TAGAAAAAAAAGTAAAAACAAAATCCCTACAAGAAAACAAAAAATACATTATTTATATATAAAATTATTAAGGATAAAAAAAAAAATCGAGAAAAATTCTATAAAACAACATTCAAAATCTCTAGTAGCATCTGTCTCTAAACAGTAAACTTCACACACTTTCAGCGTAATCAAGAAGAAACTTAAAAAAATCCAGAGAAATCAATAAAAAAAATACATGTTAAGATTCTAAAAACTAAACTGATACAATATTATTAAATCTTAAATCTTAAAAACTAAAAAATAAAAATTATTAAACTAAATTTAAAAGAAAATATTTAAGTTTTTGACTAAGAAATAGGGGTATAGGTTTGCCAGTATTTTTAAGTTTTTAAATAAATTTGTTTAAAACAAATTAAAATTGATTTTACTTTCAGTTTTTCATTATTTTATAAATGCAAAATATAATATTCAAACAATATTTAAAAGGAAATATTAGTATTTGACTGAAGAATAAGGGATTTGGGTTTGAAAGCATTGCTTATGTTCAAAAAGGTGTTTCATAAGCAGAGAATACAAAAAATGGCAAAAAATATTAGAAAAAGGCAAAAAATATCAAAACTAAAAAAAGGTAAAAAAAACTACACTTATAAATCGAAAAAGGAAAACATTTTTATAAAAAAGCATTTCAGCTCAAAAATTCTAAGAAAAAAAAACCAAAAATTAAAAATGGCAAAAAAATTTGTTTTATCTGTCAATAAGTTATCTGAACAAAAATTCAAGTATTTAACAAAAAAAAAAAAACATAGGGTTTAGATTGCCAGTATTTTTAAAAATAATTGAATAAATTTGTTTCCAAATAGCTTAAAAAGTTTTGATCGATATAAAAAGGCTTTAAGTTTACCTCAAGATAAATAGGGGTCAAATTGTAAAACATATATTTTGGAACAAAACTAAATGAAAAAAAAAATACATTAAACCTTACTGGTAGATGATACATTAAACCTTACTGGTAGATACGCTAAAGCTGAAAAGTCTCTTCTTTGAAAATAAATTATAAATTTGTTCAAAAAACTGACAGGATAAACACAAGATATGCTTGAAGGACATCCTGTTAACTAAAAACGTGTAAATGGAATTCAATGAAATGTTGCAAATCAAATATGGAATTTACTTTATATTAATAGCAAAATGTATTAATATAAACAAAATATATTGGGGTTAAAGTATGTTTCCGTCAAATTTTGTAATTTTTAAAAAGCGAGCAAATTATCTATCTTTAATACAAATGCTGATCGATCCTTAATGAAGTTTTTAATAAATGTGAACATTCCGTATCATTTCGAACTGGTAAAGCGTAAGATTTCGAACTGTTAGGTTCCGAACAGCGATGCCAACTAGTCGTTTTTCTACTACCAAAAACTATACCATTTCCAAAAGGCATTGAGAAAAATCCAAGTAAAATTGAGACTTTTCAGTAGAAAATGAGTTTTTTTTAAATAAAATTAAGATTTTCCATTTGAAATTGAGAAAATTTCATATGAAATTGAGATTTTCCTGTAGGTTCCGGACAGCGATGCCAACTAGTCGTTTTTCTACCACCAAAAACTATACCATTTCCAAAAGGCATTGAGAAAAATCCAAGTAAAATTGAGACTTTTCAATAGAAAATGAGATTTTTTAAATAAAATTGAGATTTTCCATTTGAAATTGAGAAAATTTCATATGAAATTGAGATTTTCCATTTGAAATTGAGAAAATTTCATATGAAATTGAGAATTTCTATTTAAAATTGAGAAAATTCTAAATGAAATTGAGATTTTCTATATGAAATTGAAAAATTTTCACATGAAAATGAGATTTTCCAATTGAAATTGTATATATATATAACTTTTTTTTTTTTAGATCTATCCTTTATTAGCCAAGAAATCATATGTGGAAAAAGATAAGAAGGTAGATAAGAACTATAAAATTATATTTCAAAATAGAAAGTAGAATTTTTTAATTTTGTTTGAAATTTTCTTTATTTTATACGGAACTTTCTCAATTTCAAATGGAAAATATTAATTTAATTTAGAATTTTAAAAGTCTCAATTTCAATTGTAATTTTCTCAATTTCAAATTAAAAATCTCAATTTTATTGAGAATTTCCTCAATTGCAGCAAACACAAAAATCTCATTTTCATTTGAAATTTTCTCAAATTTAAATTAAAAATTTCAATTTCATTTGAAATTCTCTCAATTTCAAATACAAACTCTCAATTACATATGAAATTACTCAATTTTATGAAAAATCGCAAATTAATTTGGAATTTTAACAATTTACAAAAAAAAAAATCTTAATTTCATTTGGAATTTCTCAATATAAATTGGCAATATTTTCTGTAATCGTTTTTTAAAAAAGACTTTCGATGGACACTTTTTCAGTTAAACATTTATTTTTATACAATTTTAACTTAATTTAATTTACTTTTTCATAGACTTTTTACAATGTTCCACACAAAATAATTTTAAATTGTTCTGAAAAGAGATTTGATGATAAGATTTCTCTTAGAAAAGTGCTTTTTATTTGTTTCTTTATGGAAAAAGTCCTTAGAATCTGAGAATTTTTCTATAAGAAACCATTGTGTCTATTCGTTTACGTACTACAATTTACTTATTTTACTGCAACTGGAAAAACTCAATACAAAAAGTTAAATAAAAACATTCCACTTTATAATCCAAACTTTTCACTTTCTAGTTTTTCTGTAGAAAAAGGCACTTAGAAATTAAGGGTTTTAACAAAGAATAAATTTCAAAAACTCCGGAAGTTACTACATGAAGTCGAAGTTCGAATTCTTTTTCTTATCAATTAAATTAAACTCTTAACTTTACAAAATTTTAGTTAGTTTTTTTCTATCTGTGTAGATATCTACAAAACCAGGTATTTTCAAATGTCTCTTAATAAAAGCTGGGGGTTTTACTAAAATTTCATTTCAATTGTTGAATATTCATTCATACACAAACAAAAAGTTTCACAGTTACTGCATGACAGTTGTTTGTGTAGTAATCAGTAGTTGTTGTTTTTAACAGCAATTACAGTTGTTTTTCTATGAAATACTACAAAGCAACTAATTATGACAGTTGTTTTAAAAATAAGAAATATAAAGTATTTTTGTAACACTTGTTTAAAGCAGTTTTTTTAATAAACAACTACCAAAATATTATTTTTGCAATAAACAGTTAAGTTTTGTTAGTCATTTAAAATTATGTGGAGTTTTTAAAAATTCTCGTTTAGTTTATATTTGTTCTTATTGATATGTTAATAGTTTGCATATAATAATTAGAATAAGGGAAATGCATCAAAACGTGATAACTGGAGTACCGTTTCGAATTTCGAATTTGTAGGAAATACAAATTGTTATTGTAATTGAAATAAAAAATATGTTTTTTTAAAAAATAACTGTTAAAAACATTAGTTTTTACTCATTTTCAACTGACAATTTTTGTAGTAAAAAATTGTCAGTTATTTTTACGATATTGTTAGTTGTTTTTACTACATTTGTTAGTTGTTGAAAACAACTACCTTTTTAGTTATTTAAACGATAATTGCCTTTGTCGCCTTCTGAACTGGTATTACAGTTGTTTTTAATGAAATTTTCAGTAAATTCTACTGTAAAGCTTTTACGACATTGTTAGTTATTTGTACTGCATTTGTAATGTTTGTGTTGATTGTTGTTATTTTGTTGTTGTTATTTTAAAAGCAATTACCTTTGTCACCTTTCTATCTGAATGTACAGTTGTTTTAGCTGTCATTTTCAGTAGATTTTACTGTCAAACTTTGTTTAGTATAATCTTCCCAAACAATATAAATCTTTTAAAATGTCAAATTTTAAATTTGTACCAGTATTTTTCATATAAATTTAAAACCTTTTACTTAACACTTTGACTGCCACGGCAATTTTCAAAAAACTGGCCAAAAATGACAATTTGACTTTTTCACATTAGATTACTAAAAACTCAATTTCTAGATCATAGGTATCATCAAAAAGCAAAAATAATGTTTTTTTAGGAGAAAAAGGACCTACGAATTATCTCGTAGTTGGCTTCTGTAGCAGAAATCGATACGCAGAAGCCAGCTACGAGTTAATTCGTACGTACCCGATCAAAAAAACGCCGAGAAACGCGTTACTTCTGTCCAGCCTGTGAAGAGAAGCCAGCCCTTTGTGTGTGTTACGTTTACGTTATATTAACAAAAGATTCTAATGTGATATCTAGTGCTGCGAGGCATGTTGGTTTTTTCTTTCCGGCTATCTTCAGTCGTGGCGTGGTTCTTTCTCTCGATTCAGAAACTTGCGTAACAAAAGAATGGCGCCCAACGTGGGGCTAGATTTTTGGTCCACAGAGTTATATAATTACTCGATAATTGGTAAGATCTTAGTCCTATGATATTCAATTCGAAATCTTCAAACTTAACTTTTGTTTTAGATCTTTATGTAATCGTTATTTTAAGAAAAATTAACTTTCCGATTTCCATCTGAAAATTTTCTCTGAAAAATTAGTCGCAGTTAATTGAATAATAGTTATATTCTACCTGAATTGCAATATATTTCAGGAAAGTCTTCAACGAAAAAAAAAAATAACAAAAAGGTGATTAAATCTTTCTAAACAGCATTCATATTACGAATTTGATTTTGTTAATCCATATTGTACAACTTTAAATAGGAAAATCATGTTGCAACATTATTTTATTCAGAAAAAAAAATATAAAAAAAATTGTGAAAATCGTTACATGTGGAAAATTGTTTTAAGAACTTCCACAAACAATTAAATATTACTTTATGTCTTGTATTTGAGTTAATTTTTCCATTATATTGAATGAATTTTTCCATTATATATTTTTTTTTTTAATAAATGTTCAGTTCACGCAAGCCAACATTGACTTTTTGTTCTTTTCCCAGAAGCCATTTATCGATAGTAGCACTGATATAATACGGTTTTATTCGTAGCTACACAAAAATTGCAGGTTTAGTGAGTACGAGATAACTCCTAGTTGGCACCCTAGAAGGGAACGCAATCTACGTGTAATCTCGTAGTTGGCAGTCAACGACATGTTAAAAAAAAAAACGTTATTTTCTAACTGGTATTTTTTAATACTCTATAAAATTTACTTTTAAAAGAAATTCACAAAATATTACTTATTTCTAAATTTTCTAATTATTTGAGTTAAGGTTTGTTTTTTATATAAAAGTTTTTTTATTTTCAATATTTCGCTACTCCTTTGTGTAGCATCTTCAGGAAAATAAAGAAATCGTTGGTTCAAGTTTTATTAATATTGTTTTGGTCTAGATTTAAGAATCTTTTTATGTCAGTAACAATAAATCATTTAAAAAATGATAACTAAAACTGTTTTAAATAAAATATAGAAAAAAAAAACTTAACAAAAAGCGGTTTACAGTTTATTAATCCTTAAACAAAAAAATCAAAAAATTAAATTATAAAAACTAAAAAATATTTATAAAAAAAAAACAACATATGGCACCATTTTTATTGATAATTATTATAATAATAAAAAAAAAAAGTAAAATAAATTTAAAAACCGTATTGATTTGTCTGTATAACAAAAAAATCTAAATACTTTCTTCTTTAATTTTGGAAAATAAAACAAACAAAAAAAAAAAAAAACTAAATAATTTAGCAAATTTATGCTCTACACAAAAAAAAAAAAAATATTAAAAAAATGATTTCAAAAATACACTTATTGTCCTATAAAAACAAACCTCTACTCCTCTAAAAAAAACCAAGCCTACATTTATTAAAAAAAAACGTAGCATAGCAGTTTAATTGTAATTTAATTTAATAAATAAAAAAAAAAAAAAAAATACAAAAAAATCTTGTAGCTGCAATTCGAAAAAAGAAATAATAAAAAAAAACAAACAACCACAAACATAATATTTAATTAAAAAAAAGCCTATAAAAATTTAATTTAACTGCTAAATAAATTTTTTTTAGTAATAAGAAACATATAAGAAAAAAATCCTGTTTTGTTTTTGATTAAAATTAATTTTTTTATAAAAAAAAATTCTGTTTTTTTTAATTAAAATTAATTTTTTAATAAAAAATCCTGTTTTTTTTTGATTAAAATTAATTTTTTAATAAAAAAAATCCTGTTTTTTTTTTGATTAAAATTATTTTTTTAATAAAAAATATAAATTGATTTAAAAAAAAAAAAAATTCAAAACTTTAAACAAAACTCTATAATTTTAATTAATTAAAATTTGTTTCTAAAAACCTTCGCTTTTTAATGATTGTTAAAAATATCCTAAACAATTACTATTATAATTAATTTTATAAAAAACATAATCAATATAACAACTTTAATAATCAGCCACTTCATATGTGTCGTAAGTTATTTTTTTTTGTAGTTGTTATGTTAATTAATTTTTTACTACATTAGTTAAAAAAAAGTAATTGACTATGCTTTCTTATTTGACAAACATTTGTGAGTTTTTTAGAAATAAATTTTTTTCCTGTATAGAACACTGGGTAAAATTATTATAGGTTTATTTAAAATATGAGTAAATTCAAATTGAAAATGAAAATGCGGTATACATTTTTTTAATAGCAATTGCAATTGATGTTACCAACATAATTCTTTGAGTGTATAAGTATTAGATATTAAAATATTTCTTTATTAACTTTAAGGCCCACTAATAAATGTCCGGTTAAAATTAATCAAACGGTTACAGCATATTTACATTGCAGCATATATTTTATTAATCTGGCATATCAGAAATCAACTTTTAAAAATTTACATTAGGAGTCAAAAAAAAAGTTGGAATTCGCGAGCTCCACTCGCTACCCTTAAAATACGCCATTATGAAAAAAAATGTTGGCTATCTAAAAGAAGTACATGCATTGAATTTGAAACAAAAAAACATGTTAAAGGTGAAAAAAAAAATTTGAGGTGAAAAACTTTTTTGAATGTAAAAAAGAAATTGTGTGCTTAAAATACATTTTTGAGGTGAAAAATTATGTTTGTGGTGAAAAAAAAAATGTGTGGTAACTTTAAACTATTATTCACCTCTTAGCGTCGGGTGGAAAAATATGGCATACAATTTCAATCACTAGATGCTACTATAAAATTGTACTACTTATATACACTAATTTGTATGGAAAATTTAGAGGTACCTCCACATTTTCACTCATAACATTTGAACCGCATTTTTCATATTTTCACTCGAAAGTTATATTCGTGTTTTGTGTACATAAAATATGCATTTAAAATAGTAAAATATGTACTTAAAATTAAAAAATATGCATTTATTATTGATTTTTTCAAGTTTTCAATATAATTTGCACAATTTCAGTAGTTTAAAAAAGTGGTTAAAAAGTAGAAAGTTAAGCTATATACAGACGGTGGTCAGATCTTACAATATTGTCAGAAAAATGTTCAGGAAATGTCTAACAACAGTGTGAACTTACAACTTTTGTCTTGCAACATTGTCAGAAGAAGCATTGTCTGTACATTGTAAGACAATAATATTGTCAGACATCTGACATTCGTGTGAACACCCTACGTTGCCATTGTCAGATAATTGCAAGACATTGTAACCAATTTTTTATTGGCAGATGTGTTTAAATTAATACATCTGACAATGGCAGTATTGTCACAGAAATGTTTCTCTCGGGATCTCTCTCGGACCTAGCCTATTTATGTTATAAGGGTCTATTAATACTCCTGTGGAGCAAAAATTTTGTCCGTTTTGGTCTATCTTGCTTAGTTTTGGAAATACTGGACATTTTAAAATATCGACATTTTGAAAAATGGCTTGTATCTCGAAAACTAAGCATGATATCGCAAAATGGGCAACATTTTTGCAAACCTTAGCAAATTACACTACACCGACAACACAAATGTGTACAGTGTTTCGATTCCAATCATTCCACGTTTCATTCCATATCGTTCATTTTTGCCATAAAAGAATCTGACAACCGTATGAACTGACAATTTTCGTTGGCAGTTAAATTTATTGTTTGACAATTGTCCGGCAATGAAATTGAAAGGTTTTCTTACAATCGTCTGAACTGACAATTTACCTTTTGCTAAACATGTTTAATTGTCAGTACATTGCCAGCACATTGCCAGATCTTACAATATTGTAAGATCTGACTACCGTCTGTACATAGCTTTAGCAACTGCATTTTTCTGTTAAAATGTTTTTTTTTTTGTAATAAAAAAAATTATATGTATAAATTTAAAAAATATTTAATTAATAAAATTTATAAATTGTTTAAAATTGATTTTTTGTAAAACATTTAAATGTTTTCTTAAAAACATACATTTTAATGCAAAAATATGCATTTATAGCAAAATATGCACCAAAAACATTTTAAAATATGCATTAAAATATGCGTTTATATCAAAATATGCATATATAGCAAAATATGCATTAACAAATCGATGCCATTTTGTTTCAAATTTGTTGATTCTCAAAGATATTTGGTTAACATTGTTCTCCAGCTAACGGCAACAAACATGTTTTTCATTAATTTCCTAGCCTGCTCATTTTCAATACCAAACTTTTCGGTAAAATGTACATAAATCTTGGTAAAAATTAGCAGTCCAACAGACAGACGGACATTGCTAAGTCGGCTTAAAATCACCACAGTATGTAAAGGGTATAATAAGTTTAGTTTAGATGTCGCAGGTCGAAAATGAAGTTTCAAAGTTGTACTTGTTCTATTATTTTATTTGAATTAAGAAAAAAATAAAAATTATGAACGCGACACATCAAATCCGACATATTTTTGCGGTACATTACGTTATATGAAATCCAAATTAAAATCGGAGTTGCGGTTTTCGCGAAATTTAAAAATATCATACAAAAAAGTTTTCAACTTTCATCAAAAAGTTTTCTTATGTTTACCGCGGTGAAAGTATCTTTTTTGCATGAATATATTTCTGTGGAATATCATTTTATGTGAGATAAGATTTTTGTTAACAAATAGTTTTTCAATACGCTAATTATTAGCGAATAACCAAAAAGTTTATATACAACTGTAATTATATATGTTATCCTTTTTAAAATTATAAATGAATTCATATATAAGAAAAGTCCACGGTAAGTAGAAATGAATACTATAACAAGTTGGATTTTTCAATGACATCGTTTTGAGGTAATTAGAAAAATAGAATTGAGGTAATTAGAAGATTTGAAAAACATGAATAATTGAAAATTCACAATTTTTTTTTTTTAATTTCAATTGCAGATTCATAATATTCATTAAAATTAGGCTCTGATTTGAAACATTTTTTCCTATAAGAATTATGTTAAAGTTGGATTTTTACTTAATTATTTTCAGAAAATTTTATGATTTTAACAAAAATATATATTTATACGAACACTTATTAAGAAAATCGCGAATAATTTAAAAATTATTAAATTTTAAAGAATTTTGACTTCAAATTTTTTTCGTGCACATAATTTTAGTTTAGAATCGAAAATTTTTTGTTAAAGTACACTGCGTAGGTTAAGAAATAATTCAATTTAAAGTCAAACCTAAATTTGTATCATTTCTAGAGACAAATTATTAATTCTAAAAAATAAACTTTGTCTGCGACTTCTAAATGTTAACGAAATTAACTGAAACTTGGCACATAAAAAGAGTTTTTAGGGCTTAATGAATAGGGGCAACATTGTGAAGATTGCAAAATCCAACTTTTATCCTTTTTTGGACGACGCTAATGTCTATACTATATTCTTACTTTTTTCACTACTACTTAAATGCCAACTTAAAAAAAGAAAAAAAAAAACGTTAAATCTTACTGAACTCGGCGTTTTTAAAGCAAAAAACAAGATATGTACCAAATACTCTATATTCGGATACTATTTCACTATTCGCCTTTATTTAAAAATTTAGAGAATTAGGTTTTCACAATATATTTTTCTTTAAAATGATTCAGACGATTTTTTTAAAATAAAAATTATTTGAGATAGGCGTGGTAGAGAAGATTAAGCATACTTTTCTAAAAATCATAACTACATTGTAAATTTTTATTGAATTAGACTGCGCAGTTTCTGGTAACACAACCTTCATCAGTAATCCTTTTTGACAATACTGTAATTATTTGTTATGGTTTTTATTGTTTGATTGCATCTATATGAAATTTTTATTTATTAAATGCAATCCTGACCGTGGCTTGAACCTGCTTTCATTTGCCACATGCTCTTCGTACTACACTTTAGACAGGCGCTTTATCCGCTTGAGCTAAAGTCAGGTCGATTTTTGCTGAGGCTTAAAACCAGTTTCAATTATACGGGGTCGATTTTTACATTTAATTGTAATTGCAGAAGATAGCTAAGACAAACGCCACAACAATTCACAATTGTCAGAAAATCATATTTTTGTCAAATATTATTTACACACTCAAAAAAGTTTGACAGTAGAAAATACCGAAAATGACAGTTAAAACTATTGTAATTTTAGTTAAAAAGGTGACAAAGTTAATTACCGTTAAAATAACTAAAAATGTAGTGTCATTTAACTGTTAAAAAACAACTAACAAATGTAGTAAAAAAACTAGCAATGTCGTAAAAAACAACTGACAATTTTTTCCTATATACATTTTTAAACAACTGTAAAAATTGGTAAAAAAAAAAATACTGTTTTCAACATTAATTTAATTTGCTTCGTGAATTCCGGGATTTTTAAGAATACAATTTAAACCAAAAAAAATCAAATGTTTAACATTTTTAATGTAACATTTTAAACAACTTGTTTATTCCTAGACTTCGACCTTAAGTTAGAAATTTAAAGTCACTCTAAATCGCTCCTAAAAATGTAATTATAAAATTTTGTCCAAACTACTTTCAGTTATCAAAGTTTAAAATAGTTCAGTTTTTGACCCGAAATCTTCGGTCGGACTCTATTGATTTTAAATTTTTTCTAGTTTTTACATTTTTGGTTAAATTTTTTTTTTTTTAAACTCACAATTTTTTATAGCGAATGTTTTTTTTTAATCGAACTCTAAGATTTAAAGGAAGTGATATTAAAAACTAAATTTCTTTCAAACTTAAGAACAACTAAAAATTTTGAGAAAAACCACAAAAAAATATAGTGGAAACTTATTTTTATAAAATAAAATCTCAGGTCGTATTAGACCTAATTTAATATGAAAAATGTATTTATTTCTTTTTCGAGAGGGATTCCAAGAATTTCAAAAAATCCCGATTTCCTGAGAAATGAAAAAGTACGGGATTTTGCATTCCCTAACTACTAACTACAGCAACAACTGTCATTTAAAAGTTTTACAGTTGCACTTTTTTGAATGTAGTATCAGGCATGTAATGAAAAACGATCGTTTTCAAATCGTCGTTTTTGAAATTGCAATCCCACGTATATTAGAAGATGTAGATCTATATTCTAGGTCCAATTAAAGCGATTAAAAGCGAATTTAAATGTTGAGGCTAGTATAAAATAGTGTGTTTTATATCAAATGTATATAAAAATGAATGAAATAACTGGCAAAGATTTGGTATTCACTAAAGTAACGAATACAGTATTTGTGACAACCGCTAAATTGTTTTTTTTTTGTCGTGTCAAATAAAATCTTTTCAAGCAAATATAATCTTTATAAATATCAAAATAGCCAGTTTTAACGATTTTTAATAATAATCTGGTAGAAGATAAACGCAATGTAAATACACTATTAAATTCAAATTTTATATGGAAAACAACAACAAATTTGTCATTAAAGTCCTCCAGTTAATAGTAACAGGGACATTATAAAAATGAAGCTTTCATATATCAAAAATTTAAAAAAAAAATTGTCTCATTAATTTATAGAAAAATTAATTAAAATAATAGTGTATTGTTTAAAAATATATATATATATTTTTTTTTTATAAAATTTTAATATACATTATAGTTGGTCTTTTTTTTATTATTAATTTTAAGTTAAATTATTAGTTTTTTCAAAAAAAATAATAATTTTTCTATATTATTTTTATTAAATAGAACAAAAATATTAATTATATTACAATATCTATTTAAAATAAAAACATTTTATATCATTAAAGTTGACGCTTTTTCGTTTTCATACAAACATATGATTTAAATTTAAATATAATTTATATTTTTTTTAATTTGTTTGTAAAAATATATTTAAAAAATTTAGTTATTTGTTCAACAATATTTACTTTAATATTATTTAGTTTATTTTTAGCTTTTAAATTAGTTTCTCTTCATTTAATATAAATAATTTAATAATACTAAAAACAACAAAATATATATTTTGGCATTTTTTGTTTTTATCGCAGTAAGTTTTCAAAATAAAAAGAACAATGTTGTCGGACAATGTCTTTAAAAAAATGCTATTTATTATAATTAAAAAAAAATAAAAAATAAACAAAGAAAACAACATTTAACAAAAACAAACCCATATAAAAAGAACAACAAAAAAGTAAACTTTACTTATGTTAGTTAATCGTAAAAATGAGAGAAAAACCATCAATAAAACAAATAAAAATTAAAAACAAAAAAATATAACAAATGTGTTGAGTTTAATTTATTTATATAAAAAACAAAATGCGCAAAAGCTGCATTTACATTTACCATCGAAATTCAGTTTTAACTAAATTTCGAAATCCAGTTCGTGAATAATATTTTGCAGTATACTGTATACACAGAAAAAACTAAAAACGGGTTTCAATTAAAAATTTTATTGAATCAATTAATATTTTAATTGATTTTGCACCTACCACTGAAATGATAGTATTAACTAAAAAAAAATTGCAGACAGTTTATTAAAACTCTTTCAATTAAAATAAATAATAATATCAATTAAAAGAGTTATTGTTTTTCTTTACAACCTCAATTAAAAAGTTTAGTTAAATTGATTAAAACTTTAATTGAAACTTGAGAATAAAACAATGGTAGTTTTAATTGAAAACTCGTATTTTTTATTTTTGTTATATGCCCCCCATTAAAATAAAAAAAGAAATGTAGGTTTGTAAATTAAATTGACGTTTTATTTATAATAAAATTAAAGCTTTTTAATTAAAAAAATCATTATAAGAAAACAAATAAAAGTAAAGACAAAATTTGTTTTGCTTGTCTTGTCTTTTTTTGCTTGTCTTGCCTTTTTTTTCTTTTGTCTTTTTCTTGTAATTGAATTGCTTTCTTAAAAAAATCACACACAACTTTAAAATGATAGTTTAATGACACTTATACTTATTGAAATTTAATTATTTACAAAAATAATAGTTTAATTGTCCTCTTTCGATAAGGTTTATTTAAATTCACATGCGCACTTTTATTACCACAGATAAAACACGAAACTAAATTAAGTTTTCGTGCGTACACGAATATTTCAACAAAAAGAGTGTTGCAAACTCTAGTGAAATAACTACGATTTTGCGTGTATTTGAAATCGGTATACTATTCAACTTATTAAAAGTTGAATAGTTTATCATTTGCGATTTTTTTTTTTTTTTTATTTACAAATTAAATAATATATTGATATAATTAAACCTTTATTTGATTATTTAATCTAAATAAAATAAAAAAAAATAGTTTGTCGAATTTTTAAAAATTTTGTTTACATGTTGTCAACACTGTATGGATATATTAAAAAATTCAATAAATTTTTTAATTGAATCAATTAAAAAAATTGTTTAAATTGCCATTGATATTCAAACAATCGATTAATTAGATATTTTTGATCCATAATTTTTTCTGTGATACCATGTGATCGAATGTTTAAAATGGATTTTAAAGCTAGCTGCCTTTACATTACGTTCGATATCCTGTTTAAACTAGATTTCGAAATGTAGTTCGTGTGTCATTTTAATATAGATGAATTTCATACCAAAACCTATAAAAAAAATGCACATTTTGAACCCGACCCCCTCAGAATTTGATGAAATTTTGCATACAGCTACATTTTACCTATACAAACACAACCTCATATTTAGAAATTGCATTTTTGAAAATATGTGGGCGTGGCAAGGTATCGAAGTTTTTGAAAAATCACGATAACATGTATTTTCAAGCTGAGAATGGATGAACTGATTTTAAAGATTTTGGTACCATTAGAAAGGTATTTCAATTAGCTTTCGAAAACATACACTGTAAAAAAACATACACTGAAAACATACACATGGTATAGGTGGGACATTAAAAAGAGGCGCTCGGAATTATAGCATTGCAAATAAAAACCAAATTCAAACGGCGAAAGACCTTTATCATTGGGCTTCACAAACTTATAAGACATCCATAGAAGTTGCTTATGCAGACGCTGACGACTATAACAAAACAAAAGAAGAGCTATTTTAAAGGTATAAAAATGCTAAAACTATTACAGGAACTCAAAGCTTCCATTCTTTTATACCTTTAGATGAAACTTTACTAAAAGTTAGCAAATATTCCGAAAGTCAACAGTATGCGCAAAATTATATATTCAATCTAAAAAATGAAAATAAAAAACAAAAATTTACCAAGGGTAAATCCATATTTTGGGGGTGTCTGAAAGATTTGATAATACGATTCTTGTTCTAATCTATTAGAATTACAAAAAAAAACTGTATAACTTTCAAAGTATAGCTTCTTTTTTTTTTTTTTGTCACACAATGATATCAAAATATAAGTAAGTTAACTTAAACAAATTTAAAAAAAAAAAAGAAAAAAGAACGACATTTTAGTTTTTAGATATGTTGTATATATTAAATAGACCCTTCTAAAAAAAATTTTTTTAGGAAAAAAACACTTGGCCTTTGAAGTGTTTTCACAGTTTAAAGTTTTATTTTTGGGAAAAAAAAAATTTCAGTGTAATATAAAATTTTACAGTGTATGTTTTCGAAAGCTAATTGAAATACCTTTCTAATGGTACCAAAATCTTTGAATTTGGTTTTTATTTGCAATGCTATAATTCCGAGCGCCTCTTTTTAATGTCCCACCTATACCATGTGTATGTTTTCAGTGTATGTTTTTTTACAGTGTATGTTTTCGAAAGCTAATTGAAATACCTTTCTAATGGTACCAAAATCTTTGAAATCAGTTCATCCATTCCGTAGTAATCTCAGCTTGAAAATACATGTTATCGTGATTTTTCAAAAACTTCGATACCTTGCCACGCCCACATATTTTCAAAAATGCAATTTCTAAACATGAGGTTGTGTTTGTATAGGTAAAATGTAGCTGTATGCAAAATTTCATCAAATTCTGAGGGGGTCGGGTTCAACGAATATCTGTTTTGATATGAAATTCATCTATAGTGGATTTCGAGCATAAGGTAAATGCAGCTTAAGGGCAATTACAAATGCACCCTAAGGTTGCGTTTACATTATGCTTGAAATCCAGTTTAAACTAGATTTCGAAATCTAGTTTAAACTGTATTTCGAGCGTAATATACCGAAAAAGAGCATGTTTTTCAGATCTCTTTACATAATCTTCTATTTTAAGGTACAATTTCAAAAAAAATCTAATTATAGTAATATGGTTAAGCTCGAAATCATGTTTAAACTAGATTTCGAGTTCGTTTATATTATACACAACAAATTAAAAATAACAAATTTTTTTTTTTTTTTGAGTTTGAATTTTAACGTCTTTTCAGACAATTGCAATTAATACTATAATTAATATGCAATTTTATTTAATTTAAATTGTAAAAGGCGTGGTAGAGAAGAATGAGTGTATTTTCTAAAAATCATAACTACATTGTAAATTTTGCTGAATCAGACTGCGCAGTTTCTGGTATTGAACCTTCGTCAGTGGCCCTGTTTTTTTTTGAATAATGTAATATTTGTTATGTTTTTTATTTGTTCGATTGCGTCTATATGAAATTTTCTGTGTTTTTTTTTGTAGTTTGTCGCTTTTTTAATACCATTTACCTTTGTCTTAACTTTCATTTTCAGTAGATTCTACTGACAAACTTTTTTGAGTGTCCTGACAAAGGACTTTTAAAAAATTAAAGAGGAATTGGCTTAAAATCTTAAATATAAATTTGATGCGGGATATGAACTAATTCACGGAAGAGGTACCTTTTCCATTTGCCATTTGTAGCGTTGTAAAAATGTGGTTCAAAAGACAAAAAAAAAGTGTTCTCAATTTTCCTTGAACCTTTGGAGACCTTGAAGGTCTCAACTTTACGAATTTCCACTAGTAACATTGTAAAAATGTGGTTCAAAAGGGGCAAAAGTGTGCTTAATGTCCCTTTAGCCCTTTGAGACCCAAGCTCACAATTGCGAGCCTTGATGTTTTCTTCTAAAACTGCTAATATTTTCAATAGTAATAGATTTATTGAAATGAAAAAAAAATCCTATTATATTTTTAACTAAATTATATTTCATAAAATATGTATAAATAGTTATAGGGAAAGTGTAATATTTTTTTAAGTTATTTTACTTTTTAAAACTTGAAAACTTAAGAACTTTTTGCATGCAGCTTGGGTCTCAACAAATCTATAATTTCACAAAGAATTTTCTAATGCACTCAAAAAAATTTTACAGTTTCTACTAATAATGACATTTAAAACAACTGTAATTTCAGTTAATAGGGTGACAAAGTTAATTATCGTTAAAAGAACTAAAAATTTAGTTGTTTTCAACTGTTGAAAAACAACTAACAAATGTAGTAAACACAACTAATAATGTCGTAAAACAACTGACAATTTTTTACTGCAAAAATTTTGAAATAACTGTAAAAACTGGTAAAGCCTACTGTTTTTAGCAGTTATTTTTTCGGTATTTTAAAAACGTTTTTTTATAAAAAAATCCTTTTTTCTTTCTTTCAATTACAATAACAATTTGTATTTCCCACTTCCTACTTATAATTCAAAGTCAAAATTCCAAACGGTACTCCAGTTATGACGTTTGAATGCATTGGAGATACAATGTAATTTTCTAATTATTATTTGCAAACTATGAACATATCAATAAAAACAAATATAAACTAAACGAGAATTTTTAAAAACTCGATAAATCTTCTATTTTTAAATAACTAACAAAAAATAAACTGTTTACTGCAAAATTATTGTTTTGGTAGTTGTTTACTCAAATACGAAAATAACTACTTCAAACAACTCTTAAAAAACGCAGTTGTTTCTTATAATAACTCTCAAAATAATTATTTTGTAATTTTATATAGAAAAACAACTCTAATTTCCATTAAAAACAACTACTACTGATTACTACACAAAACTGTTATATAGTAACTGTAAACATTTTTGTTCGGATCTTTAAAAACGGGATAATAACAGGGGGAAAACTCAGCATTAGTCCGTTTCATATTTATAACCGATGTATGAAGTTATCTTATCATTATTATCAGCTCTATAAAATTAAAACCAACTAATTTATTTCAACTTATGAAATGACACACCAAAACCCCGAGACTCATAAACTTTATTTTAGGCCGCAGAATCCAGTGGTATACTTCAATAGGTTAGGTCAAAATAAAAAGATATTTCAATCGAAATTTTGCATCGACTCGAGCGTGTTTTTTTAGTGTAGTTTAAGTCAGACATCGAAATCTCTTCTGAAATTACTTTATTTAATGTTTATATGTCGAAACTAAAAGCTAACAAAGATGGCCGCCAATTTCGAGACGATGTTTTAAGATGAAATTTTAAGATTCGAACCATATGACACTGGACAGATGTCAGTAGAAGTCAAAGGTTATTACCCTGACGTTTCGGACTTTATATAAATGAATTGTATGCTACTAAAAATGGACGTCCATCATTGTTAAGACTTAAGTTTAGACAAATAAACAATTAATAGTCATTTTAAAAAGATTTTGATGTCTTTTACATAAAATACACTCAAAAAATCGCTTGAGTCAATGCAAACTTAAAATGTAAATATCTTTTTATTTTGACCTAACCTATTAAAACGGAGTATACTACTGGATACTACGCCTCAAATTTAAGTTTCGTTTCAAGGGCTTTTGGTGTATCATTACTATACTGTGTAATTGTTTAGTTTTGTTGGCTGCATGTCCTTTTAACAAAATCTCGAAACTATAAGAACTATGTCGAGAGAAAGTATTTTTTCAAAACCCTATTTTTCTCTAAGTTTTATATGTATAACCCAGGTGAAGATTTTTTTAAAGAAAAAGCGGATCATTAATTTTTATTATTTATTGCTGGTATGAATTCTGGCACGAGAATCAGAGAAAGTAGGTCTGAAGATTAATACCAACAAAACAAAGGAAGTACGCATAAATGCAGAGTCAACACAACCATTAACCATCGGCAGTCACGTAATAGAAAATGTAAACGAGTTCCAATACCTGGGCAGTATGATAGATACATGTGGGGGTGCCCTTCTTGATGTCACGACAAGAATACGAAAAGCCAGAGGTGCTTTTGCGCTATTATCGAAAACATGGAGGTCGAACGAATACAGCAAAACGACCAAATTAAATATATTTTCAGCCTTTGTACTCTCGGTCCTATTATATGGCTGGTAACAGAAGAAATTAAGCGAAAAATGCAAGTGTTTACCAAAAGATGCCTTCGCATAATATTCAGAATATTTTGGCCCAACACAATGAGTAATGTCCAACTACTCACCATAGCAAATATGACTGATATAAACTGCGAAATCCGAAGAAGAAAACTTGGCTGGATAGAGCATACACTTAGAAGAGAAGACGATAATATATGCCAAAGAGCCCTAACGTACATGCCCCAAGGTGCAAGAAAACGAGGAAGACCGTGCAATTCTTGGCGCCGCTCAACATTGAGTGAAATTAATAACCTGCCTGATTTTAGTAAAAGAAAGATAAATAGCTTATTAGAGCTAAGAAGTTTTGCAAATAGACGCTCCAGATGGAGATTTCTTATTGAGAGCCTATGCCCACAATGAGGTAGCTCTAAAATATTTTAGCGCATGGCTTATTATTATCCCTACAAGAAATGGATGACCGAAACTAACACATGCAAATCTTGCATCTTCCTCTAACTTATGAATTTATAAATTAGAGGGAGATGCAAAATCACACGTACACAAAGTTTCCATCACTTTTTTCATATTGCCCTTAAGAAAATGATAGAAACTTTGTTCTACGCATTGATGGATATTTCCATCAGCAGTGTCGGTCATTTGACCGGTCATATTACCGTCACTGTTCTTGCTGGGATTATTATGAATTCTGGCATTGCCTTGCATGAAAATACAGTTTAAATCGGTGTTGTCTATCAAAAATGCCACAAAACTGCATCATTGTTGATGATGTGAACTGAATTTCCAGGGTACCTGTAGAAGAAAATGCAACCCACATCATGACATTACCGCCACCTAGCAGCGTTTAAATTCCTGTGTGTATCGCGATTCGACAACTTGGATTTTCTTCCACTTTTTTTCTTTGTTCTATAATTTTCCTTATCATTAAAAATATTGGCGATTACCCTACGACTGCGAATTTTTGGAAATCTTGGGTTGTAAAAGACATAATTTGTCCTTTATCCAAATCAGAAAGGTCGGTTCCTTTTGGCATTGTACTAATAAATACTGATTATAAAAAAAGTCGCTAAAATGGTGGATATTTTTTTGAAAAACTCGGGGAAAAATATATGAAACTCGAGGAAAAAAATACCTTTAAAAAATACTCAATATCGCTAACAACAATACACAATTGATTCGAACCAAATAAATATTTTAATAACTGACATTCTGCCAATTCAAACCCAATTCAAAAATTCAAGCTGACTTGACTAGTTTAAATTTTATAGAGCTGCAAAGTATAATTTCATACGTGGGTTATAAATATGAAACGGAACTTATAGGTCCACTATTTAAGCAATATTGGTATTAAATTATGTTATCCTTTAACCCTGTAGTCAAATTTCTCATCAAATTAAAGCTTTTTTAAAATGTCCCTTAGATAAAGTCTCTTTTACTAGACCGCAATTTTCCTTAACTTTAAAAATAGCTGACTTTTGACTCGCTTATAGATTTTTGGTATTTTTTGTACCCATCCGATAAAAAATGTTTTAAAAATAAAAAAAAAAAAGGATTTTTATGTGTTATGTATTAATAACACAGTGCAACACAAAAATTCCAAACAAAAAAACACTTATCCCAGCCGAAAGTACTCGATGAGAGGAGAAAAGTAATTTCTGGATTTTGCTAGATTGGTTGCCGTTCGTTTTTTATGAGCCTCTATAGCAGTGGTCGGCAGAAAGAGAGAATATGAATGTATTGGTGTTGTACACTTTAAGAAATAAGTTTTTTTTTCTTTACTAATCTATACTAATATTAGAAAGAGGTAATACTATTATTGTTTGTAGGAGGTAATCTCCGAAACTTCTCATCCGATTTAGAAAAATTGTTTATTAATATTTAGACTGATTGAATGAATGAATGAATGAATGAATAAATGAATGAATGATTGAATAATTGAATAAATAAATGAATGAATGAATTACTCTTCCTATACAAAATATATTGAATAAATGAATAAATAAATAATTAGAAAAAATTAATAAGTAATGAAATAAATTATCGATAAGTCGATATTTGTATTCATTGAATTAAAAAAATTAAAATAATTCATGTTCTTTTTTTTTCTCTATTAAAAAAAGTAAAATTAGTTCAAAATAAAAATTACAAATATTAATCATAAAAAACATATTTCATTTTGTGTACTTAAATTATTTGTTCTTAAAAAGTATTCTATTAGATATCACCATAGTTTTATTTGGTTGCTATATTGCCTTGTTAGGATTATGATTATTAATAAACATTATTTTTGTTAACAAAATAAATAAATGAATAAATAAATAAATTCAATAATTCAATTCAATAATTTCAATTCTCTAAAATTTTAAGAGTGTACTTTATTTCTTCAACAAAGCGGCATAGACCTACTTGGTTGATAGCGAACATACGACTAAAAGAAATAATAGTATTTCTTGTGCTCTTAGCTGTGAGTTTTGTTGATATTCGTGTTGTGTACGTGTAAATAGCCGATTGTGTTCGGTTCCTGAGTGCTATGAGTGCCGATCACTGCTCTATAGTTTGTTCGCCAAATTCGATTTTGAGCACTTTTTTGCAATTTTCTTCTATTTTTCGCATGGCCATCGCTCGAAAAATGCTGTGAATTTTTTTTTGCAGTCTTCAGCAAAGTTGTAGCTCTTGACTCGGCCAACAAAAATGCTGAATATATTAAGTCGGAAAAATTTCATCTTCATGCTCAAAACCCCAAAAATGTCGAAAAAATTACCACTTTTCTCACCGATTTTTTCCGTTTTTCGACTACAGCTCTTGAACTATTGAAAATTTTACCAAACAATCAAGGGAAGAAATGTAGCCTATAAACGAACACTCCTTGACAAACATTTTTGTAATTTTTTTTTTATTTTAATTTTTTATATACGAAACAACAAAATAAATGCGTATTTGTCAAAATCGTTGTTGTTATTTTTTTTAACGAAAGAACAAAGTAAATGTATATACTAATGTTTGTCAAGTTGTTGTTACATGTTGGACTTTGGAGTAGAAGTTGTTGATATTTTTGATTTTGTTTTTATTATGTACTGGAAAGTTGTTCATAATTTTATAGGCTACATTTCTTCCCTTGATTGTTTGGTAAAATTTTCAATAGTTCAAGAGCTGTAGTCGAAAAAACGGAAAAAATCTGTAAAAAAAGTGGTAATTTTTTCGACATTTTTGGGGTTTTGAGCATGAAGATGAAATTTTTCCGACTTAATATATTCAGCATTTTTGTTGGCCGAGTCAAGAGCTACAACTTTGCTGAAGACTGCAAAAAAAATTCACAGCATTTTTCGAGCTATGGCCATGCGAAAAATAGAAGAAAATTGCAAAAAAGTGCTCAAAATCGAATTTGGCGAACAAACTATAGAGGCTCATAAAAAACGAACGGCAACCAATCTAGCAAAATCCAGAAATTACTTTTCTCCTCTCATCGAGTACTTTCGGCTGGGATAAGTGTTTTTTTGTTTGGAGTCAAAAAGTTGAATATTGCGTCACTGTGTAATTACTATACATACGTATTAAAGAAATATTTTAAATCATATAATAAAATTCCTAATATATATTTGTACCCATCCTAAAGAAATTTTTTAAAAATGAGATGTTTAGCCAGATCGAAATACTAGTATCAACCTAGCTAATATGTTTCTTTTTTTATTTGAAAGCTCGTTATAATTTAAAAATAACATTAAACTAATCTCGATGTATATAAAAACAAAACAAAAAAAAACTAAAAAAATGTAAAAAATATTACTTGAGCCAGAGTAAAAATTAATTTTTTTTTATATAAATAGAACAGTTCTGGTCCTCAAAGTTTAGTAACATCATGGTGCTTGTTAGGAAAAGACCCTAGCCACGTGTTTAATTACTAAGAAGACAAGAATGGAGGAAAATTGATGATAAATAGGTTTTCTGTTAAAGCTCTGCCCATTATGGAGGCTCTAGCTTTTCTAAAACTTCGGGTTCTAATGAGATCTCTTACCAGATCGAAATACTAGTATCAACCTAGCTAATATGTTTGATTTGCTTTATTTTTGTAAATTTAGGAGGTTATAAATTAAAAATAAAACAAAAAGGTTTTTATGTGTTATGTATTATTTATTACAATACAATATATCAATTAAACTGAAAAGTGTTATTTTTTAAAAATAAATTTTAAAGCTGATACATTTTTTTTTTAAATAATTAATATTAAAAATTACTGACGTCTTAAACCACCACGTCCATAATATTTGGTTGTACCAGATGTTGGTGGTTGGGGTTGGTTTGATGAGGGACGTTGTCTGGATATAAAAGACGGCGAACTGGAATAATTACGAGATTCCAAGGCTGATGCATTTCTATTACCAGGCAGTTGTTGGAAAGCAGAATATCTAGGATCATGATTAGTTGATGATGAGCTACTGCCGCTACTACTGCCCACTCTGCTTGTGTAGGCAGCTGATTTAGCTCTGGGATCATTTATTGAAAACTGTGTACCATCAGCACCAATAACACTTTGTATAATGGGTTGTTGTACTGATGCAGTTTGACGATGTGTTTGCGGAGAATTGCGCGTTGACGATGTTGTATAATTATTTATTACTTGAGGTTGCGGTGCAGCCAAAGCTGAGGGTAATTGTGAACATTTATAAATTTCTAACATACGCATTCTTAAAGAATACATATCCATAGCATTGACAGCCGGTTCTTTAATTAATTCTGCAAAATCATGTATAGCCATTAATTGATTTTCATTTAAGTCACGCATTATTTTCATTATGGGCAATTCATCTGTAGCCCCCCTTTGATTGTTCTCTGTAGGTGATTGTGTTTCTAATGTTTGACAGCCTATATGACAAATACTTGGCTCCACTTGCACACCAATTTCATAACCTTTAGTTTTACGTTGTGTCAACTCCTCCAACTCATCCGTCTGTGTCATGGCATTAGAGAACAATGAGGATGTTGTTTCAACTAACTCTTCTCCTTCATCATTTAATGATTCGGTTTTAATTTTTTGTAACTTGGCTGGTATTTTAATCGTTTTTAATTTATTGTGTATAGTCTGGGCATCACATCCCACTAATTTAGCTATTTTGGCTGCTTGAGATGGTAATGTGGCCAAACCCCATTCTTCCATATTGAAACGTGTAGCATGAGAATTAAATTTATAATTGACATTATTGACTGTATGTAGAGGTGAACGATTTTCATAGATTTGTTGATGTACATAAGAATGACTGGCGGGTAATTTACGTACAGTTGAAGTAAATTGGAATGTTGATAAAGCTGAATCAGATGACATGTTCTTTAGATGAGATATTAAATAACAGGCACGCTGCTTAGCTAAAAGGATTTTTTTTAATAAAAAAAAAGACAAAAATAAACACTAGACTTTTTTGAAACGGCTTACGATGTTAAAATTCATTATAGAATAATTTTATGTTAAAATTAAAAAAATATCCGTTTCGATTTAGAACTGTAGGGAAATAAACCGATTCAAAATTATATTAAAAACAAATAATATGTTTAATAAAGTTTAAAAAATTAAGCGGTTTATATTTGAAAGCATAAAAATAAATCGATTCATATATTAAAGCATTTATAAAAAATTACAAGATTTATTAACTAGAAAAATAAAACACGTATCGGTTCATATAAACATTATCATAAATGAACCGGTTTATATAAAATAACATATACAGTAGTTCCCGCTTAAATGCGCACCGCTTTAGTGCGTCCTATTAGATTAGATTATAAGGCACTATGCACCGCGACCAACTTAGGTCTTTTGTGCTGCCTAAAGTTACCCTAAAGATTCAAACTACCTATAAAGCCAATTATCCCATTAGGCAAAACCTTCATAATGTCCGAAGGGGAGACAAAGCGATCGCCAAGAAACTTGACACGCCTTTCACAAAGCCTCGGACATTCGCAAAGAACATGCTCCGATGTCTCAGCTACCAGTTCGCAAAACCTACACTCATCCGTGTCCGAAAGACCCCTTTTGCGCAGGTGGTATCTGAGATTGCAGTGTCCAGTCAGGTAAGACACCAGGGTACTCAAGTTACCCCTCCCGAGGGACAAGAGTCTCCTCGATCCTGCACTGGAAAATAGATTAATCTCTTAGCCTGTCGTTGGACAAGAGAGTTTTCCCAATAGAGAGAGAATTCTGATTCCCTCCACGACCCGAGCTTCTCCCTAACATACCCCAAAGGTATACCACAGAATAAAGGGCCTTCGGGCCAATAAAGGGCCTTCGGGCCCCGCAATTAGCAAGACAATCTGCCCTCTCGTTGCCCTAATGCCCCTCGTGAGCAGGAACCCACCCTAAGGTAAGCGAGTTGCGGCCGCCAAGTCGGTTAAGAGCCAGAATGCATTCCATGACCAGACCAGATGACACCTCATAGGACATTAAAGCCCTTAATGCCGCCTGACTGTCAGAAAGAATGTAGATGCGAGATCTAATAGTGCCCCTTCGTAGACACTCCTCCGCGCAGACACAGATAGCAAAAATCTCTGCCTGAAAAATGGAGGGGTATCTACCCATGGGTAAGGCCCGTTGGAAACCTGGTCCACAGACACCCGCACCAGTGTCACCATTCGCATGCTTTGAGCCATCTGTGCGTCCTACGTTTTAAATGTGCAAAAAGTGCTGGCAAAAATATATTTCATAGAAAATGAATGGAATATTTTCATAAATACGCTACGTGGAAATAATTCCGTTTAAATGCATCCCGCTTAAATGCGTTCGACGTTTTAATAATATCCTTAAGGTGAGTTAAAGTAGTAAAGTAAGAACGAAATTAATCTCTTAAATGCGTTTTTGAAAATATGAGTTTTTTGCCCAAAAAACAATCTATAAAATACATAGATATTTTTAATATTTTTTGTTAAACACAAAATTATATTAAAAATTTAGCTAATTTTTAACTAAAACTCAAAAAAAAAAAACGAAGCAAAAAATGCCTTTAAAGGAAAGAGTGTAAGCGTGTAAGAGCTTATAAGAGTGTAAGTGGAAAGAGTGTAAGTTTAAGCTAAAAGTGTAAAAAAATATTACTTAAAGGAAAACATTGTAGTTAAATGCGATTTTTAGACATTTTTGCGATATTTTCATAAATAAGCTACGGCTCATTTATCCGAGTATTCGGATTAATGATTTCCCGTTTAAATCAGCAAAAAACTATGTATTTTTGATTGCGAATTTGCGCGGATACTACTGTACATACAATAAAAATAAACCACTCCACATGAAATATATTAAAACAATTTTTTTTTTTTTTTTTTTTTTATAAGGAGAAATTCAGGAAATTCTTCCTTTTAATTAATGTGTTGCTTTCTTTGGAAAGAGGATAGTGGAGATAAAAGGTGTTCAAACATGGCAACACTGTAATTGCGCGAGATGATAAGTCTTAGACAGTTGTTGCTCGCCACCTGATGTAGAGTTGGCGAATTTATTGAAGCTTTTTGTTTCATAGCCCTGATACATTATTTTACTTCGGTGGGGTTAAGTGCTATGGGAACACCGAAGGTGGGCGCAGTGATACATATAAGTGATAGAAAACTCATACATATTATTTTTCTAAATTGATGTTGTCGTCACCGGGAATCGATCCCGGGACCATCTGTGTAACAGTCCAACGCGCTAACCATTACACCACAGTCGCCGCTGGTCACTTCTTAGTTGCTTGAGCCGCCGCCGAAGTGTACGGCTTATATAGGCTCAAATTTTTGGCCGATTTTATTAGTTTATATTTTTTTCAATTAGAATTTATTTAATACTAGGCGTGTTAAGATATTGCTAAGGGACATTTTACACGTTATCCACCCATATCTACTATTTCCCAGTATTGATAATACGAACTGTCAAATTATTGTAAATTCTCTTTTGAAAATGAAATTTTGTATCATTAATACTGTGAAACAATATATATGGGTGGACAGGAGTGGATAGCGAAATCAAGCTTAAATAGAGTTTGACACTAGAGGTAAAAGTTCTTCGAAATTTTTCAAACCTTTATGGAGAATTACAATTCTGAATTTAATTTTGTATGAGCTTAACCAGTTCGCGCCACCCTAAGTAGATGATATAGATTATTTATATAAATTAATTCGTAAGCAAACGTTTATGCTACAGTATTCATTTAACTGTAGCATAAACTTTTTTCTTCGAAGTTTTAAAAACATTAGACTCAAAAATTTGCCAAATATTCTGTTAACGCATTTCTAGCAAAATGAAAAATATTTTTATGTCCGTTAGCTGCTAACATTTACTTTCCATATAGATTTTTGGTCAAACGCATATATTTTTTTTAAATTTATAAACTTATTATAAAACAAATTTTCATACAAAAATCATTTGATAAACGTTTTTTAAATTTTATGAAATGATTATGCATAAGGGGTTTAACTTTAACTACTGATTAAATTTTATCAGAACATTCTGTAATTGTGCCTTAGATGATACGACGAATATATTTTAACCATATAAAGCAGTATTGCAATATAAAAAATGAATTAATAAGGAATTGACTAATATAAAGGTGGATTTTTTAGCAACTTTCTTTTGGCAACACTGTTTTTGGCAGCTCAGCTGTTTTCGTGTAACATGTTACTGTTAAACATGTTCAGTTTGGTCTATAATTTAACCATTAATCGACTAACAAACGAACAACGCTTGCAGATTATTGAATTTTATTATCTAAATTCATGCTCGGTTGAGAAAGTGCATCGTGCACTTCTTCCAATTTATGGTCAGTTTGGGCGACCTTGTGAGGCGGCTATTTAAAATCTTGTGACTAAATTTCGCACCAAGTTTTTGTTATTGGACATTAAACCACCAACACATAGAGTGCGGACAGAGGAAAATATCGCAGCATTATCCGCCAGTGTTGTTGATGACCGTGAATTATCGATTCGGCGCAGTTCGCAGCAATTGGGCCTCCGTTACTCCACTACATGGACAATTTTGAGGATGGACTTGGGTGTAAAACCTTTTAAAATACAGCTGGTGCAAAAATTGAAGCCACACGACCTACCACAACGGCTAACTTTTGGTGAATGTTGCATGTTTTGGCAATGTTGCATGAAGATCCACTTTTTTATCGGAAAATTGTGTTCAGCGACGAAGCTTATATCTTTTTGAATGGATACGTGAACAAACAAAATTGCCGTATTTGGTGTGAAGAGCAGCCAGAAGCATTGCAAGAATTGCCAATGCTTCCCGAAAAATGCAGTTTGGTGTGGATTATGGGCCGGTGACATCATTGGACCGTACTTTTTCAAAGGTGACGAAGGCTGGAACGTCACTCTGAATGGCGAGCGCTACCGTGCGATGATTACAAATTTTTTTTTGCCCAAAATGGAAGAGATGTACTTGGGTGACATCTGGTTTCAACAACTGTGCCACACAGCACGCGAAACACTGGCCCAATTGAGAGGCAAGTTCGGTGAACAGTATATTTCACGTTTGGGCCGGTTAATTGGCCGCCTATATTGTGCGATTTAACGCACTTAGACTATTTGTTGTGGGGCTATGTTAAGGCTCATGTCTATAGGGAAGAGCCCGCCACGGTTGATGCACTGGAAACCAATATTGAAGAATTTATTCGTGAGATACCGGCCGATATGTTGGAGAGAGTATGCCAAAATTGGACCCAGAGTATGAACCATTTGAGGCGTAGCCGCGGTCAACATTTACATGAAATCATCTTTAAACATTGAAGTATATAGATCGTTCTATCGACTTAAATAAAGATTTCATACATTTCTCTAAATTTTGTGTGTGTTTTTTTTTCTTTAAATCAAATCCGAAAGGGTTTATAAAAAAGCATTAATACCAAAGGGATTTTATACAACAATCTTTAAAAAAACGATTTATACTGAAAAGTATAAAAAATTAATAAACAAAATAATTAATAATGAATGGGTTAACATAGAATATTATGAAAAATTACCCGTTTCATATAAATTAGTATAAAACACGATTCGGTTAATATAAAATATCATTAAGATGAACCTAAGACCGATTCAATTGTATGGTCTTGAGGTAATCTCGGGTACTACTGGTGTAAATTTTACTAGGCTCAAACGTGCTGTGAATGCTATTGTACGATTTGTTTACAATGTACGTCGTTTTGACCATATTTCTGAATATGTACAGCGTTTCTTGGTTGCATGTTTGATGATTTCATCAGTTATCGTTTGCTACTGTTTTATAGGGTTGTTAAGAGTAGTAGACCTTCTCCTTTATGTAGGGACACGGTCTACAAGAAGCCCTCAGAAATTCATTCCCAGGATTAGAAATTCGAATGTGTGAGAGATCGTTTGTGATTAGAGTTGCTAGGTGCTGAAATAGATTGATTTATAGTTTGCGTGTCTTTTCGCATTCTAATAATGTCTTTTGGTAGAAAATTCTTCAACAGTTGTGTAGCTAGTTGCTTCGCTTAGCATTTTCTTTTTTCTTTGACTATTGATTTTTTGTCTATGCATATTTATCAAGTTGGGTTAATAGATTTGACGACTATAAATATTAATATACCCGATTTTTCACTATTTTGGGCTTATATTTAGTTCTTATTTTTTTTTTTTTTTTATTAATTAATAATCATATAATTACAAATAATATACTATTACCCTAACCGAGCACTAGCTACTTGGCCTTCGGCGCGTTGTAGCGAAAACAGACCAGTGCCTCTGGTGGGAATCGAACCCACGACCCCCGCACTGATAAGCCAGCACGCTACCAACTAGCCTACCGGGGCGCACAATTTTTTAGTTCTTACTTGTTATATTTCTACTGGTGATATTATCTTTTTTTGCATGTTAGGACAATGGGTGTATTATTTTTACATTTTTATTGTATTTAAGATTTTGTATATATATTAGGCCGGGTCGATTTGTATGGAGGCAAAAAAATCGCTCAACGTTCAAGGAAAATCGTATTGTAGGGATCAAAATAAGAAACTTTGCCGAAGGAACCATACCTCTAAAACGAATTCTGATGTCCCCACTTTTGACCCGTAGGGTGAAATTTTGAAAAATCCCACTTTGACCCATTTAGAGTGCCCCAATCGAATCCAACCTAATCCAACATTCATCTGCTAGACCCCAATCTTGGAAAGACTCCTCCTACTTTCTGAAATATCTCTATCCCGAAATTTGTACATTTTGCTATAAAAACAGTGATAAAAAGCCCTTAACGGTTACCTAGAATGATGATTTATGCATTAATCTGCTAGCGCGTCTCCCGGAGAAGAAGTAGCTCCCATAATCTTGGAGAGATTCCACCTACTTTCTGAAATATCAATGTGGGCTTTTTCAAAATTTGACCCTATGGGTCAAAAGTCGGGACATCAGAATTCGTTTTAGAGGTATGGTTCCTTCGGCAAAGTTTCTTATTTTGATCCCTAGAATACGATTTTCCTTGAACGTTGAGCGATTTTTAAATCGACCCCGCCCCTAATATATATATTCAATATTTTTAAGTATTCTTGCTCAGGATTTCTTTTTTTCTTTATAATACAGTTTTTGACCTTAATGACTTTTGTATTATTGTTGAATGAATAAAATAAAATAAAAAATAAATATATGAAATTACTTGAATATTGAAACGGCTAAGAGCGAATACACAGCATATCAAATTTACAAGCTTATATAAATTAATATCAAAATGAAAAAGTGCACCCAATTATATAAAAAGATTACTCACATCAGTTTATATTGCCTTGTATAAGAAATCAATCGAAAGCAGATTATATAAACTAGTAAGAAACACAAACCGGTGTATATAAAAAAAAACATGAAATTTAAAATAATTTATAGCAACTATCATATAAAATAAAGCAGGTAACATAATAAAGTTTAAAACATGAATCGGTTTATATAAACAAATATGAGTTAAAATGAACAGATTTTTACAAAAAAAAAAAATATGAAAATTGATCGGTTCATACAATTAAAGTACTGGTTCATATTAAATATTCTTTAAAATAAATCAGTTTTGTGAAATAACATAAAATTTGGAATGGTTCAAGTTAAAAAAGCTTAAAGTGTATAGAAAAATAAATCGGTTCATGAACTTCATATAGACAAAGTATAAAAATTAAACGGTTTATAGAGATTATCACATAAAACGACATGCTTCACATAAATTAGAAATAATAAAAATTAATAAATAAGGAAAGGGTTCATAAACAGCAAACAAAAATGAATCGGTTCATACTAACTAGTATACAAATTGAAACGGTTTAGGCAGAAATAGTTTTTGTAATATAGCATGAAAATAAAATAGGTTCATTAGTATTTTTAATTGAAATAAATTGGTTGAATTAAAAAAAGCTTGAAAAATTAAACTAAAACATATTATCGATCTTAAGGCAATAATTTATGGAAAAAGTATAGAAATTCTGATTTTTTGTTTTAATTTAAATAATAAAATTTTCCTACCTCTTTCAATCTTTTGTTTTGTTGTTAAAATTGCTTCAATTTCTTCTATTTCTTCACAACTTACTACCGGTGGAGGAGGAGGTTCAACTGAAAAAAGAAAATTATTAAAAAAAAAAATCTTAAATTTTTATTTTAAATTACTTACTTTTTATGGGAGTAGCAAACATTTCCACATCTTCGTTTAAATCACAATTTATATTTTTATTTGATATATCCAAGGTATGAAATTCGGATTTAACTTGAATAGCACTATCTCGAGCAGGCCCTTGAGAGGCTGTATCTACAGTGACTCTATTTAAACTACCATAATTTGAAGTAGATGGCAGTTGTTGCAAAGTGGGCAACGGTGGTGGTGATAAACGGGATCGTTTCTTTTTTATATGATTAGGAGAAGGTGATCGTCTATGACGTTCCCTTTCTTTTTCACGCGAACTATGTGAAGGAGATTTTGAACGTGGTCTTTTATGGGATTTTTTTTTAGACTTTTTTTGTTTTTTATGATTTTTTTTACGTGACTTTTCATCGAGACGTTTAAGTTCATTTTCTAATTTTTCTAATTCTTTTAAACGATCAGAATATTTTTCCTCCAAATCATTATTTCTAGCTTCCTCAATGCGTTCTTTTAGTTGATCTCTTAATAAATCATCGAAAAATTATCGGGTATAGGTTCATCTTGGGATCTGGCATCATCACTATTATAAGGTGTTACTTCGCCAGATTCACAACGCTCATTTACGGTTAATAGATCTTCAAAGAAATCTTGGGGTAATGAAGAAATTTCTGCATTGGAAGGTGTTGGTGTTTGAAAAAGTGAAAGTTCCGTTTTAACTCTTAAACGTGACATAGAAGCTACTGATATTCTGGGGGTAGATATGCCATCAGTATCAGAATCTCGTATGCGAGGAATTAATATGGAAGGAGGTGGTGCTTCAGTTTCGGGATTTGATGGTCGAGTTATAGTTTCTTCAAAATCCATACGTTTATTAGCAACATTTTCATTAGATGCTATTTTATTAACTGTAACTTCAGATATTTCCGTAGAAACAGAATTTGCAATAATTTCAGAGGTTCTTTTTTTCCATTTCAATATTTGATTCAGATGTTGAAGGTCTTGCTAGAGTCTCATCAAAATCGACTGCATCATTGTTATAATTTTCAGGGTCAGTTTTAACCTGAATTTGTAAAGATTCCTGGGAAATTGAATTTGTAGAATTCTCTTTCATTTGGGTTTTGTCGGTATCTGTGTTTGGTTGGGAATTTTTTTTCATGGCGGTTTTGTTGGAATCATTATTTGATTGAATAGGTTGTTGATTTTCATGTTGCAATGTTTTCGAAGTTAAAGGCGTTTCTTTTAATAATTCTTTCTGTATGTCTGAATTTAAATTTTTATTAAAGTCTTTACCACATGAATTACCCTCTGGAATTGCTTTAAGTTTTTTCTTTTGAGCTTGTTTGGGTTTCTTCTGATTCCTGTTGTTGTTGCCTTTTTAAAGTATTTTCCGTACATACCTTGATTTTTCTATTTTCCAACTCAAAGTCCTGATTAGCGATCGTTTTTTCATGAACTCGTACTTTTCCAATAGTCACATTAATATCCGTAGTGTCATCAGCAAATAATTTCGTTCTTCCAACTGGTGCATTTACACCATTGACTTCTTGAGTAGGCTCGTTCTCATGTCTTAACGTATTTTGGACTTTTCTTTCTTCTAACCTATCAGGAGTCTTAGGCTCATTTTGCATACTAGTAATGCCAGCCTCTAATGTTTCAATCACTTTTTGCTGAGTTGTTGCATTTAATTCATATTCTGGTTCAGTTTTAACATTTCCAGCCAAATTTTCGCTAATGGACTGTCTCTCCTCATCAAAAACGTGCGATGTTGTTGGTCGTTCAATGTGTTGTTCATCATCTGATTGCTTATTGTCTTGTTGATAGTCACGTATAGGGGTAGTTTTGAGATTTTCTTCATCTTCGGGTTCTATTTTAATTTCTTCACTCATGGCTGCTAAAGAATATATTAAAAATTTCTGACGAAAATCAAATTTCAAACCAAGATCTTGTTTCAAACAATAGAAAAAATTGGAGTTGTTTAATGACAGCTGTTTTTTTAGGAATGTCAACTTAACAATAAGTGTTAACAATATACCTAACAATATTTTCGAGTACTCATATTTTCGAGTACTCATATTTTCGAGTACTCATATTTGAATTTGAATTTATTTGACAATCCCATACAACAAGATATCTTTTAATTTAAAGTATGGGATGTAAGAAATTGTAATTACATAATTGGGTTACATTTGGAGTTTTAAATAATTAAATTAATAATAATTAATAAAAATAGAAAAATAGAAAAAAAAAAAAATTAAAAAATTAAAACATTAAAACAATAATGACAATAAAATGAAAAATAAAATAAAAATTAATAATATTTATTTACTGACATGAAAAACTTTAAGTTGAGAAATGTTTTGTTATTTCCTTTTTAAAATTTGTTGCGTTATTGTTGGTTTGAATTTTGTTTGGAAGAAAGAAAGTCCCGACGTTTTGGCAACAATTTTCATATAAAATACATCTTTAAATACGAACTCGGTTAATACGAACCCTCGGTTATTACGAACTGTTTTAAGCAGTCCCAAAAACTCGTTTTCATACAAATTACCATGTTTAGTACACTCTTTATCCGTTTAATGGGATAGACCTAATATGAATTTCATATCCGTGGATGACTAATGTTTTGACGTCACATACATTATCAGGTGAAGAAATATTGGAAATTGTTAATCCTCCCGATGTTGAAAATTTGTCAAGTGATATATTTGAACAAAATCGTATGCCGAAGAAGCTGACAATCATATTTTGGTAATAGAAAAACTTATACCGAATGAAATCGTTAATTCAGTCATTCAGAACAAAATAACAGATTTTTTTTTTTAAATGAAGAGTTTTAATTGAATTTGTAATTGTGAATGCATGAAATGCTAATTTTATTTTTTATTTATGTAAAAATCTTGTTTTTGTTTTAATAAATACATATTTTTTATCGTTAAAAAAAAAACGCTTAATGCGAACCTCGCTTAAGACGAACTAATTTTTTGGTCCCTCGGAGTCGTCTTAACCGGGTTTTACTGTAGTTAAATATTATATCTTTGTACAATACTTTTTCCTAAATTGATTGACAAACTTTACTGTAAATATCTATTAGTTGAAATGCTCCTACTAACTTGGTAATATTATACCCTTTTTTGATAAACGTTTCCCTAGATTTTTTTTGTGGTATGGTGGTACGAGGCTATTTTCTGGTCCTTTGCTCTTATTGTTAAATGTGATGAAAGATTCATAATTTATTAGAAAAGGTATTAATTATAATTCACTTAAAGTGTTTCTTTAAAAATAAATTGTATTTTTATTACATCAATATAAAAAAGCTGCATTTTAAATCTAAAAAGAATAGGACAACCTATTAAGATATTTAAGGATTTGTATACAAACAAAGTAGAACTATTAATAATAAATTTTTTTGCTTGAATATCATAAAATAAAAAAAGGAAGAATTACCAAGTTTTTGTAGTTAAATGTCATTATATATTTTTTCCAAACATTTTTCTAAGTTGATTGACAAACTTTCCTACAAATAGGTATTAGTTGAAATGCTTCTACTGTATTTGGTAACATTAAGTGTGTTCGATTACTTTCCCAGTAAAGTCCAGTAAAAATTACTCAGTAACAAAATTACAGAGAGTGAGACAAATTTACAAAAAAAAGTTAACGACCGGAAAATTTGTAAGAATTGGTAAAATATATAAAACAGCTGATTTTAAATACCAAATATTAAAAAAAAAAATCAGCTGGTCGTTATGGAAAAGATAAAAGTTAATTGAAATTGTCGACCAGAAACAATTTAGAGTGTTTTTTAATTTCTTCCATAGTTAATTTTTTAATATTTTGCACTTTAAATCCATAGACAATTAAAATTTAATTTAATATTTTTTTTTTTGTTTACTAAATATACAAGCATATTTTTTCAATCATATGTTTTTTTCTTTTTACAAATTCTTACTGGCAAAAATGTATCCAGTAAAAAGTTGTAAGTTTTTGTCAACAACCTGTCACTTTACTCTTTCTTCTTACTATTTTTACTGAGTATTTGTGTAAACGAACACCTTCTAGTAAAAACTTTTACAAATTTGTACAAATTTTTGCGTAAGCGAACAAACTTATTATAACCTCTTTTTGATAAATGTCCCCTTAGATGTTTTTTGTGTATATAAAAAAAACTATGTAAAAACTATGTAAAAAACTATGTAAAAATTCTCCAAAATCAACCAGAACTATGGAATCGACAAAGATATCTCAAAATCTCAAAAAAATTATGTCATGACCGAAATTTCTGACCGGGGCCGTCCATAACACAACAATAAATTGTGTATAAACCAATAGTGTATAAACCAATAGTAAATTTTTTAAAAAACTTTTCAAAATTCACTCAAGAGTTGTCAAGCCAAACTGAATTATAGAATCGGCTAAAAAAAAAATAGACAAAATTTAAAAAATCTCAGTAGAATTGAAAAATCGACAAATATTAAAAAAGGCAAACAAAAAATTGGAAAAAATCGGCAAAGATTAAAAAAAATTGCTAAAAACTAAAAAAATAACTAGAATTAAAACAAAAATTGTCCAAACTAAAAAAAAAAACCCCAAAAAAGGAAAAAAAAAAATATCTAAAATTTAACAAAAATCGCCAAAATTATTTTATGCAATTATTTTTAAATTTCTAAGATCTCACCTGCCTATTAAATATGTGAGAATGTAAACTACTTTAAATTAAATAAATAAAAAATTGAATTTCCTTACGTCTTAAATTTTTCTTCAACAAAAACTGTCATTCGACTATTGGATCATCACATGCACGCAAAAAAAAAAATGCTGGATATTATCGAAGTGTTTAGTAATTATACAACTACATAAGTTTCAAGTTAGTTTTACAAATATCTTGTTCTATTTAAAAAAAAAAAAAAACATAATGGGAAACATTGAAAAACGTAATAAATGGAGTAGAATTTGCAATTTTAACTTTACATTTTAAGTATTTCATTTGTTTTAACTGTCATTTTCAGTAGATTCTTCTGTAAAACTTTTCTTGAGTAAACAAATTTCAAGTTATTTCGTTAGATTTTTAAATAGATAACAAACAGTATTTCAAGTATTTATATAACATGAAGGGTATCTTAAGATCGGCTTTAACAATCAGTTAGGTTAGGTTAGGTTGAGCTGGCCGGTCAAAGACCCCGCATAGACCATTAGGTCCCTAGCGTTACCAGATTAAAAACGATAACCCCCACGTTAGGTCAGTCGTCAGTGATGGTAGCCAGAGTTCCCCACACCCTCTTAGCAAATGACAGAAGTCTCAAGATTCCGATTTCTGAGATTTCTTCCAGATCTCGGAATAGGTGGTCCCCTAAACATTTCGCCCTGGAGCGTGCAAGAGCCGGATTAGGTGCTCCACGGTCTCTCTGTCCCCCAGTACCCCACAGAATCTACATTCGTCACTCTGCAGCCTTCCCGGTTTCTTGGCAAGAACTGCCGTCCAGCAGTGACCAGTTAACACCCCCACCAGAAGTCTACAGTCGCTCCTGGACAAGGACAGTAAAAGTTCGGTCGCTACGTAGGATTTCCACATGACTTTAGATACTCTGCATGTTTCGGTATTTCTCCAAACCAGCTCTTCGCATCATCGTGGATTCTACATCCCTTTTCAGAGACCGAAGTGGCACGCGAACATCCAATGCCATTTCAACTGGCAAATGGACTCCCCGTTTAGCAAGTTCATCCGCAACCTCATTCCCTTCAATACCCCGGTGCCCACGAACCCAATAGATGTGGACTCTCCTTCCGGACCCAAGTCTCCCCAGAGAGTTCTTGCACTCTTGGACAATCGAAGAGTAGGTCAAGTTGGCGGCGATAGCTTTGATAGCCGCCTGACTATCAATAAAGAAATTAACGTAACTCCCTCCGTTTCAGAAACAAGAGCAAGGTCAGCAGACATTTTGGCCGCCATAACTTCCGCCTGAAAGACGCTGCAGTAATCGGGAAGTTTGTATGACTCCTCGATACCCAGCTCTCGACAGAAAACCGCTGCCCCGACCCCCTCCCCCATCTTTGAACCATCAGTGAAGAAGTTGAAGGTTCTGTGGTCAGGACGAAGCCCCGCCAACCAGCCGTATTCATTCAGGCAAGCCAGTGGTGAAGCCAATTTTCGGGATGGTGTAGTCACTGCTACATATCCTATCCTCAATGATCATCCCGTGACCATAAGATCTCGTCGTAAATCGCCCCGTAGCACAAAGGCGAACGGCGGATTTCCTGGCGGCGCCCTCCGCCACTAGATTAATCGGTTGTAGATTAAGGATTACATCCAGTGCCGCGGTAGGCGTGCTGCGAAGTGCGCCTGTTATACAAAGTTCAGCGAGTCTCTGCGCGCTCTCAAGCCGCCTACAGTAAGACATTTTCCCTAACGCTTTCCACCAAACAAGTACTCCATAGAGTAAAATTGGCCTAGCCACTGCCGTGTAAACCCAGTGCATGAGTTTGGGAGATAGACCCCAAGTCTTACCTAACATTCTCTTACATTTTAACAATCAATACTTATCATACTTGTTTTCTTATTATTGCCTCAGAATTAAAATAATGGTAGTTGCACTTTGTTGTCACCTTTTTATATAAAAGATTAACTTATATAAAAATAGTATTTATCAATAATATGAAAAATATATTTTGTCATGACTTTGCTAAAACAATGCTTTGATAAGAAACAACGAAATATACATTTGAAAATATTTGCGTATTTAACAAATAAGTAATGAAGAAAGCTAACATTAGCGCTGGGTTTTATATTCTAGAGTTAACTTTATTATTAAACAAACAAAAATACGAAAAAAATATAAGAAAACAAACAATTTTTGGCTTAACTGATAGTTAAATAAAAAACCTTCAGTATGAAACCCAGAGTAAAAAAGTTATGAAATAGTTTTTAATAAATACAAATTATTAAAAATATAAACAAAAGCTTAATAATGTAAACTGGCTATTTTGTATGGAATATTTACATATTTTGTTGTAATGTTTGCAAAAGGTGGATGTCAGCATGTAAAACAGAGATAAGAGAGTACACTCAGAAAAAAAATCAGTTACTGTAAATAGTACCTAAATTTGCGCCAGCAGAATTTTCAATGAAGTTGGTATTCAGTCTGCTAAATTTAGGTGGCCTAAATTAAAGAAGAACTAAATTTTGGTTAAAAGTTATCGAAGCGGTTAAAAATAACTAACCTTAACCCTCTAACCGGCATAAGCTTTTTTGGACTGAAATTTATTGCACTTGTTCGGCACGAGAAATAAATAATATTAGGCGATATGGATCAAAATAGGTTTAGAGGCTATCTCAAAAACTAATCTATAAAATTTAAAAAGTTAAGGCATAAATTATTCTTCTTACAAAGATATAACAACAGTCCAAAAATTCGTCCTTTTGAGCTTTCAGATAAAAAGATATGGCGATTTTCGTTTTTCGAAAAACACGAAATCGAGCGAAAACGAACCTTAACTTTAATATATATTGAAGAAACTTTGAAGCTTTGATAGTGTTAGCAAATATAATATTTCTGCCAAATTTCATAAAACTCCGTCTACTCGTTTTCAAGATAAGATGATGTCCTTTATATGTATTCTTTTAAAGTCCTGTATGTCCTTGAAACAAACTTAGAGTATTTTGCAAAAGTTTAAGCTTTAATCTTCCTTTGTATGAAATATGAATGGTTTCATGTTAACAGAAATGTGTTTTAAGGACTTTTCAAAATTGTGGTTGTTTGAAAATATATATTTTTTGAAATTAATGAAAATTTTAACTATAACGCTTTCTCGCTTCCAAACCATGACATGTACACAAAACATTACTTCGCAAACTATGTGGCTAACTTCGTTCTCTATCGATATAGCTTACATTTTTATAATAAAACACTTTTTTGGCGAACTTATGGCCAATTTAAAATACCCCGCCTAGAGGCGGGCTTGCCGGTTAAAGGGTTAAATTAATGCATAAACCATAAAAACGAGCAACAAAACAATAAAAACAATGAACATAAAACGACTACATAAGTTGTAAAAAATACTATTTTAAACATGTATTTTAAAAATATTTTTTAATACAATACAATTAAATTTTCTAATTATTTTTTGCAAACTATGAACATATCAATAGTAACAAATATAAACTAAATGAGACTTTTTAAAAACTCGACAAATAACTAACAAAAAATTAACTTTTACTGCAAAAATACTGTTTTGGTAGTTGTTTATTAAAATACTAAAATAACTACTTAAAACAACTGTGAAGTACAGTATTTTTGGTTAGTTATTTTTTGAAATGACTGTTTAAATTTGAGGTTTTTCACTTTCTCATAGAAAAATGAATACAATAGCAGTTAAAACAACTACTACTGTTAACTAACCGAATTGCCTATATGTAGTTACTGTAATGATATTCTGAGTGTAAGAATTTAGCTAATCAACAGAATTTGTAAGCTGAATCAAGAGAAAATTTCTGCTAAAAAGGTCTTTCCAGATATGACCAGAGTCAGGTACATATTCATTGCAGGGAGTATTTATTGGTGGTTGATAAAGACTACTAAATAGGTACGTAGTAATTAATAGATACGTTTTTTGTCCATGTTGCTCTATATCGCTTATTTTCCGAGATATAGCCGACACCTAAAAAAGTTTTACAGTTACCACACACTCAGGAAATTAAGAAGGCAGAAATAATTGAAAACTGCAGTTAAAATGACTATAAGTGTAGTTAAAAAGGCGATGACTGTATCTGTCATAAAAATTAATAAAATTGTACACTCAGGGAACTTCTGCTTTAAAAATATGTAGTTGTTTGGGTTGTAATACAGTTTCTTTATTTTTAATGTAAATGTCAGTCATTTGTAGAAAAAATTAAAATATTTACTAACCTTGTAGTTCATTTAAAAAAACAACTAACATCAAATGACTGTTTTATGATTTTACATTCATTTTTACAGTTGTTTTTTGTTATTTAAAAAAATAAAAAAAAATAAATGTTTGTTTATTTTTTACTACCATGTGGTTCATTTTTACTACAATTGTTAGTCATTTTTTGAACATTAAAAAACAAATGACAGTGTTAGTTGATTTTAATGAAATGTTCGTCGTCCTTTCTTTAAGTGAAATTTCATTTGTTTTCAACTACAATTGCAGTGGTCTTTACCTACATAGTATTCTAAGTGTAGTAATTTTTAACTACTTAAAAAAAAAACTTCCAATGTAATAAAACAACCATTAAAAACGAACGATCAAAAAAAGTTAATATGATGCAACAAAGAAATATATCAAATATGATATAGCCTTATATCTAATTGAAATTTAATTTTACAAAACTGGATCTCATTATATAAGATTATATAATATTATATTTACTCGGGCAATTACAAATGTAGTAAAAATTACTAACTAAAATCAACTACATATGCAGTCAAAATAACTAACAATGCTATTAAATTAACTGGTATAGAGTTTATTTATAGTTTATTAAAATTCACTAAACAAATATTAAAATCCAGAAAAAATTATATCAGTATTCATGGATTGTACGTTTTATTAAATACTGAAAAGCAAAAAAGTAATTAACCTCACTGCAAATGCAGTTAAAACAACACTACCAGCTTAATAAAAATAAAAATACAACATTTTTGTGAATATTCTTAACTTGATTTTATTTTCACTATCTACACTAGGCCGGGTCGATTTGTATGGAGGCAAAAAAATCGCTCAACGTTCAAGGAAAATCGTATTCTAGGCATCAAAATAAGAAACTTTGACGAAGGAA
Source organism: Delia radicum (assembly GCA_021234595.1). NCBI lineage: Eukaryota > Metazoa > Arthropoda > Insecta > Diptera > Anthomyiidae > Delia > Delia radicum. Next base: position 25,369,902 of record CM037852.1, on the reverse strand, counting down.
CCATACCTCTAAAACGAATTCTGATGTCCCGACTTTTGACCGGTAGGGTCAAATTTTGAAAAATACCACTTTGACCCATTTAGAGTGCCCCAATCGAATCCAACCCAATCGAATACAATTTATACATTCATCTGCTAGAGCGTCTTCCGGAGAAGAAATAGATACCCAAATCTTGGAAAGACTCCTCCTACTTTCTGAAATATCTCTATCCCGAGATTTGTACATTTTGCTATAAAAATACGGCTAAAAAGGCCATCTTTCAACTTAAATTTTAACCCCTTAAAGGTTACCTAGAATGATGATTTATGCATTAATCTGCTAGCGCGTCTCCCGGAGAAGAAGTAGCTCCCATAATCTTGGAGAGATTCCTTCTACGTTCTGAAATAACAAAGTGGGCTTTTTAAAAATTTCACCCTACGGGTCAAAAGTCGGGACATCAGAATTCGTTTTAGAGGTATGGTTCCTTCTGCAAAGTTTCTTATTTTGATCCCTAGAATACGATTTTCCTTGAACGTTGAGCGATTTTTAAATCGACCCGCCCTAATCTACACTGTTCGGAAACTACTTTTACATAATATATCACTTTACTTGTTTACGTTTTATTATATTTTTCCAAATCATTCTTGTCACATTTCTGTCTGCTTGATGTAATTATTGTTTGATTACTTTCCCGGTAACAATTACTCAGTATCAAATTTACAAAAAAGTAAACGAACGGAAAATTTATAAGAACTGGTAAAACTGGTAACTTGTTTAAATACCAAATATTAAAAATAATCAACTGTTCATTATGGAATAGATAAGAGTTAATTGAAATTGTCGACCAGAAACAATTTAAAATGTTTTTTTTAACTTCTTCCATAGTTAATTCTTTAATATTTTTCGCTTTAAATCCATAAACAGTTATAATTTAATTTAATATTTGTTTTTGTTTACTAAAAATACAAGCTTATTTTTTCAATCATATGTATCCAGTAAAAACTTTAAAGTTGTTTGGCATCAAACTGTCACTTTACTCTCTCTTTTTACTACGTTTTACTAAGTATTTGTGTAAACGAACACCTTCCATTAAAAACTTGTACAAAATTGTAAAAACTTTTGTGTTATCGAACAAACTTATTGCCTCTTTGATTAATATTCATCAGAATGAAAGAAAAGAAATACAATATTTAATAACATTAAAGTAAATTTGTTTATTTTCTGTTACAAAAAACAAACTAACCTTATACATAGTTTATTTATTTAATAAAAATTACAGCAGAGAAGTTTTCACTAACGACGCGTTATCTTCCGTGTTCTTTTCTTGACTAACAATAAGAAACAAACATTCTTCTCACATTCCTTTACTAGAAAATCGTGGCACGCACGTTTTTTTTTTATTAAAAAATTGTGCATGTATTTCGAAAGATACACAAAGATACCCTTTGTTAAAAAGCCGAAGTAACTACCCAAAATAACTGTTACTACAATACAGTATTTTTGGTTAGTTATTTTTTTTAAATGACTGTCGGAAATAGTCATTTTACATTTATATATAGAAAAACAACTACAGTTACAGTTAAAAATTACTATTACCAAGTTTGATATAATTTTTATTAAAAATAAAAATTATGTTTTTTTCGACCTTTAATTGTGCAATGAAAATGAACCTAGAAAATTCCTGAAAGTGGTCAATTAATAAATTTGAAAACAAAAACTCTATAGATTATTTGTTAGGTAAATATCCTCATAAAGAAATATAGAGTATGGCCTCGAACTTGAATAATTTTCATTTTCATTGCACAATTAAAGGTCGCAAAAAACATAATTTTTATTTTTAATAAAAATTATATCAAACTTGTATAAAAGACAAAGTACGGTCTTGTTTACTACTCCCCCTGTACATTTTGTTTTTAAACAAAACAAGTGTACAAATAAAAATGAAAAAAAAGACAAAAAACGTGTATTGAATATCTAACAAAGACCTTGCACACAACAAACAAGTTTTTAATTTATTTTTTGATCAATGGTGATAATCTTAAACTTCGAGCTCATATATTAGTTCTCATGTAGTGAGAAAACTATGAATGCTTGATGTTTTGCATGGGATTGTCACTTCTTTCAAAACGTGTTCTGATGATGGGAACCTAGAAAATTTCCGAAATAGATCTATCAACACATTCCTGAAAGTGGTCAATTAATAAATTTGAAAACAAAAACTCTATAGATTATTTGTTAGGACAATATCCTAATAAAGAAATATAGAGTATGGCCTCGAAGTTGAATAATTTTCATTTTAATTACTATTACCGTTTATCTTCTGAATGACCCACATGTAGTTACTGTAAGAATATTCTGAGTACATCGCAGTTGTTTGTGTAGTGATCAGTAGTAGTTGATTTTAACTGAAATTACAATTGTTTTTCTATGAAATAAAACAACTATTATAACAGTTATTAAAAAAACAACTGATGAAAATTACTGAATTTTTTCACAGGTGTCCGAAGTAGTTATTTTGGTATTTTAATAAACAACTACTAAAACAGTAATTTTGCAGTAAACAGTTAATTTTGGTTAGTTCTTTAAAAATAAAAGATTATGTTGAGTTTTTAAAAATTCTCATTTAGTTTATATTTGTTATAAGTTAATTTTTGTCAGTTATTTCAAGAAAAAATATTATTCGAGTTTTTAAAAACTATTGTTTAGTTTATATTCGTTATTAATTATAAAATTTTATTGTGACTCCAATACATAAAAACGTTATACTGGACTACCGTTTGGAATTTTGACTATGCATTTTAAGCAGGATGTAGAAAATATAAATTTTTATTGTAATTGTAAGAAAAAATGTGTTTTCTTAATTTAAAACTATTTTTTATATACCAAAAAAATAACTGTTAAAAAAAGTAGTTTTTACCAATTTTCACAGTTGTTTAAAAAAATTGTCAGTTATTTTTACGATATTGTTAGTTGTTTTTATTACATTTGTTAGTTGTTAAAAACATTTAATATTAATTTGTATGACAAATACAGTACTCGCGTTTTTTGACTACATTTGTAGTAATTTTAACTGTAATTTTTAGTAATTTCTACCTTCTTAGTTTCCTGAGTATATGAATACTAAGCCATTATTAGAAGGAAAAAACTGGGTCTAAAAATAGATTTTAAAATAATACGAATTAAAAAAATATGTTACTAATTTTGTTTAAAACATAGTCGAGCACGGAATCGATCTCGGGTCGTCAGATTAACAGGCGACTGCTACATAACCTAAGCCCCCGAGGCATATAACAGTTGATAGTTTAAAACATAAATAAATTTTTCTTCTATATAAATCCGTTCAAGATATACCGAAACTAACACCTTACTTACAAAATACGAATTATAATGAGTCTAAGAATAGAATTCATTATATTTTGTCTGGATGTAATAAGATAAATAACCTATTATTGTTCACCTATTATTTTTTATATGAGAGTAGTGCATTATACATTTCTTATTGGTAACCTATTATTTTATTATTTAAAGTAATGCAGAAGGTAATAAGTACTCACTGCAAAGTAATAAATAAAATTATAAGTAGTGATTACCATGTATTTGCTTAAGTGGACGATTATCGTACATCTTTCTTTAGAAATTCTAGCCACTAAAGTAGTTTTTTGAAAAAATATTTAAAAAATTATAAAAGCAATTAAAACAAAACAAAAATCGAATTATAAATACCCATGTAAAAATGATCATATACGATCATGGATGAACTGTCATATATGTTCGTATCCGAAAATTGAGGGTATATGGCTCATACATAAAGTGACCATATTTTTTTCATATTTCGGCCATATGAAGTGAAAATGCATAGATAATGGTAGCGATTCCTATTCTCACTTTCACCATTCACCTCAATTTTTGAATCTCATTACTTCCCGTGTGTTAATTGTATGTCCCATTTTGATTTCTGATTTTTTAATATTTGTTTATTGTAAAGACGATTGGACAATAAAAAATTTATAATTTTGTATTAGTTGAGAGAAAATAAGGTTCGAAAACTGAGGTGAATGGTGAAACTGAGAATAGGAATCGCTACCAATATAATATTTAATTTATCCGTAGTGAATGGAATTATTTATTTTACGTTACACTACAAAAAAATTGTTTATACATTGTTATTTTTCAGAGGCACAAATTAGTTTCAAAATTTTAGGGGACGATTTTTATCTTCGGTCCACAACTTGTTCATCAAAGAAAATACACGTTCAACTGGCGCATTTGTACCAGGCAAACATAAAATATATTCAACTATAATCTGAAAATTTTCATTGTTAATATAATTGTTTTTAAAATGTTTAAATACTTCCACCCAACGATTTTCGGTGCAAATATTTTGTTGATTCCATTCATCAATTTTCTGCGATGTTACGTATTTAGATAGGAGTAAGTATTCATCGAATACTTCCGTATCTTTATTGCAATCGATATGTTCTTTTTCGATCAATATATCTAGAACTTTTTGAACATCTTCCCACTGTGGTACTTTTGTTAAATTTGCCCACTATTTTGGCACTATTTATGGTGCTTTTCAATGACACAAAACTCCAAAATTTGAAGATTTCTTACATTTTTGAACAAATCAACTATCTCTTTTTTCGAATTTCTGAAAACGGGACATTTTTTGCGTCCCCGTGTTGTTGTCGGGGACAACGGGACAAAGTAGCTGAAAACGGGACGGTCCCGTTTAAAACGGGACGTATGGTCACGTTACTCATACATGACCATATATTTTCATATTTTGATACTTCGAATATTTTTCTTCTAGTTCAATCGATCTTTGACCATTTAGTTCAATCGTTCGTTAGATCGTTTGTTTTAGCATTCAAAAAATTGAGCTGGCAACATTGAAAATAAATATTACTCAAATACCAAAAAGAAACTAAAAGTTCGAAAGACCTAAAAGAGCCGAAGATTGCGAACTAGCTCAGTAGTTCAAAGTAAAAACTAGTTCAATTGAATTAGGTCCTTCACGAACTACACAACTCTACTGAAGTCCGATTAATTTAAAATCTATTAAATGATTTTTATTATATTTCATTGCTTAATGAAAATCATTTAAGTTTTTTTTATTTAATTGGACCTAAAAAAAAACCATTCGGAACTTGGTGTGGCAAATTAATTTTAAATAAATATAAAAAATAATTAAATTCGTATTACAAATAAAAAAAAAATAATTTCTTGAAACTTTTTTTTAATTTTGTTTTGACAGAAATTTGAAAAAATTTTATTTTGTTTTGAAAAAATACGGAAGAAATTGAAAAAGTGTTTTATTATTGAGATTTTTAAATTAATCATTCTCTGTACAACATAAAAACTTCGTGGTCAAGATGTAATTATGAAATAGCTTTTTAAATAAAATTAATAAAAAAGCAACTCTTTTCTAAGCATAAATAAAAAAAATAATGTGAAACAAAAATGAAATGATTTTGTTAGCGAGTATATTTTGAGTTATAACAATCATAATAAAATCAGTTTTAAATTTTGCGACTTAAAAACCTAACTTGCATAACTTTAAGAAACAATAATTGTTTATATCTTATATGGTTATTTTGTAGTTCGCCTAGGAGAAGCGTTGTGCTATTTCCATACAAATTGTTACAAAAACAATTTACCCTAGAATGAATTTCGTGCCCTAAACCCAAAATCCCCAAATAGAAAAATATAACAAACAAGTACATGCATTAAACAATCAAATCTTACAAATTAAACAACAAAAATATGTTAGAGGTGAACACAAAATTTTGAGGTGAAAAACTGTTTTGGATGTAAAAAATAAATTATGTGGTAAAAGAAAAACCTTTTTGAGGGGAAAAACAGTTTTTGTGGTGACAAAATTTTTGTGTGGTGAAAACAATACTAAAAAACTATAACTTAAAAAAATAATAATTAGGGAGTAAACAACATTTATACTAGAACCAAAAACTAGTAGTTTTAAAAAACTTTAAGTTTTTGATTAAAACTTTGTATGGAATTTGACAAGAAAATACAAATTGAAATATAAACTGTTCTAAAGATCCGAATTTGAAAATATAATTAAAAATGGAATCTCAACAGATAATTACAATGATTCACATAGAAACAATAAATATGAAATCAAAATAATAAAATAATTTCCAAGTTTTTCTCCATTTAAGCTTAAACTCTGGGAAAAATCATTTATTTCTCAATAATACGAAAATTGCCCTTTCGGAAATGGTTGGACACATTTAAACTTTATTCATACTACTCTTAAAGGAAAGCTTTATTATATTTATGAAAACCTTGACAAATATACTTCAGTAAATAAAAAAAAAGATTTTGCTCTATCTCTCTAAATATTTCAGATATGACCCACTTTAAAAAAACGATTTTTACCAAATAAAGAAAGAATTGTTATGAAAAATATGTAAAAATTTTAAAACATTGATTCGAAAGAATGTTTACTTTAGCTTCGCATTTGGGAGGTCATAATACTTTGAAAAGCATTATTATTAGTACAAAAGTTGAATTTATGGAATTTATTTAATTAAAAGCAAAAATTCGTTCCATGTAAAAAATTTCTTATTTTCCATCGACTTTTAATTAAACTTTTTTAGTATAGATCTTAAATTTTCAGTCAAACAAATTTTGTTCAAAATTTTTCAAGTTTTTCTCCGAGATTTATTTATTGATGTGTCTAGTTTCAATACAGATTTTAGGTGTGTAAATTGTTAAGCAAATTTAAGTTTTTAAAAAACAAATCCAAAAAATTAAGCTTTGAAGATCCTATGAGGGTCTTTTAAACACCCTTGAACTTTTTCCGATATAGTAATTTTATGAGAAATTTATATAAATAAATATATTCAAAAAACTGATCCCCTGTTTAAAAATCAACATTTATGCATCCATTTATGAACATGTATGAACCCATTCATGCACATATATGAAGTGATTCGAGATCAGATATTTCCATGTTCATAAGAGTTCATATGTGATCATATGTATTAATATGTATTACCTTAATTTTCGTTAATATACACATATGACTATGTATGGAAATGTATAGACATGTATAATTATATGTGTAAATATTACCTCAATTTTCGTTAATTCCCACAGATAAACATTTATGATTCCACATATGAACATATAAGAATTGTTTATGAACACATATGAATCATGTATGGATGCATGTGGACATGTATGAAGCATGTGTGTTCATGTATGGATCCATATATGTCGCTTTTTAGCAGGGCCGTAAAATATTTTTTTGTGTGATAGACTAAAAAGAAAGACCAACAATTGAAAACGTAAATACGTTTAAACTTTTTTGACTTTAAATTTGGGTTTAGGACAGAAAAATTTGTTAAAAAATTATCAAAAATTTTCAGTGCGGATTTTTGTTGATTAAATAAGTATAGCGCGGCTCTCCGTAAGATTGTGAAATGCCAAATTTGGCTCTTCTAGCCATTCACGTACCCACCCCTGATATATAAGTTAATATATAATCAGATCCGAATTCACGTAATAAAATGTCATATATGAAAAAATATTTAGCATACATGATATCATACACTATAAACTTTTTATATGCTGATGTTTTTTTTTTTAAAGAGAAACAACACTCAGGAAATTCTTTCTATTTATTAATGTGTTGCTTTCTTTGGAAAGGGGATAGTGGAAAAATGAAAGGTGGGAAAAGATGAAGGGCTTCAAACATGGCAACATTGTAATTGAGCGAGATGATAAGTCTTACAACAGTTGTTGCTCGCCACCTGATGGAGAGTTGGCAAACATATTGAAGTTTTTTGCTTCATAGCCCAGATTCATTATTTTACTTCGGTGGGGTTAAGTGCTATGGGGACACCGTAGGTTTCGCGCTGCGATACATATGAGGGATATAAGAAAACTGTGTTGCAGAATTTAAAACTGATTTTATTTTTAAAAAAGTCTTATGACCGTTATAATTATTAATAGAAGCGCTAATAAAAATATAAAAACATAGGGTTTTTAAGACCATTTTTAAAAAGAAAATTAAAAAAGTCCACATAGTCATGTCTAAGATCATTCGTAGTTACACACATATAACTTTACATATTTTTGGATTACGCGGTTTTCTAAAGCACGAAATTTTAGTGGTGCATTTAAAAATATCAATAAACAAACTTTTCATTTTGAGTTTTTAAATTTGCTTTCATATTTTTTGTCCGTTATTTTTTTGGACAACAAAATAGAAGTGCTTGAAATGAAAAAAAAGGTAGAAGAATTTAATTTTTTCTATTCGCAACAAGAATACAATTGCATCTTTTTTCAAATTAAATGAAAATTAAATTGACAAATAATGTTCCGGAACGATAAAACTACAACCTAAAAAATCCAATAGAGAGCGGAGTAACAGAAATCATTTGGAAAAGGCGGACATAAGTTGGTGCATAATTTTCTTCAAAATGTAAGATATTGCGAGTGGCTTTCAAAACCCTAATTTTTGGTATTTCTCGGAAAAAAATTGCGGTGTTCCGGGAAGTAATTAAATATGAAAAATGTTCATAATATGAACATATATTACATAAAATATATGGTGATGTATGACCCATATATGCCCATAAACACTTAGGGAAAACAGTTTCATTTATTTATGAAGTTTTCATAAATATGATGAAAAGTTTCATAAAAACTTATGACAAATGTTTCATAGATTTTCATAATTTCATAAAAAAGTTTCATAAACTTTGTGAATATAAAATTTATCTTTATATTGAAATTAATACTCAAAACCTAACTGAAATTCTGAAACGTCAATTAATTATTTGCTGTATTCTTAATTTTAAATAGAATTTCTTAAATGTAATATTGAACGTTTATAAAATGAAACATTTTATACAAATTTATAAAATTGATTCATCTTTTTATGAAATATTAAATAACATTTATGAGGCATTTCATAAAAAGTTATGAAACTTTGTTATATTTATGAAACATTTCATAAATATGAAGAAGCTTGTCATCAATTTGACATTTTATGAAACAGCTTCTTCATATTTATGTAGTATTACATTGGACTAAAATCTATGAAGTTTTTCATAATATTTATGAAGTTTTTCATATATATGATGAAGCTTTTTCCATGAGTGTACCCTCAATTTTCGTATCCGAAAATATATGACACTTCATACATGATAATATATGACCATTTTCACATGGGTGGGTAACCAATTCAAGTATTATACCCAGCCAACAAATTATGTAGAGCTTTGAACTTGTTATTTATACCTCTCATATTTTTTTGTCAAAAATGGGGATTTTTCTGTCAAGTTTGAGTACAATTTTTTAATGCAAAAATGGCTCTTAAATTACTTTATCTGGGTTTACATTACGCTCGAAATCCAGTTTAAACTAGATTTCGGCATCTAGTTCGTGAATCATTTTATGAACAAACGCACTTAGAAAAGTTTTACAGTTACTACATGACAGTTATTGGTGCAGTATTGTTGTAGTTGTTTTAACTGCAATTGCAGTTGTTTTACTTAGGAAAATAATTTTGAATTTTTTTTAATGTTGATTTTTAAACAACCTACCAAAATAAACGCATTTTGGTGACAGTTATTTTATGCAGTTGTTTCGACTTTTTGACAAAGTGCGTGTGTATCAAAAGATACAAATAACCAACATGGCGTTGGTAACAAGCGGCTTGTTTATACACTACAGAAGATAAGACATAAAATTAAAACGCTGTAAATTTTATTGAATAAATAAACTATAAAGGTAAGATTTGGATTAGAAAATAAATTTATTTACTTGATTATTATTAAGTGTTGTATTTCTTTTCTTTATACGGCATTCAGACTACATTGCAAAACACGTGTTTTGCCAAAACGAGTGGAAAATAATAAAGAACCGTTGGAATAGAATAAAAAATTAAAATATGTGTTTTGGCAAAACACGTGTTTTGATGTCTAATATTTTGCTGTCTTTAATAATAATAAAGGGTCCGCCATCTAACGTTTTTTTTTCAACTAGTGCTTATTTCGTGAATGGTAACACTTAGCTCATGTCTGATTTGACAGATAATTAGTTTTATCCTTCCGATTAACGAATATAGTTGTGTATACGCTTGAACAACGCTGGGAAATATTGCGACATTACTTTGAAAATCATGGTAATGTTGCAGAATGTGTGCGAAAATTGCGTACGGATTTTGGAAGAAGAGAAGCACCGTCAGCTCCGTATGTTCGTTATCTTGTGAAAAAAGTGAAAGAAACTGGCATTCTCATCGATAAACCAAAGCGTGAAAAGCCAAAAACAGTGCGTACACCCGAGAATATTGCTGCTGTGGCAGAAAGTATGCGTGAATCGCCATCAACATCAATTCACCGTCGTTCTCAACAATTGAACATTTCGGAGACATCATTGAGACGAATTTTGCAGAGCTGATGTCGTTTGGCCACCTCGGAGGTGCGATTTGACACCGTTGGTCTATTATTTGTGGGGTGCCGCCAAAGAAAAGTGTTACGCCAACAAGCCAGAGACAATTGACGCTTTAAAGGACAATATTCGTGAAGCCATTGGTGAAATACAGCTGCACACAATCGATAATGTGCTTAAAAATTGGACCGATCGTGTAGGCTACTGCATGGCCAGCCGAGGCAGCCATTTGAATGAAATTATTTTCCATTATTAACCGGAAGGATTGTACTTTCAAATAAAAAAAGAAATTTGAGAAAACATTCAGTAGTTTTTTTTTTTATAGCATTTTCAAAAAAAAAAGTTATTTGGCGGACCCTTTATATTAATTCAATGTGACGAAAGGAAATTAAAAAAAAAAAACAATATTACACCTCTTGAAACGTGAATATTTATTATGATATTTTATGTAAATACAGTTTTTCAATACTGTGTTTATTGAAGAATAAAATCATATTAAGAATATTTACAAAAAAGTTTTTTTTTTATTTATATATTTTTTTAATGATGGTAATGTTGTTTTAACTGCATTTGTAGTTTTTACTATATTCGACAGTTAATTTATAACAGTTAAAATAACTACACATTGCAGTTGATTTAAATGCAAATGTAGTGTACACCTTTTCAACTGCATATCGTCGTATGAATATTGATGAGACCTATAGACCATTTCTGGCAAAATTGAGTTAAGAATTGATTATATATGATTGTCCTCTTCTAAATCTTTAATCCGTTTTTATATACCTCGTATCCAGCCCCATATGTGCTGCGTATCCCTATTTTGACAAACTTCTTAACATTGGTATGGTGTATTGACCACTTTTTGGCCAATGAGTCAAACTTTCTATAGAAAAATAAAAACATTATTCGTCAATCTTGGTTTGACATATTTGAAATAAGCAACGCAGATAAAACAAAAAACAATAAAAAAGTTTAAGCATTGGTTTGCACTATGACAACCTAGTTTTATAATGGTTAAAAGAAAAAAAAAACTTTTGACCTACTTGAAAGAAAAACAATAAAATTTTGATAAAAACGGCTTATAGGCCATATAATAAAAAAAATCTTTTTTTAAAAAATTGTTAATAACTCTGGATACTCAGTGCAAAAAGGCGTAAAAATTAGCAATATTGTTTATAATAAATGCAGCTATAGATATAGCAAACAAAAAAGAAAACCTATCTTGTAGAAATTTAATAATTTTGTTGTAAACTTTCTTTATCGTTTTTCTCGCAAAAATGTTTTTGGTCGGTGCGGCTCTCCAATAATCAATCGACGATATGTAGTTATTTTAACTGACATTTGCAGTTGATTCTACCGACATACATTCCCAGCCAGAAATTGCCAATGGTCTGAAAAATCAAGCACTGGCAGAGCACTGTTTGCCAATGGTCCAACAAATAAAGTGCTGGCAAAGCACTGATTTAGAACGCTTTGCCAACTTTAGTAAAAACTGCTTTGCCAGTACTTAATTAACAAAATTTACAATTTGCAAAAACACATTTACACATTGGCAAAAAGTGCATTGCCAGTACTTATTGACAAAATTTACAACCGTTAACATAATAAAAGCAGTGGCACAGCCCTTGTTCACAACGCTTTCCCAACGCTGGCTAAAGGTGCTTTGCCGGTACTCGATTTACTAAATTTACAACCGTTAATAAAAACGAAATTTAATGCATGTACTTGTTTTTAAATAAGTTAGCAGGTTTTAATAAACATAACAAATGAATAGTATTTTTAAAATTTATTTTACATACTGTACTGCTATTATTTATGTTGGGGGTTGGCAAAGCACTTATTTTATCATTAAAAAAGCACTTTATTGGTTGTTCTCCCAATGATTTGCCAACGTTTTAAAATTGTGGTTTTGGAACTGACACAGCGCTCATTGCCAGTGGGTTTGCCAACGTTTTAAAAAAAGAAACGGCGAAGCCCTGTCCGGTGTTATCATTTTGTGGTTGGCAAAGCACTTATTTCATCATTAAAAAAGTATTTTATTGGTTGTTATACCAATGCTTTGCCAACGTTTTCAAATTATGGTTTTGGTACTGGCAAAGCGCTCATTGCCAGTGCTTTGCCAACGTTTTAATAAAGGAACGGCCAAGCCCTGCCCGGTGTTATCATTTTGGGGTTGACAAAGCACTTAAATCTTCAGAAATCCAACGCTCTGCCAACGCTCATACCACCGTTGAAAGCACTGGGCCAATACTTTGCCGTTCGTATTTTTCTGGCTGGGTTTCTTTCATATGATCGAAATCCAGTTCAAACTGAATTTCGGTTGTAAATGTAAATGCAAAGTAAAATAATTTGAATATTTTAAAATGGACTTTTTAACCTATAGAAACTTTTGAAATCTCTTTTCACAGTTTTTATTGAGTTCAAAATTCTTTGAATTAAATACTATCAAAACTTAAATTTTATAATTATTTTGTGAGCCCATTTCAAATAACTTTTTAATCTTGTTTGCTGACTGGGTAGTTAAATGTCTAGACCCGATTAAAATACTTTGATAAAGTAGAGCGCTTCATAGACGAGAGTAAGTATATTCAATGTTCATTTGCAAAAAGTAGGTTTTGCTGAACGGACGGCTCATAATTTCATTTTTTTATTTTAAATAAATTAAAAATCGGGTGCATAAAATCGGGTTCAAGCAGAAAAAAAGAAACAACTACTAGTTCGAAACGGAAATACGTAATGTGAATTTATAAAAGCTCCAAATTTTATCAATAATCGTATAAAACAAATTAACCAAATAAAAATTAAAAACTATATAAAATTTTTGAAATAAAACAAAATGGAGGTTTATACATCAGATAGCAGTGATACCGATTCACGTGAACAAAAAACCTTAGATTATGGACGAATGAATTTATACGATATTACTTTGGAGGATGATCTCTTTTCGGAAACTAAACAACGTTTAAAATCACAAAAAGACATAGAGATTATACTTCTCAATCATAATCGTTTAAAGCACTTGCCAATAACTTTAAAAAATTTCACCAATTTACGTATATTGGATTTAAGCTCAAATTGTCTAACTGAATTACCTGAAGCCATAGCTCAATTATCATTGGTTACCTTGGTAGCCAAAAATAATCAATTAACAAATCAATCGCTGCCCAAGTCGTTCATGAGGAAAACTCAACAGCAATCCTCTTTAAAAGAATTAAATTTGAGTGGAAATCTGTTAACACACTTTCCTGAACAAGTAATTGAACTAAGAAGCCTTAAATATCTATATGCGGGAGGTAATCAAATAACCTCCATCAGTAAAGAGATATGGAAAATGCAAAGGTTGGTAAAAAAAAAATATAGTTTACAAATATTTCTTATTTTATACAAATATTTCTTATTTTATACATTTACGCAAATACCCCGATTTATTAAGTTCATATACGACACTATTAATATACTATGTATACAAATAATACAGATAATTGATAATCTTTTTCATTTGGGGTCATACAGTGTTGGCAAAAATAATTGGGACGATTGCTTGTTGTTTAATAGTTTGATAAAATCCTTGAAAAAACCCGTAAGATTGTTTATAAAATCGTGATCTTCCATTATACAAATAATTTTCCGAGATTATTTTCACTAAATTTACTAGAATTGCAAAATAGTAAAAATTTATTGAAATTTAATTGGAAAAAATATTAGGGACGATTTTAATACTATGTTATATTTTCAAAATGTTTCGCTATATCTCAAGAAAACTTATATTATAAAAATATTCGATTGCCAATTAATTGATTTTATTGCCCTTAATGCATCTACTCTCAGCGCTGCCAACTTTGACAATTTGTCTCCATTTTGACGATTTTTGAAGTGAAATATGATAAAATGACAATTGACGATTTAACAAAATTTATTGTATGGAAAATGACGATTTATAAAAATTTGCAATTTTTAAAGAATTATACATTTTTAATTTATTTTTTTTAAATTTACTGACAAAATTTGATCAAGTTTCTTTTTGTTTAAAACATCTAAGGAAAATGTGATAAAATGATCTCAAATCGAATAAAAATTCTTTATTTACCCATTTAATGATCAACTAAGTATAAACTCCCATAATTTTGAAAGGTTTATTTTAATCTTTATTAAAAAATAATGAAATTCGAATGGATTTTTTTAAATATTTTGCAAAATTCAAATCCAAAATCTATATTTTTAATAATTTAAATAATTTGTCTTCAAAATCACTGATAAAAGAGTGATTTTTTACATTTTTGATTCTTGGTAAAACAATATTTTTCTTTAATTCCCTTTTTATTATATGTATGCCCAAGTTTTGTGAAACCAAATATCGGAAAAAAATTTTAAAACTAAAGGAATTTTGCAGATTTTAAAATAGGTCAGTGATTTTAAGATTCTATTTCCCGATGAATATTGGGAGTTGAGTTTTTAAGACTCAGAGTCGTTGGTAAAGGAACTAATAAAAAAGAACATCAAAATTGTGAAATAATTACAAAAAAAAAACGTAAAATTAAAACTTTTTTATTGAAATATAAATAGTTTTCGGAATGACGATTTTTTGACGATTTCTTATTCTCAAAATGACGATTTTGAAGATTTTTTCAACAAAACTTGACGATTTTTGAACAAATTGGGTTGGCAGCACTGTCTACTATGCTTAATTTAAAGATTACACTGCGAGAATTCTCTGCATGATATTAATGAGTTTTTGCTTTAGATCTATGAAACGTCACTGGAACTCATCCATTAAAACGTTTCATTAAATTAATGCAGTTTTTCATAAAAATTAATGAAAAAATTCATTTTATTTATTAAAAATTTCATACGACTAATGAAAAAGTTAAAAACAGTTTCATTAAAACTATGAAGCTTTTTTTATATAGTTTAAGAAATTTTTCATTTACATTGTGAAGTAGACTTCATCAGTTTTATTTGTGGAGATGCCAAAAAAAAAAATACTAGTTATTTTACTTTTATCCTAAATGATGGACCAACAGGAGACGAAAGACTTTTGACCAAACAAATTTAGGTTATTTTAAAAATTTTCAGTTGCAATTTTTAGTATTTATAGAATATTTAAGGAGATATTTTTCGGTTTGTTTGCTATTAGTCAGGAGTTTTGGCTTCAAAACTACAAAAATATAGAATTTTTTGTAATATGTAGGATTACGATTTGGCGGTGGGAATGTTATCCAATTTTCATGTTTTCTATGTTCTGAAATTTTTAATTTAATGGACATTTGATTTAACAATTACTATTATCTAATCCGTTTTTTTCACTCTAAAGCAGTGAAGGTCATAATCCATACTATTACATTTTCGCTTGTGTGCATTGCAGCAAAAAACGAAGTTCAGTATGTGTACTTTTTTTTATGTTGCGTTGCGGTATCTTGCTTCAACAAGTGCTTAACAACAATTGATTATTTTGAACACAATGAGAACAAAGCAAAAGCCGAACGTTTATAAACGCTAGCGACACGAAGATGCTTATAGTGTACGTGTGCTGAAGTCGCGCAAGCAGCATTTTCTACTCTAGCCCCGCGGGAGTTGAAAATTTTGAGGAAGCCTTCACTAAAGCCAAAAACAGTACAAATTGATTAAGACGCAATTTACACGAGGCAATTTTTGCATGCAATTTTGCGTGCAATTATTGTTTGTACCAAACGGGGTAGAGAAGCCAGCGGGGTAGCAAAAATTGCACGGTTTTCGTTTTTCAAGATAATTTTTGACATTTCTTTTTGCTATCGTTCGTATTCTTGTTAATTTGTTTTATTCGTATTCGGCTTCTAAGGTGTTGTGTATCGAAAATATTTCGTAAAATAAAAAATAAATAATGTGGAATAAAAAACTAGTGGAACTGTTACTTATAAAGTACCAGGAAAATTAGAATCTTACGAATTACGAATAAATTAAATTTCAACGAATGAACAATTAAAGAAGATTGGCAAAATAAACGTCAAAAAAATTGCATGCAAAAACTCCTCGTGTAAATGTTCATGATTTTTAGAAGCAACTTTAAAAGAGAATTTAAAAATTGCCTGCAATTAATTTCTTCGTTTAAATTGCCTCTAAGTTTAAAGTGACCCTAATATTGCAAAGTTTTTTGCTTTCTTTTTATTTTGACGTCTTTAATTATACCGAAATGACAAAGAAATATTTATTTTTAATTAAATCAACTTCTCGAAACTTATTATTATTTAAATAAGGTTTTGCTTAGCATTAGTTCATAGAACTTCATAACCCATATTCCGTTACATATTTAAAACAAATGAATTGCAAAAATGCAACAAAAAGTTTTGAAATTCATTTTTTAGCTTTTTCTATTGTAAACACTTTCTGGTAAAACATTTTGTTAAACCATACGTTAATCAGTCAAAAACAATTTTTTTTTATTTTTGCCCCTATTTTTTTTTTCAAGCAAATGTAGATAGATTTTAAATATTTTGCAAATATTGTAAATTCAATGAAAATATTCGCGAAAAATTATTTATATATTGAAAAAGCATAGTGCTTTTATACACAATCTAACAGTTTTTGAAAATAAAAATCCGTTCTTTAACAAAGATTTTATCAATCTTTTAAAATTCAAGCAATCGTCTCTATTATTTTTTCCAACACTGTATATAATATACATATACACGTCAGTCGTTGTTATTATTGTAGTCTCCGAAAACTCATAATCTTTATTTTTATTGCAAATTTTTTTTGTTAAAAGATTATTTTTTGCTTTGTTACATTTTGCACTTTTTTTTCAATACAAAATTTAAATTTATTTGGTATTTTTGATTAAAATAAGAGTTATCATCAGTTATGTCCTCTTTAAGTAGAACATGAGTTTATTTTATTAAAAATATTCATTAAATATTTTATTATAAATATTCATTTCTTTTTAAAGTGATAATTAGGGCTCGAAAGTTCATGAATTTATAAACGTGTTTTATGTATATCGACCATTCCACCGAAGACCGGACATAAAAGGTCATTTTTTGACCTTGGGTTTTCCGATTTTAATTAAATTTAACATTCAGAAACTCTATGGAGACACTTAAAGATTGGCGTTTTTAGTTTTTAAAATTTCGAAAAATACACAGTTTTATGCGCGATTATTTAAAAATGAGAAATAACGTATGCAGAATGAAATATGGACTGATTTCCAACCGTCATTGCTGATACAAAACAAAGAACAATAGCAAAACAAAATATGAGAAAAGTAACGGTAATATTCATTTAATAATTACACCATACATACATCATTTCAATAGACTAAAATTAGTAGCCACCATGTCATTAAAGGAAGAAGAACGTCGCAAATTAATTTGTAAATTTTGTGAAAATAATCCACACAAAACTAAACATGAATTTTTTCGACATTTTACTGAAATGCAATTCAAAAAATCTTTTATTTATAAAACAATAAATGCTTTCGAGATTGGAAAATCATTTGAACGAAAACGCGGCTCCGGTAAAAAATGTGCTTTGCAGAACAGCCAAACTCGGGCTAAATTGAAGGCTGAAATTGTAGGACACACGGCAAAATCGTATCGTTTTTTTGCGAAAAAATACAATGTCAACTACAAAACTGTAAACAAATATATTTCTGATATGGGAAAAAAAAAACCATTCCAGCAGTCTCAGAAAAACAGTCACTCGTTATTAAAAAAAGACTACGTGTTCTGTCACAAACATTTTTTGCTGCAAACTCATCATATACTTGTATTATTGATGATGAGAGCTACTTTACAGTGGAAGGTCATGAATGGACACAAAAATTTTATTTTAAGCTTCCTAATACCACACCACCTGATAATGTAACAAATATTACTAAAACAAAGTTCCCCAAAAAGGTTTTATCGTGGCTGGCAATAAGTGAGCGTGGCATCAGCGAGTCGGTGTTCATAAAATCAGGCTTAGCTGTTAACGCTGAAGTATATATTGACAAATGTCTTCCTGTACTTAAAAATTTTATAGATAAGTATTATAAGAATGACAAAACCATATTTTGGCCTGACTTGGCATCGTCTCATTATGCCAGAGCCACACAGTATGCTTTGGCAAATTTAAATATAGAATTTGTACCTAAGGAGCAAAACCCCCCAAACGAGCCCCAAGTCAGACCAATTGAAACTTTTTGGGCGAATTTGAAAAGAAATGTGTATGGAAAGGGTTACAAACCAAAAAACGTGGACTGCTTTATAAACAAAATTAAAAGAGAGCTGGCAAAAATAAATACAGAAGGAATCCAGGAGGCAACGCGAAATGTGACTCAAAATATAAGAAAGGCCAATCGCTTTGGTTACAATTTTTTTTTTTTTGTAAAATTAGGTTAAGTTGTGTAGTTTAATATATATCAATTCTAAGTCTGTAATATCTGAATAAAAGTTTTTATTAAGTACTGTTAATGTGTCAGTCCATATTTCATTCCGCATACGTTATAAAAAGGGTGTAAGTTTAATATTCATCGGATTATCACCAAATAAATTGCATTGGTGACGAGTTTTTTGCGGAATGATTTTTTTTAGCGTCAAAAAGAAAAGCATTTTTTATGCAAATTTGTCTTTTCAATTCACTTTTCACAAATTTGGCCACACTCGATTTTAAAAAAAATATGCATATTTGCAAAAAACCCTAGAAACCCTGGGATCCAAAAAACTAAAGTTTTTTTTTGGACCCTGGGGTTTATATTACACAGTGCAACACATAAATTGGTTCCTCTTTCGTACCCGGTTTTTTTTGAAGTGTATATCGAAACTAAAAAAAATCCGCAAAGGACTTGGCCAGATTACATCGAAATTTTTTTTTTTGGACACCCTAAGTTTTTGCACCCAAACATGATTTTTTTAAAAAAGGAAAATTTTTATGGAATCCATATATCATAAACCGTTCGGAATTTTGTTTTTATGTCTTTGGCAAAGTTGTAGATCCAAACCAAAGCAAAAAAATTCTCATATGGACCGACCCAAAAAAATTCCATCCACTGCATCAAAATTTCAAAAAATTGGGAAAAAATGCTATTTTTTTATGATAATATGGAAATAGCCAAACTTTAAAATCCAATTTTAAAATCCTGTTTAGGAAGATGAGGTGTTGTAAAAACCCAGTTCCACCTAAAAACCGCAACACGAAGATAAAACACACATGACAATCACACCCACTCAGAAACATTTTTTAAGAAGTTTTTAAAAAGGGTGTTGTAAAAACACAGTTCTACCTGCAAAGTGCAACATGAAGATAAAATACACTTGACAATTACACCCATTCAGAAACATTTTTTAAGAAGTTATTTATTTATTCTGTTAAAATTATATATTTTCTTATTTTAGTTCTGTTTAAAATTATATATTTTCTTATTTTAGTTCTGTTCGACAAACGTTACCTCGCGAACCCGCTTTGACTCCATCTTACCAAAAAGCGTTTTTATTAACAAAAATTCGGTAAATGAGAGCGTGATAAGAAAGTAATTGTGTTTCTCATTTTACCAGAAGTTACTATACTTTTTTCGGGTAAAATCGTAGCAGAATAAAATCATCGGCAGTTAATAATACACATGTTTTGCATTTGTATAAATAAACAAAAAAACTTAAACAAAAAATAAAAAAAAAAATTATGAAATTGTTAATTGCGTTATAAAATAATTACTTTTTATTAATAAAATAAATATATTCATTTTTTCAAAAACATATCAGCATTACAACAATAAAATGTTTAAATAGTAAATTTGAAAACAAGTAACAACAAAAACAGCATTAACCTATATAGTCTTTCTTTGTCGAAACGACAAACATTGGCTATGCAAAATAAGTGTGAGCAAAAAGATGTGCTTTCTAGGGTTAAGGAATGTTCGTATTAAGATGACATGTACTAGAGAGTTGTTTATATTGTTGTTAGATATAATTTAGCTGAAGAAAGATTTCTTAAATTCCCAGTATTTAAGCCATTTCAGGACAAAATCATGAAAAAATCATAAAAAAATAGCATTTTTTCCCAATTTTTTGCAATTTTGATGCAGTGGATGGAATTTTTTTGGGTCGGTCCATATGAGAATTTTTTTGCTTTGGTTTGGATCTACAACTTTGCCAAAGACATAAAAACAAAATTCCGAACGGTTTATGATATATGGATTCCATAAAAATTTTCCTTTTTTAAAAAATCATGTTTGGGTGCAAAAACTTAGGGTGTCCAAAAAAAAAAATTTCGATGTAATCTGGCCAAGTCCTTTGCGGATTTTTTTTAGTTTCGATATACACTTCAAAAAAAAGTGAGTATGAAGGAGGAACCAAACGATGACCTTAAAAATGCTGCACTGTGTTATTAATGGATTATTGAAAAAAAGGTTGCATCACGTTTTTGCATCACAATTTGCTATTTTTTCAGAATTTAAAAGATTAAATTTAAAATGTAGTGAAGTAAAACTATGCATTTATTTTTTAAGATTTTTTCTGTACTTGAAAGATAAACGAATCTACTGAACTATTATGTTTTTAAAATTTACTTTTTAACCCTTTCAACCCCATGTTTCTTTCTATAATTCCCATTATTCGTGTTAAGAGTTGCCAAATTCTGAAAATTACAAAATACTGGGAAATAGTAGATATGGGTGGATAGAGGTGGTAGATAAGGTGTGAATCAAGCTTAACGGTTTTTTTTTTGTATTTCTAAACAATAACCAAAAACTATTAATAATTATATTTAATTATGTCTGATAATTATATTTAATTAGGTCTGATAATTTTATGTGAATAACAACAACAAATTTATTAATTTAAGACTCAATTAAAAGCCATTTACATTGTGAAAATGAGTCATTAAGTATATGTTGTGCATTTATTCATAGTTTTTTTATTTATAGTATGTATAAATTTTATACACTCAAAATAGTTTGACAGTTACTACATGACATTTGTTTGTGTGTTAATTAGTAGTAGTTGTTGTTTTGAATGGAAAAATGATAAATGTTAAGTAACATTTTGATTTTATATTTTTTTTGTTAATTATATTTTTATGCTTAGATTCTTAAATGCATTATAAATTTGTAGGTGGTTTATAGGCCAAATTTTTTATGAAACATTTGTTTTATAAACCCCCTTTTACTTTATAAAGTGTTTACGAATATACGCTTTAGAACGCTGATGAAAATGACTGTTTAGAAACAGTATTTTTTTTTTTACCAAATTTGTCAGTTCTTTAGAATGTTGTCAGTGAAAATGTTTAATGGCATTGCTAGGTTTTTCTACTAAATTTGTTAGTTGTTTTTCAGGCGTTAAATATAATCGAATTTTTAGTTATTTTAAAAGTCGCCTTCTTAAATGCATATGTATATATGTATATGTACCTTTTCGGTAGAGTATATAAATACATTCATAAAAGTTTAACAGCAACTGCATGACAGTTGTTTGTGTAGTAACCAGTATTAGTTCTTTTTAACTGCAATTCCAGTTGTTTTTCTGTGAAACAATACAAAACAACTATTGCGACAGTTATTTAAATAATAATAATTAATAAACAACTACTAAAATAGTAATTTTGCAGTAAACAGTTAATTTTTGTTAGTTATTGAAATATAAAAGATTATGTCAAGTTTTTAAAAATTCTCGTTTAGTTTATATTTGTTATTACCAGGTCGAGTTTAAAATAGCAAAAAAAAGTTTAAAATGGTACGCAAAAAGAACAAAAAAAAAACAGCAAAAATGACATGCCAATTCCAAATATTTAAAAAAATACCAGTTGCTTTATAATATTTTTATCGACAAAAAAACGAAGAAATTTACAGTTAAGCTGCTAAATGTTATCGTAATATATATTTGAAAAAATTTTTAAAAATTATGTATTTTTTAATTTTTTTTTCTTTTTAAAAATTATGTAGGGGTTGGGGGGTTTTTTTTTTTTTTTTTTGACTACACTCAGAATACTCTTAGTTACTGTAGGTCATTCGGGTAGTAGTAGTTGTTTGAACTGTAATTGTAGTCATTTTTCTCTGAGTAAATGGAAAACGACTATTTTAGACAGTCATTTCAAAAAATAATTAACCAAAAATACTGTACTCCTGCAACAGTTGATTTGAGTATTTTAATAAACAACTACTAAAATAGTAATTTTGCAGTAAACAGTTAATTTTTGTAAGTTATTTAAATATAAAAGATTATGTCGAGTTTTTAAAAATTTTCGTTTAGTTTATACACATTTGTTTTTATTGATATGTTCATAGTTTGCAAATAATAATAATTAGAAAATTTCATTGTATCTTCAATGCATAAAAACGTCATACCTGGAATACCGTTTGGAAATTTGACTTTCATTTTAAATAGGATGTATTAAATACAAATTTTTATTGTGTTAAAATATATTTTTTTTTGTTTTTTAAAGTTATTTTAACGGTAATTACCTTTGACGCATTTTTAACTGAATTTACAGTTTTAACAGTAATTTTCAGTAATTTTATTCAAATTTATTATTTGATTTTTGAAAAACAATCATCTTTAATAATATTTCAATTTAAAAATCAAAAATAACAGTAATTGTTTAAGAGTTACTCTCAAATTTTATAAATTACGTTTAAAAATTACGTAGAAAATCCTTTATCAAAGAATGAAATGTTAGTACTAATTATAATCGAGGAATATTGCCAATATTTTATAATTTCAAACCATTAACAAGTAGATTTTTCATACATTAAAGCTTGATTCACACGCTATTCACCCCTGTCCACCCATAAATACTATTTTCCTGTTATGATGATACGAAATTACATTTTCAAAAGAGAATTAACAATAATTTAACAGTTCGTATCATCAATAGGGGAAATAGTAGATATGGGTGGACAGAGGTGGATAGCGTGTGAATAGACCCTAAAGCCACATTCACACTACTTTACAAAACACGTATTAAAGCTTTTTATTCTATTCCAACGGTTTTTATTCTATTCCAACGGTTCAGACGGCAACGTCTGAATGCCGTATAATTAAAAAGAAATATTAAAATAACTTTTATTTTTTTAACAGTCATTCTAAAAAATCGAAAACAAGACCCGTCCAGCCAAATGTTGATACTTTTTTGATGGTTCTTATTCTATGAGTCGAAAATGAATCAATAAATCATATATTTAAAATTTAACAACTTTAATTTAAAAATTACTTATTTTTTTTCATAAACGACACAAAAATTTTAAGAACATTTTTTAATCCAAAAAATGGTTCAGAAAAGAATAATTTTTAAGCCTATAGCATTTTTTTAAAATCTTTGTTTGAGTAATTGTTTAACCAAAAAAGAAGAATATTTTGGATGAACCGAACGAAAGTTTGACATTGATACGATATACCTTATTTCAGCTGGACAGTTGGCTTGGAAAGTCCCATATATATATATGAGGTTAATTGCGCAATTTTATCTCTTCAAATTGAATGCTAAACACGTGTTTTGAAACAACGAGTGTAATATGTTATTCACACCTAAACAAAAAAACACATGTTGCCAAAACGATTGGAAAGGAATAAAAAAAAAAAACGTTTGTAATAGCTTAAATATGTGTTTTGGCAAAACATGTGTTTAGCATTAAGGTGTGTACGTGGTTTTAAATAACAAAGAACTTTTGAAATAGAATAATAGCGAATTAAATTGTTAAAATCTTCGGTAGATTTCAGTTTGAAATCCAATTCGAAATCCAAATTGTTTACATTAGAAAATTCTACAGCTGATTGCATTTCGATTGTACAACAATTTTTTTGTAAACAAGCTAACCTTTAAAAATAACCAAAACTAAAACTTTTCCAAAATGTTCAGTATGTATAATGAAAAATATTTAATGTCTTGTAAGAGGCATTTAGGTGTGTACGTGGTTTTAAATAACAAAGAATAAAAGTGAATTAATAGCCGAAATCTATGGGAAATCGGTTTGAAATCACAAATTTTCATTAGATTTTTGTCGAAATCTATGTAAATAATAATAATCTATGGAGCCTAATGTAAATGTGATATAAAGAGCTTTAATAGGTGTTTTGTCAAAACGTGTGTTTATCATTTAGATGTGAACGCCATATTAACATTGAGTTTAAACGGTATTCAGACTAGATTGCAAAACACGTGTTTTGCCAAAACTAGTGGAAAAGAATAAAAAACTGTTGGAATAGAATAAAGAGTTTTGGCAAAACACGTGTTTTGCTATCTAGTGTGAATGTGGCTTTATATCCCATTCACATCAAGAGATAATAAAATCTTCTTGCTTTTGTTTTATATTCCATTATCTGATAACGTCATTTTGTGACATTATATGGTAATCGAATAAAAAAACAAAAACGAGGATATTTAGTCATACCATGCATGAGTATGGTGTTCACACCTAAATGTTAAAATAGTAAGTAACTTATTTAAAGTTTTTTTGCAGCAACTTTACCAGGGTACCAATTATGTATCTTTTATACGACACACGACAATGAAATGACACCTAAATCATTATCGTTTCGGGGATGGAACTAATTTTGTTTACTCATCTCATATCTTATAAATGTCATATGAAACCAATGCAACAAAAATTGTTACATTTACGCTGTTAAAACGAGAATGATTTAGGTGTAATTTCATTGTCGTGTGTCTTTAAAAAGATACATAAATGATACCCTGGGTTTTTCTATAAAATGTTTTAAAAAACAAAACGGAATGTCAAAATATTTAAAGTTTCTGTGTCTAGTTTTTTAAAACATTTTATAGAAAAACCCTGGTAAAGGTATAATACTGGCTTTAGAATAAAGAGCTTTAATACGTATGTTGACATAACGCATGTTTAACATTTAGGTGGTTGTAACACGGTAATAGAATAAAGAAAAAAATTATGAGATTTAGTTATCTCATTCATGTGTATGATGCTTTACAGTTCTTTAATTATTTTCCAATTAAAGTATATCGTTTAATTTTTATTTTAAAAAGCTTATTAATCAATTTGCCTAATTTTCTCTTTGCAGCCTACAAGTTCTTTCGATGGGTGGTAATTTGATAACCGAAGTACCCGAGGCAGTTGGTCTTCTCAGTCAACTACAGGCTTTGGTATTATGTGATAATCTTATTGAAAATCTGCCCCCTAGTATAGCACGTTTGAAAAGTCTAAAATCTTTGCTTTTGCACAAAAACCGTTTGAAACATTTACCTAAAGATATAGTGGCATTGAAAAATTTAGCTGAGGTATTTGAAATTTTCTTTCATCTTTTTTTTAATATCAATTAATTAAATATTTTTTCTTTATAGTTAAGTTTACGTGATAATCCCTTGGTAGTACGTTTTGTACAAGATATGGCTTTGACCCCACCAACACTTTTGGAACTGGCCGCACGTATAGTTAAGACAAATAGTGCTGCACTAGGCCCTGGAGATTTACCTCAAACTACTTTAGAATATTTGAACTGTGCTAATTGTTGTGTTAATCCCAATTGCAAGGGTGTATTCTTTGATAATCGTGTTGAACATATTAAATTTGTTGATTTTTGCGGTAAATATCGTGTGCCCCTATTGCAATATCTATGCTCATCGAAATGTATTGAACATGAAGAACCTCCACGACTACAATCTAGCAGCAATACTAGTGGTTTTATGATGCGTAAGGTTTTGTTGGGTTGAGTGATTTGTTGAATTTGATATGTAAAAATATTATTGTTGTTGTATCATAATTTAAACTAATAAAATAAAAGCAAATTGATTTATGTTAAGTGATTTTTTTACGAAAAACTAAGGAAAATGCAGTAAAAATATGAGTTTAAAAAAATAAGTAAACATATGCATTTAAAGTAAAATATGCATTTATGGCAAAATATACAAAAAATATGCACCATTTGGGATTTTGACTTTATATTTCAAGTAGGACGTAGAATTAGTTATCTAGTTCATGTGCATGTCTTATAAAGCCACGTTCACACCTAAATACTGAACAGGTGTTTCGATAAAACACGTATTTTAGCTCTATGTTTCACATTTAGGTGTGAATGCCAAATTTTGTAGGGTCGCAGTCTAAACTCCCTATTAACGTTAATTTTTACCTGACTTTGCATGTATGTTTTTTAGCGTTGCCAACCGAAGTTATATTGAAACACAGAGTTGCACACAATTAGTAGTATGAATACAGAGTCGTTTTGAAATAGTATATGGATTAACTGTTTATCAAAAAGATTAAAAATGTTTTATAGCGAATTTACATTATAAAAATGTTCAGTAGATTTCAGTTGGAAATTCAATTTGAAATTAGAAACATTAGCAAATTTCACAGCTGATTGGATTTCGATTGTACAACATTAATTAAAAAAAAAGAAAAAAGAAAAAAGAAAAAAGAAAGATAAATTAAAAATAAAGAAAATTAAAAAAAAAAACCAAATGTTTGTTAAAAAAAGAAGAAAAAAACGAAAGAAAAACTTATAAATTAGAAAAGGTAAATAAAGAAACTTAAAAAAGAAAAAAAAACTTTCAACATAAAGCAAAAACCTCATCATAGAATCTAGGTTGATCGGCATTTATAAGTACAACAAAAAATTGTTCGTTAACAAATAACCAAAACTATCAAATATTCCAAAATACATTTTATTCAATGACGGAACACAAAATTTATGCTAATAAAAGTGTTTTTATAGAGGAATGATCAGTTTAATGCAAAATGTTCAATATTTTGTAAGAGGTCTTGGCGGCGAGGTCTCAATGGTTTTTCAGTTTTTCTTGGTCGAAAACAAAAATTGACGTATTCAGTTTGCAATACTTCTTGCAATGAAAAAAGCCTATTAATATTTTATTTTTTAGTGTTTTAAATTTATAAAAATGTATTTTTTCATTATATTTTATCTCATTAACGACAGCTGATTTATGTTTACATAATTTTCTGCAAAAACCCTAATTTTCTTGGCGGCGAGGTCTCAATGGTTTTTCACTGTTTTTCTTGATCGAAAACAAAAATTGACGTATTCAGTTTGCAATACTTCTTGCATTGAAAAAGCCTATTAATTTTTTAGTGTTTCAAATTTATAAAAATGTATTTTTTCATTATATTTCATCTCATTAACAACACCTGATTTATGTTTACATAATTTTCTGCAAAAACTTAAATTTTCTGCAAAACCCCTAATTTTCTGCAAATAGGACGAAAGCACAGTGCTGTATTTTGTATTTCTGTACAACTAAAGGGTCCGCCATCTAACGTTTTTTTTTTCCGCTAGTGCTTATTTCGTGAATGGTAACACTTAGCTCATGTCTGATTTGACAGATAATTAGTTTTATCCTTCCGCTGAACGAATATGGTTGTGTATACGCTTGAACAACGCTGTGAAATATTGCGACATTACTTTGAAAATCATGGCAATGTTGCAGAATGTGTGCGAAAATTGCGTACGGATGAAAGAAGAGAAGCACCGTCAGCTCCGTATGTTCGTTATCTTGTGAAAAAAGTGAAAGAAACTCGATAAACCAAAGCGTGAAAAGCCAAAAACAGTGCGTACACCCGAGAATATTGCTGCTGTTGCAGAAAGTGTGCGTGAAGCGCCATCAACATCAATTCACCGATAATGTGCTTAAAATTGGACCGATCGTGTAGTCTACTGCATGGCCAGCCGAGGCAGCCATTTGAATGAAATTATTTTCCATTATTAACCGGAAGGATTGTACTTTCAAATAAAAAAAGAAATTTGAGAAAATATTCAGTAGTTTTTTTTTATAGCATTTTCAAAAAAAAAAGTTATTTGGCGGACCCTTTAGTAAGATTTTGCTGAAATCTCTACTAAATTATGAGGCTTACGTGCAGTTTAGCACCTTACGGCAAAAAAAAAAAAATATATGTGTCCGGATTTGGGGTTAAAAAAGAAAAAAACCGAAATCAAAAGTTAGCGGCGCTCGGACCCGGGGGACCCACTGGGGCCAAAAAACGGGGGGACGTAGTAACATGTAAGTATGGGTACTCAAATTAAAGGAAATTGTCTCACGATTTCAAAAATGGTATTTGTTTTTTGATCCGTGAAACATAGTCCGAATTAGAGCCGTTTAAGACCCTTAAAAATGGGGGCCAGAAAAATATGAAATTTCGATATGCAAAAATGGTACTCAAATGAAAGAAAATTTTGTCCTACATTGCAAAAAATATTATTTTACCATGATCTGTAAACGCGTAAAAAGATGGCGACTTTGCAAAAAAAAATAAATTTTTTTGAAAAAACGCGCGATTTTTTTCACACTAGGGAAGATAATGAGACGCGCGCAGAAAACTGTATTCAGCGAAGCCACCTGCCGCGTCCTATGGAGGAGAAAACCCCTAAGATCGGCCGCAGGCCGCCACGCAGAAAAACTTTATTAAGGAAAAAAAAAACATTTTCCGAAATCATGGCGACCTTGCAAAAAAAAAATAAAATTTTTTTTTTTTCGAAATTTTTTGACCCCCTTTTTTGGTCGAAATATGGCTCTAATTCGGACTATGTTTCATGGATCAAAAAACAAATACCATTTTTGAAATCGTGAGACAATTTCCTTTAATTTGAGTACCCATACTTACGTGTTACTACGTCCCCTCGTTTTTTGGACCCAGTGGGTCCCCCTGGTCCGAGCGCCGCTAACTTTTAATTTCGGTTTTTTCTTTTTTAACCCCAAATCCGGACATATTTTTTTTTTTCCGTAAGGTGCTAAACTGCACTTTTGCCAATTATGATTTCATTTTGTATAGGAAATCTGTTTGAAATCCCAATTTTTTTTTAGATTACGGTCGAAATCCATCGAAATACCATTTTAAGTGGATTGGATCCTAATGTAAATTCGCTATTAGTAGATTAACTTTTCAGTGTAAATTCCCTATTATGCCTGCCTATTGTAACTGCCTGTGTAAATAAGCCTTTTACTTTGATATAACGCTGTTTGTAGTGATTATTTTAAAAATTTGGCAACCCTGTTATAAATTTTTGTAAATGGCACTCGAAGCATAAAAGAAAATAAGATTCTTTAAGATTTTAGTAATAAAAGTAAATAATTCATACTTACCTCATTTTAAGCAAATCAGCAGTGAAAATGTCTTGGACAAAGTGGATGCATCAAATAAAGTAAGTAAAACTGCAACACTCAGTGGAATTTAATTGTACTTGTATGTCTAATGTTCTTGCTTGCACCAAAGAATATAAAGAAGAACCAAGGTACTCAACATCTGTGTAATTATATGTATATGCCAATTAGTTTTAAGAGAAGTTTTTTTTTATAGGTTTTTTAATGCCTATTTTTTAGTATGTGTATATAAACATTTTTTGTTAATTATACAAAACTTATACTTTAAACAACACAAATTAATTTTAAAATTGCTTAAAAACATGAAAATTTATTAATTAAATGCACCACTACTGTTAACACATTTTTTCGAAACTTAAAACCAGTTCAGGATTTTAGAAGAGAGCGTTGGATACGAGTTGCTTGCACACATGTTTTTTGCATGACTGCATAAAAGAACTAAATTGATCCTTAGTAGTGATGCCAGACTTAACAATTACTGACGATTATTTTCAAGTTCAATATCAATATTGTAAAATAACGATTTTGGCCAAAATTCCCTTTTGGTTTTTTTTTTTATTGGATTTCAACCAATTTTTAGCACAATTTTAAGTTTTGAAAAATAGCAATACTCATTTGTGCTTGATTAAATGAAATATACCAGAAATGTCACAAATATTTGGTCACTATCCGGTTTTACTAATCGGTTATAAAAAATAGGTTAGTTTGTATGAACAAATTCAGAAAACTAATTTGTTGTGATATTTTTCTAGTGCTGGTAAAATAATGAGTAGTGGGTATCCAGTATTTGTATTTTTTTTTGGGTACTCGATACTTAAATTAACTTCTTAATATATTCTGAGTTGCATTTAAGACAAAAATGTCACTTTGCCAAAATAATTAGCATTAACATACAAATACTAAAGACGTAATGTGGAAACGTTTTAAAAATTTTTAATATTTTTTATTGTATAAAATGACCCCAGTAGCTTATGTATCCGGCTTTTATTCGATTTTATAAATCACAACAATATATTTTACAGATGGCGACAACTAAAAATCAGTAAACCAAATATCAACTCTCTAAAAATTAAAAAATATTTGAAAAATACTGATGAAATTTTCAACGACAAAATCATCAATAAATCAATTAAAAATTGTGCGGAAAATACGAAGAGACTTTGCAAGGACATTTATACAAATATATACGGTAAGTTATTGGTAAAATTAAGGATGTAGGCAAAGTGATTAATTATTGAGGATATTCACGATAATGATTTGCTCACACAAGTCAAAATTTCCACAGTCTACAAGTCAATTCTGTGAAAATGTAAATAACCGATTGCGCATATTTGCATTGTGTGCAAATTACCATCGTGGACACCTTCATTATTAAAATTAACGGGTGATTACTATTAAATTATATTTTTTCAATAGTATAGTGTTCAAAGAAGTTAATGTTAGAGTAAACACCATTCAAACGACAATGAAAGAAATCATATCAATCGTGGGCCCGCAAAAATCTACAGGTTTTTAAATATACCTAGAAAACTATTCTTGTACAGACTTAAGAGCAATTTTTCTCAATTACATTTTTATTTGTTCAAAATAAGATCAAGACCAAGCTAAAATTTCTAAAAAAAAATTCTCCATTAGGGAAATAACATTCACCTTTTAAAAATTATAATTTTTTTTTTTTTTTAATAAATGCCGACCTGCATTAATAATTCGATTCTATTAATTTCTATCGAACGCTTTACAATTCCTTTGATTCGTGTTCTTAATTTCACAACCTCCTTAAGTGATTTTCAAAGCAACTTTTAAAAAAGTGGATAGCTTTAATCATATTTCGCGGAATTATATAATCTGAGTCATTATAAATAAATAGGTCTATATAAATTGTATAGTTGTTTTCTATAATTATATTTTGTATGACTTAGTTTTTCGTAAGTATATAGAAATTTGAACTAATTTCATCATAAGTCAATTTATTTAACTTTCCGATTGAAATTTACAAAGATAAATTTTAAAAAATTTTCGACCCAGTACTTTTTTTTATTGGATAAAGGATTGTGATTAAAAAAAAAAAAAAAAAAAAAATGATTCAAAACTTTGACTAAAAACATTTTGGAAGGTTGTTTTCCAGAGTTGCCAAATAATTATTTATAAAAAAATTAATTTTATACCTTTTTTGATGGGATCTTTTTTCAGATATTTAAAAATATAAACAGCCTAATCATTTAAATGTTTGATTGTTATGTTGATGAGAAAATATGAAAATGTATTTATTTGCTAAAAGTAAGCTCATTAAAGGCATGTACTTTTTAAAAATCTGAAAGATCGCACCACGAAATTTTCAAATGCACAAAATATTCCAAAATTTATTTCGTTTGCACTCAAAACATTAATAATGACTTGTTTTTATTTAAATACTACCACAATTATAAAAATTATAATGTCAGTGTTGTCATAGGGAAATTTAAAAAAATGGTAAACGCCCACGATATTTTTACATAAAAAGGTCCAATTAAATCAATATTTAATTTTTTTACTCCCGATCGCAGTCAAGGTCATGGCATAACAATAAAGGTATACGGGAGAAATATTGGTATTTTATTTGACTTTCTATGGTTTTTTTGTTTACTTTTTGTATCGATTTTTGACATTTTGTTTTTTAAAAACGAGAGAACATTTTTCTAATAAGTCTAAAAGGTATTGTTTTGCCATGGTCAAGGTGTTGAATAATTTTAAAGTTTATAAATCACTTGATTATCTTTATCCAGTAATATAGCCGTTTAAAAGTACTGGGTCGAAAAACGAACATTCTGTCAATAATGAGTTAATCTGTGATTTTGTTTGTTTTTTTTTTATAAAAAGGTGCTCGCAATAAATTTCACCAAGAAGAGGAAACCCACAATAGCTTTAAAATGAAATCGCCTAAATTAGATGATATAAAATATAAAATTAAAAACCTAAAGTTAAAAGAATGTATAAACTTACACCATCTTATGTTACTCCTTGACCTTTTTCATGGTAACATTGGAAAATTTGTTCTTAGAGCGTTAGTTTTTACAATATTGAATAACCATTCGTCGGATATAGAAGACATAAGAAACAAAATTAATAAAACACTGCAAAAACATAATATTGAAAAAGAAATAACAACTGAACAATTTAAGGTATATATACAGCTTATTATGTTCATTACTGAATTAAATTATGATAGCGATGCGGTAGGCATAACTGCAATTAGGATTAATCCTGAGCAATCTGAGCAGCTTGAGTGTAAAGATTTAAATGATAAATCTGTTGAAAAAGCGGTAAGTAATAAAGATGAACCAGCAAACATATATGATTTTGAATATCTCTAGATCACATCAATTATGGATAATAAAGCCGAATATAACCACGAACTGACTGAGCATGAGTTTAATAACCCAAATAAGGAAAACGCCAACAACTTTGAAAATATAATTGCAAATGGGGAAAACCATGACCATTGTGATGAACATGAGTTTGAAACCCTTAATAAGGAAACAGAAACAGCCAACAACTTGGTGAATATAAATCAATTTTACTCCATAGTTATTGGTAAGTGTAAATTTCAAAGTAATATTAAAGTTTAAGTTACTTTTAAAATTTAAAATATATAGGTGCCCCGATTTGCTTCCCATATAATAAAGTATTTGGTTAAGAGTCTTTTTTGCGAATCGAATTTTTAATAAAACTAACGATTCTTCATCGTCTAACGAGGATATGTGCCTATTTAAAAAACTTCAGCTTTTAATGCGGATATCAATAATAATTTTTTTCTTAGCATTTTATATAACACGCTAAAAATTTTATATATTTTAACAAAATACAAAAATTAATGTTTTTTAAAATATTTTATACCTACTTTTTGACAATAAAAACAAATTTGGCAACCTTTTTTATTACCGTTAATTCAAAAAATCTTTAAAATTTAGCAACACTTAATTTAAAACACTACCCAACACTGTTATTTACATACAACTGTTAATAAGGAAATGTCATGTTAAATAGTACTTCAACAAAAAGAACAAGCATATAAACTCAGCTGTTGTAAAATTTTCCTCTTAGAATCATTAATTAATCTAATCTAATTTTTTGTAAATAATTTAATAAAAAAATATTAATCAAATTAATAAAACGAGCAATACTACAAATAATTGTATATATAAATAACAAAAACGTCGAAATTAATAGAAAAAATTCTAAACAAAATCTAAAGTACAAAATCCAATGGGAAATTTAATGACGTTATAATCATACACTGTAAGAAATAATATAGGTTAATGTTAACCCTTCTGTCTGGTTTTAGGTAATATAATACGAAGTGTGAAAATTCTTTGATTTTGAGATTTTTTTTAATATTTACAAATTTTGTTTATAAATCTCGGATTCTGTTAATTTTTCTATAGAAAAAGTTTTATAAGAGCAATTTTAAAAATTTTCGACACCTCGTAAACTTATTGGTTTTAACATATGTGCTAGAAAGTCTGTATCGAGAAAAACGATGAGAAAGTTAACACCAATTTTTCTTAAAGTTGTATCATTTTATACACTTAGGCTGAGTTTTTTGGATGTTGATTAACTAATTATTAATTACCTGGTTAGTTAATCAGAAAACATTTTTAACCGGGAGTTAATCAGTCGTGTTGTTTTTCAGTGATTGTTTAAGAACTGTCAAACTTTTCAGTATTACCCTGTTTATAAATTGAAAAAACTTGGCAACATTGACATTTTTTAGTTATATGGCAACATTTGCTTATGTCAAAAGAAAAAAAAAATATAAATAAAAAACGCGCCCAAGCTAGTAATTTCTAAATTAAAATTTAACTTTTAAGTAAAAAAAACGGAACAAGTCTAGTTTAGGGGCCCTCGCTCAGATTTTTTTTTTTTTTTTTTTACCCTGAATAGTACTTTTTGAGCTGATTTCAACAAAAAAAAATTTTTTGTCGGCGACGCCCCCTTGCGTCAGAAATGGGCATTAAAGTTGGAATAGTTTTTAACGATTATCTCAAAAAGTACAAGTTCGATCACGACAATATGGGTTGTCATATGAAAGCTCTTTAAAATATCTTTCTAATGAGGTACAATATGTCCTCATAAATTAACCCATTACAGCCCAGTTTTAAGTTTTTCATTTTTTATTCTAGTTTTTTTGTATAACATATCTGTTTATTCAAAAAACGTCTATATATGTAAATAAAAATTTATAGAAAATTATAGCCCATTTTACAAGCTTTCATTTAAGGTATAATGTGTTACTATATCTCTTATAATAAAAAAGTTATTAATGGTTAAAGTTGGGGAACAAATGTAGTTTACGGGCCTCGCTCAGAAAAAAACCGAAATTAAAGTTAAAATTATAATTTATATATAATCTATAATTTATATATACATATGCCGAGCAAAGTTTTTCTGTGTAACCGGCCTTCGGCCGGGCTTAGGGGTTTTTTTACTCCCATCAGTCGAATTCTCGGCTTCGCTGAGGCTTCGCCCCGGGCTGCAGAAATTTCGGCGTATTTACAAAAGTCTATTTGTTTCTAAAAATTGCAATTTAACAAAGTTATTAATTTATATATACATATGCCGAGCAAAGTTTTTCTGTGTAACCGGCCTTCGGCCGGGCTTAGGGGTTTTTTTACTCCCATCAGTCCAATTATCGGCTTCGCTGAGGCTTCGCCCCGGGCTGCAGAAATTTCGGCGTGTTTACAAAAGTGTATTTGTTTCTAAAATTAGCAATTTAACAAAGTTATTAATTTACATATACATATAAGAACAAAAGTACAAAAATGAAGAAAATTAAATAACGATATAAATGTTAATATCTACGGTGTTAAAAGGGTTAAAGTGAAATATTATATATCAAATTAAAGCTTGAAATCTTAGCTACAAATAAATATTATTTGTATCGTACCTTTATAATAGTCAAATTTTGAGAAAATACGAGGTTTGTCTAAAAAATTCGGTTAAAAAACAGACTTTTTTAATTTGACGCTTAACGGGTTAATGGAATTAGAAGTATTATATATCAAATGAAAGGTGCTTTAATAAGCTTTCAAATGATATGTATATTGTTTTGATCCGATCAGAAATGGTGAAGATGCAAAGATTCAAAATTCAAACTTTGGAAGTCCATAGCTCGGGAACCGAGAGTCGCCGACAAAAAAAAATGTATTTTTGAGCTCAGCATTAAAAGTTCTACTAATGGTGAAAATTTGAAATAAATCCGAGCGAGGCCCCTAAACTAGACTTAAGCCAAAAAAACTATAATGGGATCAAAAAGATCTACAAACTTTTTATCAAAGAAATTGAGGATTTGCTCAGACTCGTAGAAAAAAATAAAAACATAATTGAGTGTAAAAAAACGGATAGGACTACATCGGAAGACAAAATGCGATGCTGGATGAAGATTGGGACACAATTTATCGTTCCCACGAAACTCTAAATATGAAAACCTCAAAAGAGATGCTTTTACTTTTTTACAAGCAGTAAAAAATATATTTAAAAATTTTAAAAATAATCGCAGTTTTATTTAAGTTTTTTAAAATAATCCTTTATTAGAACACGACGAACTAAGTTATTAGCGTCACTACTGTTTACCCTGTTATTAGGGACAGATAATGCAAAATCCACAGCTTTTTGCAAGTCGTCTGGCAAATCTGGTAATTCTATTTCATTGGTTGTGCAGCATATATTATGAAAATTTTCGAGTTTTTAAAAATATTCGCATCATGAGCAGCTCCTTGCCATCGAGCAACAATGCTTGTTATTTTTAAATTTGCATCACAAGTTGTTTGGACATTTGGGGATAAAAACCCTTTTCGATTTCTGTATATCTCTGCATTATTTCCTCCTTAAAAAATAAATTGTTAATTCGCTAAATATATACGTGTAAGCTGAAACCAATACCTGGGGATGATATTTTTATATGCGTACAGTCAATGGCTGCAATAACTTTTGGGAATCTGGCTATTTTAAAAAAATCTTGTTTTGTTTGTTGGAGCTCCGTTAAGGATTGTGGAAATTTTATAAATCGATCCTTCAGAAGAGCTATATAGTGTGACACACGTTTTTACGATTTTGGAAACAGTGGATTTCACAACTCCATTTAAATCGCCGATTGTCATCAGCATGCCCCCTGGTGCATACAACCTTATTGTTATTAATAGCATTATTCCTAG
This sequence comes from Delia radicum, assembly GCA_021234595.1. Taxonomy (NCBI): domain Eukaryota; kingdom Metazoa; phylum Arthropoda; class Insecta; order Diptera; family Anthomyiidae; genus Delia; species Delia radicum. Next base: position 25,333,288 of record CM037852.1, on the reverse strand, counting down.
AAAAATAAGAATAGTTATATAAAATATACAAAATATATTAAAAACATACTTACCAGTTCGAAGGATGTTTTATGTGAGTTCTAATGAGTTCCAGGACTACATATGCCGAATGTTTAGACAACCGGAACCTCTGGAAGAATTCTATGTCTGTATAGAGATGGAAATGGTTTGGCCGTGTTCTTATTGTTTTTATTTTTCTAACACTAGTTTGTTTGAGATTTTGATATGTTTCAAAATCACTGAAATCTTCATCATCACTAGAGTATTCCATTTTTATTATTACTTTTACTTAAATTATTTTTTTTTTTCATAAGCACATGTTTAGTTATAATTTATTTTTTCTTTCACATGTTTTTATGTTTTGACAGTTCTAACCGGTGTTTAACCGGCCAATGCTGCCCGGTTAAAGGGCAGTTAAAATTATATTAATCAACATCTGAAAAACAAAAATTGACCGGTTAACAAACCAACCTTGTTAATCAACATCCAAAAAACTCAGCCTTAACATATCGCACTTGATCAACAAGAGGGTATTAACACAAAATTTTCAAATTTTCAGTAGAGTCAAAAAACTGTTTATGGCCACATTTTAACAGAATTTAAAAATTCAAACATATCATAATAAGCAAATTCCATTTGAAAATATATATACATTGTTTTTGTTTTAAATTTTACCACTCATTGCAAAAAAATCAATTTTTTGAGTTAATACCATTTTTTTGAAATTTTATCGATTTTTTTGGTATGATTTTGAATATTTTATCAACAAAACAGTATCAACTCAAAATACAACCAAATATAAATAAAACAGTTTGATTATTTTTAACATAAATAAAGGCTCAAATGAAAATAATACCTTTTTTATGAAAATATACCATTCATTTCTGTTTGAACTTTTGTATTAACTCGAAATAATACCTTTTTGTTGAAATAAACTACATTATCATGAAAATGGTCTCAAAAGTGGTTTTCGAGATGAAAGAGTAATCGGAATACGTTGAAATTTTTACAATAGATAGATATTGATGTTGTTAGTTGATTTCTTAAAAAAAAGTGATATTTTAAAAATTTTGAGTTAATACCCTCTTGTTGATCAAGTGCGATATATTAGTTCTCATGTAGTGAGTAAACTAGTTTATATGAATGTTTGGCATGAGATTGTTACTTCTCTCAAAACGAGTTCTGATGATGGGAACCTAGAAAATTCCCGAAATAGATCTATCAACACATTCCTGAAATTGGTCAATTAATAAATTTGAAAACAAAAACTATAGATTATTTGTTAGGACAATATCTAAATAAAGAAATATAGAGTATGGCCTCGAACTTGAATAATTTTCATTTTCATTGCACAATTAAAGGTCGAAAAAACATAATTTTTATTTTTACTAAAAATTATATCAAACTTGCATAAAAGACAAAGCATGGTCTTGTTTACACCCCCTTTACGTTTTGTTTTTAAACAAAAAAAAAAAACTCTGAAAAATGAAAGGGGTGGGGGGGGGGGGGGGGGTAACAAAAAGCGTGTATTATATATCTACCAAAGGTAGAGGGGTGCACATAACAAGCAAGTTTTCAATTTATTTTTCATCAATGGTGATAATCTTTAACTTAGTTCTCATTTAGTGAAAAAAAAACTAGTTTTTATGAATGTTTGATGTTTTGCATTGGATTATCACTTCTTTCAAAACGTGTTCCCAAAATAGATCTATTAACACATTCCTGAATTTGAAAACAAAAACTCTATAGAGTATTTGTTAGGACAATACTTGAAACAATTTGAATAAATATATAAATAAATAATAAGTTTGTTCGTTTACGCAAAAATTTGTACAAGTTTCTACTGGAAGGTGTTCGTTTACACCAGGGTGCCCAAAAGTTCCTAATGGAAGAGCAAACACCAATACATTTAAAGAAAAACTAATTTTTATTCAATATTTTTTATTGTAAAAAGCAATACATACAAAGAAAAAATATATTTCATATACGTACACGGCAAAAAAAACTTTGATTTGCATTTTTTGTAAAAATTATCTGAAATGAAAAAAAATTGGTTAGTACGTGCAAATTTTATTTCAAACCCGTACTTACCAATCGAAATTTCCTTTAAGTCTTCCATGATCCTTCCAATAAATTATCCAAATTTATGTCAATGTCAGTTGTAGATAATTTTAATAAGGCTTTCAAATTTTCGTTGCTCATTCTATTTCTATGGTTGTTTTTTATTAATTTCAAATTTGAAAATGCACTTTCACATATATATGTATGTACTACCAAACATGGAATACAAACTTAAAATTTCCTTGTGAAGCAAATGGTAATTATTTGGTTTTAAAGATTTCCAAAAATCAATGCCACTTAAATTAGAAATTGGAAGTTCAGAGTCGAATTGCAGATCACATAGCTCCATTTGTAGCTCAGGCTTTTGATTGTATATGCTTACATGTCATAATCATACAATAATTTTTCTGTGAATAATATAAGTTTGAAACTAACACCAATTTTTCCAAGTGCTTTTAAAAACACACTTTTTTAAACGATATCATACGTTAAACAAAAACAAATCTGCATTGATGATCGCTGTCGTCAATGTTAACCAGTAAAGCATACGAAAGTGTTGTTGCTTTTCACTTGCGTGTATACAGTGAAGAACGACAAAAAAACTAATAAGACAAAGTTGTTTGTGTATTTCGTATTGCTAGTGCTGAGTGCTCTATGTGTGTATTTAAACCAGAGATGCCCAGTAGTGGCTGATATCAGCAAATTAAACTCACACGTATACTTACGCTCTTTTGTTTGATCGTCAATCAACCAATAGGAAATCAGCATGTTGAGTGGGAGAGACAAACTACACTTGCAGAAAGAATATTTAAAAGATTATCAATTTATTTTACACATGGCGTTTTTAACAGACATTTGTATCATTTTGAATGAGTTGAATTTGAAGCTGCAGGGAAAAGATAATAATATTTCGGATATGTTTAAAATTCTTTCAGATTTTAAAACTCAGCTATTTTTACTTGCAGCTCAAATTGATTCTGAAGACTTTTCGGACTTTCCGAAAACTTCTGTTATTTACGACAAGGAGAAAATCTTGAAAAAGTTGGAACTTTTGGAAGTATTAGAAACGCTTTTTAATAACTTTAATGACAGGTTTAAGGATTTTGAAAATATTCAGCATTTACTGGATATTTTTCAAACCCCTTTTAAATGCGATATATTAAAGTACGAATTTCCAATCCAAACAGAACTTATTATACTTCGAAGTGAAATAGATTTGCCGGATAATTTTAACAACATAGAATTCTGGAAAAATCTGGATGGTACAATATATCCTGAAATAAAGAAGATTTCATTGAAGTGTTTATCTTTATTTCCCTCAACGTATCTTTGCGAACAAATATTTTCAGATTTGAATTATATTTGCTCAAAAAAACGCAATAAGCAGAATTCTTCTAGTTTGAGAAATATACTTTTATTGCGTAACTGCAATAAGAGTATCAACATAGAAGATTTCATTACTTTTTAATTGCAAATTGAACAATGATTAATTGAGGGAAAGTTTATAAACACTTCGAAGAATCTTTTTATTTCGAAATATATCACACCCGCCACACATGTGCTTTCGTCGCAATCTCGTTGACGACTAAATAAAATGAATAGCAAATTGTTTTCTTCCAGTGTTATTTCGTCACTCTCACCAATACTACTACCTTGGGCATCTCTGATTTAAACACACAGCCTATAGCTAAGTGCTTTTACAAAAACAAATGAGCACGAAGCGCATAGGGCTTGGGCACCCTTGGTTTACACAAATACTCAGTAAAAAAAACAGTAAAAAGAGAGAGTAAAGTGACAGGTTGTTGCCAAAAAAACTGTTTACTGTATAAATTTTTGCCAGTAAGAATTTATAAGAAGAAAAAAACATATGATTGATAAAATATGCTTGTATTTTTAGTAAAAAAAAATTAAATTATAATTGTTTATGGATTTAAAGTGAAAAATATTAAAGAATTAACTATGGAAGAAGTTAAAAAACATTTTAAATTATTTCTGGTCGACAATTTTAGTTAACTTTTATCTCTACCATAACGACCAGTTGATTTTTTTTTTTTTTAATATTTGGTATTTAAAATTAGCTGTTTTATATATTGTACCAATTCTTACAAATTTCCGTTCGTTTACTTTTTTGTAAACTGTTCGTAAACTGTAAACTGTTTTGGCCGAACTGTTCGGTTGGACACTATCAATTACAAAGGCTTTAAACATTTTTGACATAAGCGCATATTTTTATAAAAGACAGAAGAGTTAATGAAATCCAATTACCGGACATTATCAAAAAAAATTTATTTAAATTAAGTTTTTATGATTTTGTTTGTATATTTGTCCTATATGTATTATCATAATTTTATTTTTTTAGCTTATCTTATTAATTTCAATTTGTGTTTTGTTTTTATGACAGCTTAACAATATACATATGTAGGTTTATTTTACGTCTGAGTTGCAGTTATCTGTCTATATAGTTCTCCCCATACACCACAACACTTTGTAATCAACTAACAATAACTTTGTAGAATTTAGCTACTTTACCTCATTTACATAACATTTTAGTTGGCTGTAATAATTGATAAATTGTAATAAAAACTCATGCAATACAAGTTATTCAATTCAAATACCAAATATATTTTTTTTTTTGTACAAATTATTGATTATTATTTAATTGAATAAAACAACAGTAAAATATTTTTTGTAAATTAAATGTCGTCTAGTGTAAAGTATGTTGGTTTAACAGTTTTAAGATTAACAGTTTTAAATATTACAACTACAACTACACTAAACACAACAATCAAACGCTTTTATCAGTGTTTAAGCAACTCTATTGATCTAAACATTCGTAATAATCAGTCAGCTGTTAAGAATTCCTTAGTAACATCGACTACATCATCATCTTACAGTCTTCGAACCTTAAGTTATTTCCATAAGTAAGTTTAAATACTCAATTAAATAAAATTTTTAATAATTTTGTTATTCACTTTTAAAATTGTATCATTATTTTAGATATAAAAATATAATGGATGCTCCTCCTGGTGTGTTTAAGGGTTATTTAGATCGTTTTAATGGTGTGACCGTTGATTCCAGTAAAGAATTTCAAGAAAACTATAATTTTTCCCGAAAAATTACAAAGTATTGTATATAATTATCATAATTTATTTTTTATAATTAAATTTTTCATTTTTTTTATAAAATTCTAGAATCTTTGGATTATTGGAAAGAACAAAAACGTCGTGCTATTTGGTTTCATGTTAAAACAGAACATTCTGAGTGGATACCACATTTAACTAAGGTAAATGAAATATACTCACAAGGGTATCACCCAACGCTTATACGACGATTTGGATGAAACTCGGTTATGTGATACAAAAAAATCTAAGGTTTACCGATTTGGCATATTTGTTGTTTTAGGGTAAAAAATTGTGCCTAAATTGGTGCTTTTTTATTTTTAATACACACAAAAAAATCGTTGACAAGTAACTAGTAGCATTTCAATTAATAAAGTTTTTTCGTATAAATTATTCAATAATTAACAAGTAAAAACTTGGTAAAATGTTACTAGTTTTCGCAAAACTTTTGTAAATAAATTGTGCGCCCCGGTAGGCTAGTTGGACACGGATTTGTGTAGGTTTTGCGAGATGGTGTCTGAGACCTCGGAGCATGTTCTCTGCGAATGTCCCAGGCTTTGTGATAGGAGACTTAGGTTTCTAGGTGATCGCTTTCCGACATCGCGAACATTTTGCCTAATAGGATAATTGGCTTTATAGGTAGCTTGAATCTGTAGGTAACCTTAGACAGCACAAAAGACCTACATTGGTCGCGGTGCATAGTGCCTTCTGATATAATCTAATCTAGTTGGTAGCGTGCTGGCTTATCAGTTCGGGAGCCGTGGGTTCGATCCCCACCAAAAGCACTGGTCTGTTTTCGCTACAACGTGCCGAAAGCCATAGTAGCTAGTGCTCGCTTAGGGAAATAGTATATAATTTGTAATTTTATGATTATTATTATTGTAAATAAATTTTATTAGTTGAAATGCTCCTGATTACTTGGAAAAGATTTTTTGTGTCTATATTTGTGTTTTCTAGGATTTTAACGAACTTTTACCGGTTGACTTTGGTACTTTCTTGAACGATTTTTTACCAGTTGACTTTGGTACTTTCTTGAACAACTTGACAACCATGTGCAAAAACCAGTGTTACCATAAGCTGAATGTTGAAAAGTGCTGAATCGTAGAAAAAACAGTGTTAGAATTGCTGCTGATTTGGGGCATAAAGTGCTAGAAAGTGCTTTATTTAATATATAGCTATAGAGCACTTTATACTTTCGTTTTGTAAATCGATCTATGAGATCCCATTTCCTTATACTATAACCCTCAAATGCCTGAGGCTGCCTTTTGTCACGCTTAATTAAATTGAGCACAAATGCGTCGAATGAAGGTTTTATACTTAGAAATTGACATATTTCGATATAGAACTAATTTAGCTAAATGTTTTGGGAAAAAAATTATCGCGTCCTGTGCACGGTTGAAGCGCGATAAAACTTCAAAGTCCAAATTTTGTAAAAATTCAAAAAATAATTATTTTTTAAATAGCTAAGACTTCAAAAATCTAAATCAAATTAAATTTGACTAAAAACTCTTGATAATGAATCCTAGGTAAGATTAAAGCATTATATTTAATAATGAGTCCTTACTTTCGTCCAAGGACATACAGGATTTTACCAGGATATCTCGAAAGGACATCCTCTTAACTTTTAAACTAACGGCTGGATTTTTTTGAAACTTGGAGTAAGGAAGGTAATAAGTAGTAGTAGCAAAGTGTTAAATTTTAGTTTACATATATTGAAGTTAAGGCACTTTTTCGCCCAATTTCGCTTTTTTCAAAAAGCGAAAACCTCCATATCTTCTTCAAAAGAAGCACAAAAAAGTTTATTTTGGATTGTTGTTATATCTTTGTAAGAACAATAATTTTTGGTAAAAACTTTTGTTTTACTTGCATTAGTTTTCGAGATGGATTTAAAATTTTGTTTGATCATATCGCCTTAATTAGGCGGCGAAAATCGTTTTTGTAAAAGCAATTATTATTTATTTTTCGAGACGAACACATGGTTTCATTGCAAAACAAAATTCAGGCATTAGAGGGATAAATATAAGATATTGTTGTGGAAATGGAGAACTAAACATTTAAATGTGGCATATTTATAAAAGGCGATTTATGTTTGTATGGATTTAAATTCATACAAATTCTATTTCAATATAAAACTTTAATCGAGGTTTGAATTGTTTTTAAAGTATTTTATTTATATAAAAATTCCTTAATCAAGCCAATATTAGGAATAGCGGTGCTATTCATCTTCCGGGCGGATATTGAATGTTTACACACAAAACACTAAAATAAACTTAATATATGCTTGTTTACTCGTCGTCTGTATTAAAAGCAGTGCTTTAAAAACAATTCAGACCTCCAGCTTGATTATTTGGAAAACCAACATTCTAGGAAAAATGTCAAATAAAATCCAAAAATTAACTAAAACTTTAATCCTTAAGATTTACTAATAAATTTGTTCATTTTTGAGCATAAATTGATTTCGAGTTATTAAACATAACCAGGGCAACCAGAAATGTATTGCATCATGTTAATAGTATAATAGCATCTCAAGAGCATATTTTGATCTTAAGATCATAATCTGGTAAAAAAAAAATCTTATTATTGAGCATATTTTTAAAATTTTAAGAACACAAGCATATTTATCCGTTTTTCTTTTAATTTTTAATTACTAAAACTTTTTGATTTTAAAAATTTTTCGTTTTTTTTTTTGAAGTTGCAACACCGGTTTTGGAAACTCAAGCCTTTTTAGCAAAATTGAAATTTCTGTTTCAATTCCTGCAATATCGATTTCGGCATAATTTTTTATTTCTTTTTTGTAAGCAAGGGAAATAAATATTATTTTTTTTTTAAACGCGATTTTTTAAAGAAAAAGCATATTATATAGAGCTTATTTTTAAGACATAAAATTATTTTTTTAAAGTATATTTCTGGTTGTCCTGCGGACAGATTCTCAAAGAAAAACGATATCGTTTTGTTCAAAGCGATACCTAAATTGCTATAGTATTAACGATGCTACTTACGAAAACGTTAAACTAAATGATGGAATATTTTTATCTTTTACCAAAATTGTTAACATTATTTAAAATTTGTGTGTAATATGGTAGTAATTTAACTTCAAAAAATAAACGATACTCGTCGCTCGTTCTACAGAATACCTAGCCTGACTATAACATAACTTAAAAAAAAAATATGTTTTCTGAAAAATAAGTAAATCTTCAAAGCTATAACAGAAATTAAAGAAATTCTGTTAAGCTGCATTTACATTACCCTCAATATCCTGTTTAAATTATATTTAGAATTCTAGTTCGTGTATCATATGATCGAAATCTAGTTTAATCTGGATTTCGATGGTAAATATAAATGCAGCTTTATCGAGATATTCTGTTATGGTGAAATTCATTAGCGAATCTATAGCTAATAACCCCAAGAAATATATTTCAAGTCCTTAAAAGCAGTAAATCTTCAAGGTTTTAACAGATTTTTTTTAGTTTGATAAATAAATTAATAATTTACAAAAAAAGTGCTAAAAAAAACATGCACCCAGCACTTTTTTTTATAAATTTTAGGTGCTTAATCACAAAAAGTGCTAAATCTAGCACCCATTCCCATGCCAGGGATGGTATTATAGTAAACACAGAAGTAAAAGCT
>CM037852.1:25306658-25324381 GCA_021234595.1 Delia radicum | reverse complement strand
GCATAGGAAAAATATTAACTCATACCTTTTTTTTTAGTTCCATCATTAAGTTAACTACAAAATTAATGCACGAATTTCGTATATTTGCTTCCTGATCCCCATCTAAAATCCCTTGATCCTTTAAGCCTTTAACATTGGTTTCAAATGTATAACCTAAATAACAATTGTAGCACAGATGTTGTTTGAAATCAGAAGTTATTACGTCAACTTCTACGGTTGGGTTTTATAACAAATTGTTTTAAAAAAATTTATTGCCAATTCCATGTCATTTAGAAGTTTTGTTGGGTCACATTGCTGGCTTTGAAAGCTTTTGTTTAAAGTTTGGATTCGTGTCAATATTGGTCGAAGAAATAGCAAATAACACAAGTTATGATCATTGTATAAAATCATAGAGATTTTGCGCCATGAAACATTTTTCGTAGTTCTTTGCGATACCAAATGAGTTTAAAGTTCTGCCCACTGGTCTACAATTCTTGATATTGAAACTTCAATTGATAACCAACGTGTATCGCAAATATTTGTAATTTTTAAAGGATCCTACAATTCCAGAAGAAATATAGTTCATTTAAGAAAAAATGATAACTAGCCCTAAATACCTCTCCATCATTTATAGCCTCAAATATGTGCTTGTAGCTTTGCGTCTTATGTAGCTTCTGGAAAACCAGTTGTAGGTCTCATTTACTAGATACTCCAGAGAATTTGGCATACACAGTTTCCATGAATGCGTTACCGCTAGCTGCACAGAGTGGCAAACACATCTTATAAGGATAAGATTAGGAACTTGTTTTTTCAATTCTACGTAAACGCTTTTTTTGTTACCAACCATAACATTGGCATTGTCAGTACCAATACCAAGTAGATTTTGCAAATTCAAATTAAATTTTTGCAGCACTTGTAGTATGACATGGGTAATACCTTCAGCAGTTGCATCGGCCACTTCTGCCAGGCTTAAAAATGTTGATACAACTTTTTGTTTTTCAATACTAAAATAAATTATTACAACTCCTAAAAACAGGAAAGATATAACATCATTTGTAAAACATGATATGACTAAAAATAATTACCTAACAACTTGATGGCACCAACATCTGTTGATTCGTCCACTAATATACTGTATTTCGAATCTGCAATATCACTTCTAAGTTCCGTAATGAAATGGGGTGCCAAAACATTTTTAATAATACTAGTACATTTGGTTCTATGAATACGAATTTTTTTCGCATCATTAAAATGGTTTTTACACAAATCATTGAGGTGATCAATCCGAATTGTTTGAAGTATGTTGGCATATAAACAACGCTAAAGCGGCTTCTTGCTTTTTAGCTATGTCAAAATTTTCATTTGGAACAAAATCCAACTTCTTCCAGCAAGATCGTCTAAGAGAAACGGAAGTTTTATGCTTTTTGGTTTCTGCGTGATTTAATAGATCATACAGTTTTCCTGACAGGGAGCATTTGCAATATTTACAAAACCCTTTTGTTGCATCTTTTTCATCTTGTGCCACCCATGGCTTCAATTGTTCATGACTTAGCCATTCAGCTCGAAATTTTTGATAATATTTTGGCCCCATCACTACCCTAAAAAGATTGCACATTATAATAAAACAATAATCTCTTTATTTGTAAATATCTTACCAATATGATGAATTTTATAGAAAAATATTAAAGCTTACTTTAAATTTTTTTTTATTTCTGCTTAAGGAAAAATGCACTGTTTTTTTAGTTACTTTTTTTAATAAGAAACCGTTATTCGAGTCTCTTTTATCTACTTTTAGAGCAAATGAGAAAATCTACCAATTTTAGCAACTGTTGAACAAAGTTGTCAAAGAATTAAATGTATAAAAAACGCAAAAAAAAGTTGTGATTGCCTTGCAATAAAATCGCTAGATTTCCCGCTAATAGCTAAATCGTATTTTATCCCGCTATATGAGATTTAAAATCGCTAGATTTGACGAGAAAATAGCTAAATTGGCAACAGTGCACATGTTAAAGAAATTGGGTAACTTTTAAATCCCACATTACTCTGTGTGTTGAGTTAGAATGAAATTACCACGAACGATTTCTATTTATAGAGTGTTTGTTTTTTCTCTAGTCATTATCATAGTTGCCAGTTTAACTTTTAGTTAAAACTTTAAATGGCAGTTTTTTTTTCTCTAATGTCATCATATACTATCCTTTTACATTAGCAAAGCATATCAACAAACATTAAAGATTTTTTTATTAATACATATGACGAGCATATACATTAAATGATTTTGCACTGTACCTGGTGAGTGGTTTAATAGTGAATTTTATCGTTGATCTATAAATTTATGTGTGAGATTTTATTTGTTCGGTTTTAGATCATGACAAATTTTTCTCTAAATTAACAGAAAAATTATAATTTTTATATGATAATTTACTTTGACTATTAGAAAAAAACACAGAAAAAGTTATTAGACACTAGCATGAATGGAATGCATTTTCTGACCCACTACGGTCTTCATCACATTCTTCGTGCCATTTTAGTGTTAATCGTAAATATCATCTATTTAACTCACATGTTAAAGAAATTGGGTAACTTTTAAATCCCACATTACTCTGTGTGTTGAGTTAGAATGAAATTTACCACGAACGATTTCTATTTATAGAGTGTTTGTTTTTCTCTAGTCATTATCATAGTTGCCAGTTTAACTTTTAGTTAAAACTTTAAATGGCAGTTTTTTTTTTTTCTCTAATGTCATCATATACTATCCTTTTACATTAGCAAAGCATATCAACAAACATTAAAGATTTTTTTATTAATACATATGACGAGCATATACATTAAATGATTTTTGCACTGTACCTGGTGAGTGGTTTAATAGTGAATTTTATCGTTGATCTATAAATTATGTGTGAGATTTTATTTGTTCGGTTTTAGATCATGACAAATTTTTCTCTAAATTAACAGAAAAATTATAATTTTTATATGATAATTTACTTTGACTATTAGAAAAAAAAACACAGAAAAAGTTATTAGACACTAGCATGAATGGAATGCATTTTCTGACCCACTACGGTCTCATCAACATTCTTCGTGCCATTTTAGTGTTAATCGTAAATATCATCTATTTAACTCACATGTTAAAGAAATTGGGTAACTTATTAACTGGGTAACTTATTAACTCGTCATATGTATTAATAAAAAAATCTTTAATGTTTGTTGATATGCTTTGCTAATGTAAAAGGATAGTATATGATGACATTAGAGAAAAAAACTGCCATTTAAAGTTTTAACTAAAAGTTAAACTGGCAACTATGATAATGACTAGAGAAAAAGCAAACACTCTATAAATAGAAACCGTTCGTGGTAAATTTCATTCTAACTCAACACACAGAGTAATGTGGGATTTAAAAGTTACCCAATTTCTTTAACATGTGAGTTAAATAGATGATATTTACGATTAACACTAAAATGGCACGAAGAATGTTGATGAAGACCGTAGTGGGTCAGAAAATGCATTCCATTCATGCTAGTGTCTAATAACTTTTTCTGTGTTTTTTTTCTAATAGTCAAAGTAAATTATCATATAAAAATTATAATTTTTCTGTTAATTTAGAGAAAAATTTGTCATGATCTAAAACCGAACAAATAAAATCTCACACATAAATTTATAGATCAACGATAAAATTCACTATTAAACCACTCACCAGGTACAGTGCAAAAATCATTTAATGTATATGCTCGTCATATGTATTAATAAAAAAATCTTTAATGTTTGTTGATATGCTTTGCTAATGTAAAAGGATAGTATATGATGACATTAGAGAAAAAAACTGCCATTTAAAGTTTAACTAAAAGTTAAACTGGCAACTATGATAATGACTAGAGAAAAAACAAACACTCTATAAATAGAAATCGTTCGTGGTAAATTTCATTCTAACTCAACACACAGAGTAATGTGGGATTTAAAAGTTACCCAATTTCTTTAACATGTGAGTTAAATAGATGATATTTACGATTAACACTAAAATGGCACGAAGAATGTTGATGAAGACCGTAGTGGGTCAGAAAATGCATTCCATTCATGCTAGTGTCTAATAACTTTTTCTGTGTTTTTTTCTAATAGTCAAAGTAAATTATCATATAAAAATTATAATTTTTCTGTTAATTTAGAGAAAAATTTGTCATGATCTAAAACCGAACAAATAAATCTCACACATAAATTTATAGATCAACGATAAAATTCACTATTAACACACTCACCAGGTACAGTGCAAAAATCATTTAATGTATATGCTCGTCATATGTATTAATAAAAAAATCTTTAATGTTTGTTGATATGCTTGCTAATGTAAAAGGATAGTATATGATGACATTAGAGAAAAAAACTGCCATTTAAAGTTTTAACTAAAAGTTAAACTGGCAACTATGATAATGACTAGAGAAAAAACAAACACTCTATAAATAGAAATCGTTCGTGGTAAATTTCATTCTAACTCAACACACAGAGTAATGTGGGATTTAAAAGTTACCCAATTTCTTTAACATGTGAGTTAAATAGATGATATTTACGATTAACACTAAAATGGCACGAAGAATGTTGATGAAGACCGTAGTGGGTCAGAAAATGCATTCCATTCATGCTAGTGTCTAATAACTTTTTCTGTGTTTTTTTCTAATAGTCAAAGTAAATTATCATATAAAAATTATAATTTTTCTGTTAATTTAGAGAAAAATTTGTCATGATCTAAAACATTAAAAATAATTTTCAATAACAAAAATATTTTTTGACCAAATTTAGTTGTTTTGAAAATTAAGTTTTACTTATTATTTTTGTCCATACTAGTAAGAGTATAAGTAGCCACATATTTTTGATTTTAGTAAATTGCTTAGTAATGATATAGTCATTATTTTGCGCAACATCTCCATATAAAGTAATGAGATTTATAATGACAATTTGACACATTATTTTACATAATTTGTAATAATTTCATCACCATTTTCTTTGCCAACTTAACGTAGTGTCTCACTCGTTAGTTTACATATAAAATCATTGAAAAATTAACTTAAAGTAGCTCATTCCTCTTATAGGGATTTTAATTAAAGTTTAACCACCATTTTGTTCTTCCTCTTTTTCATATGGGTTTTTGACAGTTAAAAGTTTAATTTGACAGCTATAAGATTAACTTTGTCATTTTAAAATACCAAGGTGTCGCCGATAGCGAGTGCGGTGTAAAAGGAACAAGCAAAATGTCGGTGTTAGCAAAATTTTTCTTGGCCGCGCCAACATTTTCTTGCTGCAGCGTCTTACTTGAGGGTTACACGATCAAGTTGTGCCTATCAACTCAAACTTTTTTACCAATACACTCACACTTTCTAAAATTGAAACAAACTTTTGAAGTTGTTTTTGTTTTTCCTTTGACGACGACATCTTGAAAAGTTAAATTGCTTTCAACTTGCGTGCTGCCTACGTCACAGCTGTCAATTTTTACATATTTTGACAAACAGTATATGTAAAAGACTATCAAGAAAATCTTGATCGCGAGGCTGCAGTGTTAACGTTAAGTTTTACCTGACTGTGTATGTATGATTTTTGGCATTGCCAACCGATATTATGTATATCAAAACACAGAGTTGCACACAATTAGTAGTATGATGCAGAGTCGTTTAGAAATAGTAGTCGGATAAGAAATTGGATAAAATATTAATCAAAATGATTAGAAAATGGTTTAATCGACATGTTTAGTGCTCGATTAAGTTTAATCCCATTTTTAGTCGATTTTCTTTTCTGTGCAAATTTGTATTAAGCCAAATTCGTTTGTCTTTGTTAAAAGTTGCACTTTTCCGAGACCAAATTTTGAGGAAAATTATTTCCATGTGTTTAAGGACAAATTTGCACTTTTACAATTTTACAAGTTCCAAATTTTCTGACATTAATAAATACTCTTAATATTAGCTCAAATTTCAACTTGCAAATTATACAATTGGTTAAAAAAACTAAAAAAGGAAAACTCGTCATATCTTATGAATAAAATATAAATACAAATTATAAGAAAAATTTAACACATTGTATACAGTTTAATGAATATTTAACAAGAAAATATATTTTTAAAAAATGACGGAAAAGAAATGTATGTATTTCTGCAGCAGGACAAAAACAATGATTATAACAATGGTGACGCCGATGATGATAATAATTTTCATTTACTGTCACGCGACTACTAGTATTATATGTGTTTTTATAAAGTACTTTAACAAAAATAAAAAATATAAAAAAGACAAAGAAAGTATTTTAAAATAATAAAAAAAAATGTCATTAAAAAATAGCATGATTATTTAAGAAGAAATCATTAAACAAGCGACAAAGACGAAACCAAAAAAAATAAAAATGGAAATTTTAGATTAATCATGAACATATTTAAGCCCAGTTTCCTGTTTTCAAACTTAAAATCGATAATTTTTTCTGAATCTGAATATACTTTTGCTGATTATGCACACAGAAAAAAATTTAGATATTTACCAACTTAAATTCGGTTACTACGACTCAAATTCGATTATGAATTTCAGACAGTTGGCACAACTTTTTTTTATTAGTTTTCACAACAAAGTTCGGTTAATTCAACAGAATTTTAGTTGCAACACCCAACATTTCCAGAAATCTAATGTAAATATCGTCGTTCTAACTGAATTTATATGTGGTTACCATTAATATACACTTTTCAATTCGGTTGGCACTTGATTTCTCTGTGTGTGGCATTGATTTTGAAAAATTTGCAATCTGACAATAACGGATAATCTGCCAAAAATGTTCATACTATTTTTGTACAGCTTTGATTTGTTACCACTACGCGGATACAACACTGTAAAACTAACTTTTTTTTTAATGTTGCCAATTAGAAAAAAACTAATAAAAGCAAAATTTCCTTGTAAATTATTTTTAAGTGTCAAATACAATCTTTAAATCGTTATTTTTTTTTTAACAATTTGGTTGATCTATTAATATTATTACTTAGCAATATTGTTGCTTAAGTTGGTTAGCAACATTTTATAGGGAATCTTTATGATATCACTCAGTGATGCATTTTGAGTTTTTTTGTTTTGGGCCAAATTGACAATTTAAAAGGAGCAAAATACCATTGATAGGGCCACAGGAATGATAAAGTTAGTACTATAGTAATTTTTTTGGTACTATTTGATCCAGAAAAGTACCATGGTACTCCTTTGACTCTTTTAGTACTATTTACATATAAATAAAAATTAAAGATTGAGTTTGAATTTTAACGTCTTTTTCACACAATTGCAATTAATACTATAATTAATATGCAATTTTATTTAATTTTAATTGTGAAAGACGTGGTAGAGAAGAATGAGAGTATTTTCTAAAAATCATAACTACATTGTAAATTTTTCAATTTTCCTGAATCAGACTGCGCAGTTTCTGGTATTGAACCTTCGTCAGTGACCCTGTTTTGTTTTTGAATAATGTAATATTTGTTATGTTTTTATTTGTTCGATTGCGTCTATATGAAATTTTCTGTGCAATCACTGTCCGTGGTATAGATAAACTGATTTCTAATGCCACATGCACTCGCACCACACGTTAGACAGATCGCTTTAGCGCACTGATCTATCGTCAGGTCTAGTTTTATTTAATACACGGTGTTTTGTTCTTGCATACACAATCTCAGAAGTACAACTCCAACAACACAACAGTTCTATTTTTAGAAACTTCAGAAAAACTTCAAGATTCAACATTTAATTCAATTACCCATTCACAAATTAAAATTTATCAAATGGTATTTATTTGGATCCAATCGTTGTAAATGGAATTGATTAAAGATTATTTTATTTGAGTTCGAGTAAAAAAAAAGTGTTCGAAAAGTGAAAAATAAATATCTTAAAAAAGTACAATTCAAAAAATGCCATTGCCAACATCTTCAACTTTGCATTGTGATTGTAAAATCGAATAAGTAATGAAATCGAATGAATTTAAGAAATAGTATGATAATTTTTATAAATTCTGTAACTAAAATTAACTAAATTTTGTTTTTATATACAAATTCAATTCAATTCAATTTCAGTTTTATTAAATATATGATATTACATGTCATGCTTAAATTTAACTTAAATGCTAAAGAGTTTAGGAGTATATTCCTTTTCTACTTTGTTATTACTAGATTACTATTAATATGAGCACCAAAATGAGTAATATACTTAGCAAGGGAGGAAAAATTTACAAAAAAACCTTTTTGAACAAATATATACAAATAAATCTTAAAAACGTTAATTTATAATAAAAACTTGTATTTAGTACTATGAGGGTCGAAAAAGTACTATTTTTTATGCTGGTTGGTACTATTGGAAAATCCCATTTATCATCCCTGTAGGGCCATTTTTTTTTAAAAAAATCGATTTTTAGATTTTTACTAAAATAAAAATAATATTAATTTGTTAGAGTTCGTCATTTTAATGCTTTTTTTAAAAATGCAAGACAAACCCCTCTCACAATAAAGTTTAACATATTTTATGAGTTCTCATAAATTATTTCCGCTCTTGCGATAACATAACATTTTTAAAAAGACTCCAAAAACACATTTTTTTTAATAAAAAATTAATTGCGGCACTTCTTTTAAAAATTTGGACAAATATAAAAAGATTTAAAAATATTATCGTCCTGCAATATATGATTTTGGATGCGATTTTTATAAAAAATTAAACAACTCCCCGTTTTTCATTTTCTAAGGAACTAGCATATGCTCTCATCGAATAAAAAAAAAATCAGGCACATTTCATAAAAGTCTGAACTAAACGGTTTAAAGTAGTTAGTTCAATTTTGAGCTGAAAGGGCCAAAATAGATAAGAAAGTACCACAGGGCCATCAAGCAGTCAAAAGTGCCACAAATGGCCCTATTGTGCCACGTTTTGCATCACTGATATCACTTATCCTAAATTTATTCTTAAACTTTAATGAAAATCCAAGAACTTAATATGTTGCCAACATGTATATAGCCATGTTAATATATTCTTTGCAAACAATGTTTCTAAGGTAGCCTTACGTTTATTTATAACATATTGAATTGAAGTAATATATAATTTCCCCATTTCATTGTCAAAAACTCAATTCAACTACGCCCATAAATATAAATGCGAAAAAATATTGAAATAAATATTTTTACATATTTACATATTTTTTTGTTTCTGCCATTTTTCTTAAGTTGTGAGGAAAACAACTAAATTAAATGTGCAAAAATTAAGAAAAAATTCTCTACAATTATGCTACGTTTAACAATGACATATGCATTTTGGCGTTAAAATTTAATTACAAGACAATTTATTATAAAAATTTTGATAAAAATTTTTTAATTGAGTGAGGAAAATATAATTTTTAAAGAAATTTGAAAAACTAGGGAATTAAACTATTTTTTTTTTTTTTTTTAATATTTTAAGAAATCTCCATAAATTTAAAACATTGATATTATTTATCCATTTTCCAAATATTGTTTAAACAAATTTATTGTTGTTACCACCTCAAAAAACAATTAGAATTTTGTGAATTATTTACGATGTTTGTTTTGTAATATAGATAAAAAAAATAATAATTTCTTGATAATTATAAAAAATTAGCGAATTTTGTTATATTTACAAGTGTTAAAAATTATTAAAAATATAGTTAATCATTTTTAACACTTTACACGCTTTTTAAACAATAAATCAATTTCTTAGTAGGGGAGGTCGGGGTATTCTTGGACACACTTTTATTTTGTCCAGAAACTCTAAAAAAAATAACCTTTCTTTTGGTACCAGCAATTTGACCTTATTGCTTAAAATTGTACACTCTCTATCAGTTGGCTAAAAAACTGGTTTTTGAGATTTTAAAAAATCTCGGGATATTATTGGACAGTTTTGTAAATCGATAAAAAATGAATTTTACTGCTGGAAAACGTTTATTTGTTAATGAAAATGAAAGAATACATTATAATGAATAAAATAAAGTGAAAAATATCGATGAAAATTATTGAGAATCGCAGTTAAGGCACGTGAAAGTGTTTGGGTTTGCTCCGGCACAACTCAAGTGAACACCTCGATCACAAGCAATACAATTGGCATATTTTTCATGCAAATTATGCAAAAATCAACATCTTCCTCCGCGTCAGTTTCGTTCGGATACTCACTGTTTTGCCGGTCCTCGAATGTTCTGTCAGCAAATTCTCCATCACATTAACATTAGCAACGTCAAATTTTGCCTTATCGAAATTCGCAATATGACAAGCCAAAGTGCTTTTCGGAATGTTGTGCGCCTTTACAGCTTGCCGGATTGAGTTCTTATGGATTTTCACCTGCTTAATCACCTTCAAAATATTGTCATAGTCACTTAATTTGTCCTTTTTGCATAATAACGCGGCATTCTGTCAAAAAAAAATTTAAACGGACAAAAAAAAAAACGATTAGAAATGGCCGAAAAACTAATGCTTTGTTGAAATTATGTATGAAAAATCACTTATACGCATTAAACACGCGAGGTTATGTTGTGAACTGTCAATAATTAAGTGTCCAATAATACCACGACAAAACTGTACAATAATTCCCCGAACGCTAATTTTTACAAAATGTGGGCGTATAAGTAACACAATGCAAATTTCATACAAAACTCTTATATGCGTCGAAAGCTTAAAGTTCAAAGAATATTATAAATATATTTACCTCACTTCCCAGGTAGAAAATACAAACGGCAAAGCGTTGGCAAAGTACTGTATAAGGTCGTACAAGCGTTGGCAGGACGCCCGCTTTTCCAAAGTTTAGGTGTTGGGCCAACCTTGAAATGATAACGTCAATCTTCAGTTGGCCGTTCGTTGTTTGAAACGTTGGCAAAGCGTTGGCAACATTGTTAAATTAAGTGCTCTGCCAACACTGAAATGATAACGTCAATCTTCAGTTGGCCGTTTGTATTTCGGAAGGTTGGCAAAGCGTTGGCGAAACAATTTGAAAAGTTCTACAACAATAGGGAAAAAAAAATATTTTTTTTTATATCATTAAAAAGATTGCGTTACTTATTATTGAAACGCAATATTTTTATTTTTGTATTTTGATTTATTTAATAATAAATTACATTGTGTAATAAAATAGTTAAATTAAAATTAAATAATTTAATAATGAAATAAAATAGAAAAAATAAAAAATTGAATTCATATTTTAGGCATTATTTAGTAATATTAAATGATTTCTAATTCAAATTGATTAAATTTGAAGGTTTTGCTTTTAATATTTGAAAAATTTTGTTAAAATTTAAAAATATGAATGGTATTGAACAGTTTTTTTTTGCAAAATAAAGAAAAAATTAGCTGAAATTTGTATTTTTATAGTTTAAATTGATAATATTGGGTCTGAAAATAACATTTTTCGTTAAATTTGTATTTGAAATACGTTTTTATGAAAAAACTTAAGATACTTTTATTGTAGATATGAGGTCTGAATTATCATATTGTCCAAATATAAATAAAAATTGTAGTACCTTAATGCTATTAAATCAAATTAACGGGAATGTCTTCCTCCATGTCTATCTTTGGCATTTGCCAGCCAACGACTCAGTTTAGATAATATTGTCGATTCAGATTCCTTCTCAAATTGTTTTAAAAGAGTATCTGAGAACAAGAAAAATAGTGTAAATAATTTGATTAAAAAAAAGTATTAAATAAATATTACCTTTTAATTCACCATACACAAAAGTGCCGCTTAAATTTAGTTTAGCCAAACCTTTATTTGGCTTTCCGCAGGCGCTAAACTTTATCTGTAAGTCTTGCGACATTACAGCAGACAGCACTCCACCAATTGCCTCATGCAATGATTTGGCTCTCGATTTAAAATTTAAAAATTCACGCTGAAGAATAAAATTTGAATTAGAAAAGTTGAATTGGAAAAGTTGAATTGGAAAAGTTGAATTACTATACTAAGTTTTAATAATCAATACTTACAAATATTTCAGCAAATTCCTCATCAGTTTTGATTTTATTATCAAAGCTATGGAATGCTGCAAATCTGTTATTGGAGACTGCAAACCTAGGTTTTTCTGTATATCAGATAAAGGACGCACGTTTTTAGTATTTGACATATAAAATTCAACTTTATCGATTTTGTTGTTCATTTTCTTCATGTCGTATTGAATGCTTCTTCTAAGTGATCTTATCTCATCCTTAAGATCACGTTTAACATTTTCTAACTCTGAAAAAGTTAACTTTTTAAAACTTTTATACTTTATAAATTCAATTATATTCACTTACCACTGACTTCGATTAAAATGCAATTATTTTGGTCTTTGACACCGTCCTTTTGAAAACCTGCAACGTTCGAATGATCAATGTCACTTTGAATTTTTTGTATGTCATCTACTGCAACTGAAATGAAATAGTAAGAAGTTTTTATTTAATTTTTAAACCTACACTGATTTATTTAGTTTCTGTGCCTACACTGAGAAAATTTTTTGCATGATATTAATTAATTTTTGTACAAAGCAATAGAGTTGCACTAAAGCTTTTTGATTATGGTAAAAATACCATAGAAAATTCTGTTGGCCTCATTAGTGCACTTTTTAACTAAAGTGTACTTTAGCGGGCACACGGAAATTAAAACACATAACACATAACAAAAGCTACAAATATTTGGTATGATCATTATACTTACTTCTACGTTTTACTATTGGAGCTGTTGAAAGCTTCCGCATCTTCTCAGCTTCAGCAGAAGTAGTGGGTTCTTGAAAACTTGGAATGGAATTCATTATTTCATGAATTTTTTCTGCAGAAAAATCAAAATTAATATTTTCTTTTTAAATAAACATGTAATTACTCACCTATTTCAGCATTATCGGCGGGTTTTTCAATACTTTTCTGTCGTTTGCCCATTTTAAATTTTAATTAAAATTAATTCAATTGTTGTATTGTATTAAAATTTTATTTTTTACCAGCACTGATACTGACGCTTAAAATTTTCCAATTGAAATATTTTTTTTCATTTACTGTTATAACTGTTTATATGAAAACTAGTGTTGTAAATAATTAATAGTCTGATTACCGAATACTTGATACAGATACCATTAAATTATACTCGATATCTGGTTTAAATTGGATTTTGGTGAGCATTTGTATTATAACTGGGTTAAAAACGATTTGGAAAAAAAGAACTGGGTTAAACCCAGTTTTTAAAAGCATTTTTTGAAAAATCCAGTTTCATATCTATAAAAAGTTATGAAATTTGCAGAGTCTGACATCACTTAGATGAAAATTGTATTTTGCTATTGTACATTTTATTCCACTGTGTGGGTCAAAACTACAATAATATTGACAATATTATGCACAATTTATTGTGATTTCTTCCAATTTATTGTACAACCTTCAAATATGATATACTCACTGGCAATATTTTGCACTGCAATATTTTTGCAAAAGTTGCACAATAATGCGTAGTGTATTGCTACCTTAAAAACAAAGCTTTTTTTAAGTATTATCGAGTACCAAGTTGAATTGAGTATTCAATAGTAACCATCACTAACGACGTTTGTACAGCAGGGCTGTATTTTTTCAATTATTTTATAATACTTACAGTGTTGCCAGATTACAAATTCTAATTTTTTATATGGATTGCAAAACTCCCAAAATATCAACATACAAAATAACGATTGTTACATTTTTTTCAGTAAAAAGCTAATAAAAAAGATTGCGTTCTACAATGTGTTATTTGGAAAACAGAATTATTTAAAAAAAATTATTTCAAACAAAATTATTAAAAACAAAAAAAAAAAAAAAAATAACAAAATTTATATAATGTAAAAAAATACATATTTTTGAGAGAAATATCAATAAAAATATTGTATATATGCTTACAAACAAGTTATTGCGTTAATATGGTTTATATATGAATATGAAGATTTAAATATGTATCATTTTTATGTTTGCATGAACAAAATATATAAAAACTGAAGTATAAAAAGAAAAATATAGAAAACTTGAGTATATTTGACAATCTCACACTGGACTTTTTTCTGAAAATTATGTTTAAAACAATTTACGCTTTTGCGTTTAAGATCAATAATTAATATTTTTTAATGATAGTTAACTCTAAAATTCCATTCCCGAAAAAATTAGGAATTGTTTGTAGTATGGCAGCACAGTATGTAAAATGGTCAAATACAACAATGTTTGCCTACGCACTGATGTTAACTTTTTGTTTTTAATACATTGGTTAATAAAAAATAGCTAAATTTTAAACCACTCAAAATTTTCTATTTAATTAATAGTTTATCAAAATTGGTTAGTATATAGTCTGATATGTGTATGCCATATTGGTGGTTGTACAATATATTGGGAAAAACCAAAAAGGTTTTGATTGTTATTGCGCAACCAAGATATGTGATTTAATTTTTTCCACCAGAAGTTACTTGAAATCGCTAGTTTAATTTGAAAACTGCCAAATTAGCAGCATATCGCTCATGTGAATGTTTAGCACAATACCGACTGTTGGCTTCAACTATAACAAAAAAATTTAAAACACCAAAATGTCTTATGAACGTTTAAAAAAACATAGATTTCTAAACAACGAAGAAAATTCTGAAATAGGTAAGTAAAATTATAAAGAGTTATTTCGTTTTATTAATTTTAATTATTTAAGGTAATGACGCATGTGATGATATGGGTAATATCGCCATTAATATTGTTGTAGAAGCTGACGAAAACCAAATATTTGTTCCATTGTACAAAGCTGAAGATGTAGAGGAGTTAGATTATATTCCGACAATCGATTTTAGCGAAGATGAGGATTGTTCAAGCGAATTAAACACAACTGATGAAACAAATTCAGATGATTTACTTTCACAAGCAGAAGAAAATAGATCACAGTGATTTAATAAATGGCACCATAGATTTAAAGATTAAAAATTGGGTTTTAAGAAATGTTCATGTACTCACTCAAAAATCTATAGATGAGGTATTAATGATATTTAGATCTGAAGGTTATATTTCCCTTCCAAAATCGTCCAAAACACTTTTAGGAACCTCAACTGTTAGAAGTGAAACTAACATAATGAAAGTTTGGACGATACACTAGGCCAATTTAAATATTTTGGTATTAAAGAAAATTTGAATTTTATTATACATCCAAATTTTTATGGAGAAAATGAAATTAAATTATTAATACACGTAGATGGAATGGATGATTTTAATAAATCCAAAAGAGGGTTCTGGTCCATCATGGGGAAAGTATTTTCCAACCTTTACATGACCAAGCCTTTTCTAATTGCGTTATTTTTTGGAAATTCAAAGCCATATTCTGCGAGAGAATTTCTGAAAGATTTTGTTTTGGAAGCAAACATTTTCCAAAATGAAGGTATAAATAATTTGTTTTAATATTTATTTATAAAAGCAATTCTTTTTTATTTTTGAAGGTATTGAATTAAATGGAAAACATTTTAAGTTTAAAATAGTTGCGTTTTGCTGTGACATGCCGGCTCGAGCGTTTATTAAATGTTCCAAAGGCCATACAGGATTTTATTCTTGTGAAAGGTGCGTTGTGAAGGGAGAAACTATTAATAATACTCGAGTTTTTAAAGATATAAATAGTGAAGAGAGAACTGTGCAGTCGTTTCGAGACAAATCTAATCCTGGTCATCATCTTAATAAAGAAGTTAGCCCACTACTTGATCTTGTTAATTTTGATTTGGTTAAAAATGTAGTTCTTGATGAAATGCATATGTTACATCTCGGAGTCAGCAAATATTTGTTACAAAAACTTATTTTAAAAAAACTCGTACTGCTTTATTTCAGAGGAAAACCTTGTAGTCTTGCAACGAAATTTTTTGAATATATCAAATGACCTACCATCGGAATTTCAAAGGAAATCATTTGACTTATTGGATATAAAAAACTGGAAAGCAACTCAATTCCGTTTTTTTTTGTTATATGGTAGCGCTATAGTTTTAAAAAATTCATTAAATTCTGATCAGTACAAGCATTTTTTAATGTTATATTCATCGTGTAGGATTTTATCATCTTATACATTAGCTTCTTTAAAAACGGATTATGTAAAGCAAATTTTAAGAAGATTTTTCGAACTAATGTCACATTTTTATGGACCCAGTTCGCAAACAATGAATTTTCATAATCTAATCCATATCGCAGATGACGTTGCTAACATTGGCGCTCCCGTTTCACAATTTTCTGCTTTCGATTTTGAAAACAGTTTGGGCTATATAAAATCTATTGTTAAATCTCCCAAAAATCCAATAGCACAAATTCATAGAAAATTGCATACTTTTCATTATGAAAACTCGAAAAACAATATCCCTTTGGTATATCCACTTTATAAGAATACAAAGTATTCTCTTGGAAAAGTTATAGAATCTTCGGAATCCAAAGTTGTATTTTCTTTTATTAATATTCAAGGTTTTAAATTTACGTCATCTCATCCTAATAATGTATGCACACTCAGTAACGGAAATGTTATGGTAATAAATGAAATTTTTAGCATTAAGCATTCTAAGCACAAATGTGATGACCTATTTGTAAAAGGTTGTGTTTTTGATGAAACTGATGATTTTTTTAACTTTCCTCTTTCATCAAAAGAAATTGGATTGTATATAGTAAGAAATTTAAATGAAAATTATGTAATAATAAACATACATTTAGTAGAAGTTAAGTGCATTCTTACAAAGTTTCAAAGTGAAACGATAGCTATAGCTCTTTTACATAAATAAAGTAAAGAATTATTTATAAAAAAAACTGTTGTACTTATTTTCATAAACAGTAGTTAAATAAGTGAAACAAGTGCTGGCAAAGCAATTTTTCAAACGTCGGTGAAGCATTTAAACCAATGTTTAGCCAGCAGTATATTTTCATATACGGTCGTAAATTTTGTGAAACATGTACTGGCAAAACCCTTCTAGCAAGTGTTGGTAAAACGCTGTAAGCCAATGCTTTGCCAGTAGTATTTTTACACATAAGGTCGTAAATTTTGTAAAAGAAGTGCTGGCAAAGCATTTTCTATAAGCGTTGGCAGAGCACATTTATAAGATGTTTTCCCAGTAGTATTTTTGTATATTCGGTCGTAAATTTTGTCAAAGAAGTACTGGCAAAGTCGTTTTGCTAACGTTGGCAAATCACTGTTTACAGATGTTTTGCCAGTGGTTGTTTTTCATAAACGGTTTGTAAATTTTGCAAAACAGGTATTGGCAAGGCACTTTCAGCAAACGTTGGCAAGCGTTTCAAATAAGTGCTTTCCCAATGCTTTTTTTTTTGGTATTACTGTTAACCAACGCTCTGCCAGTACTTTGATTTTGGTACCATCGGCAATTTCTACCTGGGTTGGTTCGTCGAAAAATGTTGTCAAAATGAACAAAACACTAAGTGAAAAAAAAACACTTTACAAACATCAAAATTCTGTTTGCTATGATAGCGAGGTAACAAAGCGTCAAAACAAGTCAAGTGCTCAATAAAAAATGAGATTATAATATGACGAGTCTATGCTAGTTTGTGGAGACCCCAAGCGTCGAAAAATATCGCGCTGTCCAACAATACCCCGTGTCCAACAATACCCCGGACCTCCCCTAATATTAAAATTAACCCATTTTGAGTATCAAAATTTTTTTTTAGAAAATGGAAAAATTTGCAACAAAAAAAGTGAAACTAAACCATTTCATTTCAATCTAATAAAATGTTGCTAGAAACATGTTGCTAGAAAACATATTGCAGAAATTTAAAATTTTAAATTAATGTTTGTCA
>CM037852.1:25282691-25306558 GCA_021234595.1 Delia radicum | reverse complement strand
TATGGGTAATTTCAAATTTTTTCTATTGATGAAACTGACTTAATTTTGCAATAACTTTTGTATTTTTTAACTTAGAGCATACGGTTACGGGTTTTTGTTAACGATTAAAAAAACATTCTTTTGGCAAATTTTCAGAACATTGAGGCAACAGGCTCGTAGTATGTACGCTCAAAGTTTTAAAAATTTCTTAAAAAAATCGTTTGAGTCAGCGTCAAAATTTGTCAGTCTAAAGGGTATATTATTTGCAGCTTATGACGTAGAAGTCTAAATCAGGGAATATAAACTCACTACACTTGAAGTAATTACACTATATGTAGGAAGGTGTGCCACCAATATGTAAAAAGTTATATGGTGGTAATATTTTGAAACCAAATTTTTTCGATATTTACTTTTTTTGAAATGATTGGGCCAGCAAATGCGCGGCCCTTTACGTATCGTATGTTAAGAAAGTGTTTATAAAAGACAACTAAGTTTGGTGCATGTCGCGATAATGTGCCATTAACACAACCAGAGTTAGGTTCCACAACATGAAAAAAAAAACGTGATTTTTAAAAAACTGTTATTTTCGCGAGGCACATTCATAGTTTTAGTGTCAGATGGTCCGAATATGGTGTGATCGTAATATATACCATTTTACACATATGTGCAAAAGGCCGCTCTGAAATGTTGCAGTTTTGGTGTTTTTCGCATTTTTCCATAAATTGTGCAAAAACTGATTTTTTAATTAATTTGTTTTTATAGCGGAATAAAGCATTAACGTTACCGTTTTTATCCATAAATATTTGTGTCGATAACTATTAAACAATTTAGTGTGCAAAAATTTTGATCAAATGTCATCGTAAGTGAATTACGCGATAATCTTAATTTAAGAGTTTTTGCCTGGGCACACTCAAACCGTTGATGACAATGCTGAAAGTAATAGAGAAATCTTAATAGCTTTAATAGTGTTACCAACAACCAAGAGGCCGCAAAAAAATTTTGAGGAATAAGGCGTATATGGATCTTTCATATTTTATTGATCTATTCAGCATCACTTAATAGAATAAATAATTAGTAAAACAATAAGTGTTCTTTATGTCACATTCTATCAATTTGGTCGTGCTTATTTTAGTTATGCCATCAAAAATTGTTTATCTGCTATAGATTTCGCGAAAATCGCGATTTTCTTAAAAAAAAAAATAATATTTCAAAAGGACATGGAACACTAAGTTGACCAGTTAATAAATCCACTTAAAGATTTAAAACGAAGTTTTGCATTTGGTTTTTAGCGAATTAAGTCATAAAACGATACCACTTCGTGGAAATGATTCTAATTCTAGTTTAAAAATTACTCATAAAAAATTTTAAACTGCTATAACTTTTGCGGGCCCTTGATTAAAATGATGCACGTGAACAGATTTCAGTTTCTTATGTTGAGTATATCACGTGTACAACGCTTCATTGATGTGCCGTTAAAACAATGTAACTTTTTCATCACAAGTATTAAATATTTTCATACAAAATATTTACAATATGATATTAAACCACCATTATTTCTAAAGCAATAGAAAAAAATTAAAAATATTCTGTATTGTTCTCAAAATGTGATGGATATTTTTAAAATTTTATCGAATTTGTATGTACTTTGTTATTTTATAAACATTATATAATCAAGCCATTAAACAATTTTTGGATCCATTTACATTACTTAATTTGTTTTTTTTTTTTCAATTTTAAACGGAATTATTAATTATGGTAAATAGACTCAAATTTTAATCACCTGTGCATAGAAAACATTATGACATGTAACCCTTGTTCTTTGTTTAAAGAAATCATTTTTGACAGTTCACTAAATAATTTTAAAAAGTTTATAAACGTTTCAACTTTTAATCAGGATATGGTATCTAATAAAGCTATAAAACTGCGGGAAAAGCGAAAAAATTGCATCCGAAACGTCAAAAGAAAAAAAATGAAATTAAACGAAATTTACGTAAAAGTAAACGTGTTAAGTCAGACAAAGTGATAGTTCGGGATAAACCAACAAAATTGAAAAGACTGCAACAAAAACATCAATTTGTAGATGTTACAAATGAAATGTTGAGGAACTTTTAATCAAAAAAGTATTAGGAGCTAGTGATTTTGAATGCGAAGAAAGCCAACTTCATGAAAGCCTTTTGGATGAGCACAGCGGTACTGATGTCAGAAATAACATTGAAAATGAAAAGGAACAGCCAGAAATAAGTAACACTATCGATTTTGATGACTCCAATAACGAAGAGGATGATCAACAAACTTTAGAATGTAATACTTGTATATTAAATATTAGTGATGACTGTAAGGAAAAGGATTTGAATTCGTTTATGTCAATGGAAAAACAACTTAAATCCGCTCGAAAAAGAGAACAAGCTTTACGTAGAAAAGTTAAAAACCTTGAAGTGGCCATGGAAGAAAAGAAAAAGGAAGTTCGGTTTTGGAAGCAAAAATATTACAGAGCGATAAAAGCAGAGGAAACAACTCCAGAAAAAAAAGTAAAAAACACAATGCGACAAGGCCATGAGGCAGTCCGCAAACGGCTTATGTTTTGCGAAGTATTGGAAAGTCAATTAACGGAAAATCTTAAGAAAGTTGGCCAGCAGAAAGAAAAAGCTATATTTTCTAAAGTTGTGTCTGGAAGAATCATAAAAAAGCATAAACTCTCACAACGTGTATCAAATTTAGTCAGTCCATATTTGCAAAAGAAGCACTTAAACAGTACTAATCTAAAAGTAAGTAGATCAAACAACCAAAAACAATTAAAAATGTAATAAAAGAGTTTCTGGAAAAGGATGAAAATTCTTCACTTGCCCCGGGAAAACGTGACTTTATTAAAAAATTTGGAAAGACCATGCGTAAGAGGTATTTGCAAGATACAGTTACAAATTTATACAAAAGTTTCGTAGTGAAACTAGGTCGAAAATTTCATTAACAACATTTTTCAGATTTAAACCATTTTATATTATTTCTAAAAAAATGACAGCACGCGACACTTGCTTATGCAAACAACACGCTAATTTTAATTTCATGATACAGAAACTATCTAGATTAAAGATTTTTAGTTCAGCTAGCACAACTGCCTTTACAAATTCCGTAACTTGTAATTCAAGCTCAAAAGATTGTATGTACGGTGATTGTCAGATTTGTAAGGATAAACGTATACCTTTGCCAGATAATTATTCTATGTCAACCTTTTATTATCAATGGAGCCAAAAAACGGTAGATAGAATTGGAGCAAAAAATGTAAACTACCACGTAAAAATTACATCTAAGCATATAATCGAATGTAACGTAAAAGAATTGGTTGAGGAGTTGAACTCGAGAACTGCAGTTTATTTAAAACACGTATATGATACTGGCCATCAATATAAGTCTATTGATAACATTAAAATTAATTTGGATTGCAATGAAGCATTATTAGTTATAGATTTTTCAGAAAACTACTATTGCAAATGCGCAACTGAAATTCAAAGTGCTCATTTTGGAGCTTCCAAAAAACAAGTTTCTCTTCATACGGGAGCTTTTTTTTATAAAGACAAAATATCGAACACAATAAAATGTATTTCATTTTGCACAGCGTCAGAATGTTTGCGTCATGACGCTGCTGCTATATGGGCCCATTTGGGTCCTATTTTAAAACTTCTTAAAAGACATGTTCCACATTTAAAGACTCTTCATTTTCAAAGTGATGGCCCATCGACTCAATACAAAAACAAAAACAATTTCTTCCTTTTTGAATATCATTGTCAGCTTCTTAAGTTAAATTTTGCTTCGTGGAATTTCACAACATCTGGCCATGGTAAAGTGTTGCTGATGGCGTTGGTGGTTCCGTGAAGGGTCTTTGTGATAGAGCAGTGTCTTTTGGAAAAGACGTAACATCTGCTCAAGATATGGTTAATATTATTTCTGCTAATAGCTCAAAAATAAATATGTCTGTAATTAATGAAAACGACATGCAAAACATCGATAAGCTGCTTATAAAAATTCTCAACAAGCTCCAAATACAAAGAAAGTCCACCAGATTATTGGACAAACAAAGAGAAAGGATCGCTGTATCTTAATTACTTAAGTTGTCCACAGTGCACTAAAATCCACCTTGTATTCATTATGGCTTAACTCCAAACAAATATTCAGTTGTTGGAAAAGAAAAGAAAACAAACAAAAATAAATAAATACCTACTCGTTTTTTTGTAATTATGTATTGTTATAGTCGCTTAAACTTTAATAATATAAATAATTTAATTTATGCTAGTTTATACTAAAATCTTTATAAATTTTTTTTTATAAATTTTAATCCAAAATAAATTTAAAAAATAAATATAAAAAAAAAAAATTTAAAGGTATACTTTATTTTTTTTCCAGCTTGTTCCATTCCAGCATACCACATTCTTGAAAATAATTAAAATTCTCGTTTAAAAATGACCCCAAAAATTTTAAAAACCGCTATAACTTTCGCGGCCCTTGCTCAAATTGATCCACCGCTAACGGATTTAAAATTCTTATGTTTAGTATTTCAATTGTACAAAACATCATTGATGTGCTGTCACAAAAAAAAAATAATTTTATCTCTTTCATACTAAAATTGTTTATAAAAATTATAAAAAATATTATATTCAAACCCCTATATTTTCTAAACCAATTAAGATATTACCTTAAAAAAAACTGCGAAAACTTTAGCATTGTTGGCAAAATGTGACGCATATTTTTGAAATTTTTTTCAATTATAATTTACTATGTTATTTTTAAAAATAGTGTAATTTAGGCATCAAAAAAACTTTGGATCCCTATATCTCTTTACGCTGAAGAGATAAATCAAAAATTTAAACGCAGTTTTAAAGATGGTAATGATTTCAATACATACCGCCAACAACTTTGAAATTTACAAGCAATTGTAATTTTGAAAATTTTTTTTAATTTGCATCTTTAAACCGCTATAACTTTCGCGGCCCTTGTCCAAATTGATGCACGCGAGCGGTTTTAAGTTTATTATGCCTACTGCTTCAAGTGCACAAAGTGTCATTAATGTGCCATCAAAAAAAATTTGATTTTTTTTTTTTTCATAAAATGAAAGGATTTGAAAATTACCCATATATATATATATATAAGTTTTGAAAGCGCAGTAAAGCTTTAATTAGAGCAGAATTCGGTCCTAGAAAAACTTCAATTTTTTTTTATTCATAAGATACGGTTGTACGGGAGACGTGTTTTTTTTAAACTAAATTAATAGTTATTGTAAAATAAAATTAATATGTTTTTATACAAAAATAATATTAAAGTCTTCCTTAATAGTTTTTTTTATAAAAAATTCCGTTAATTCTTTGCAGAAGTTTTTAAAAGTTAATATGTTGCGTCCGATCGTCTGCAGCGCTGCTGGCAGTTTTATTCCGTTGGCCGTTCTCTTATTCGTTTCATAAAAAATTAAAATGGTGTTGCTTTTATTAAAGTTTGTTGTTGGTAATTTGTGTGTAAAGAAAATATCAAATATGGCAAAATTTAAAAAGGTCTTGTTAATAAATCTTAACAA
Organism: Delia radicum; assembly: GCA_021234595.1. Lineage (NCBI taxonomy): Eukaryota > Metazoa > Arthropoda > Insecta > Diptera > Anthomyiidae > Delia > Delia radicum. The sequence goes on along the minus strand of CM037852.1, from coordinate 25,301,022 downwards.
AAAATGAAAAAGTATATACAAATGTGTTAATAAAAATATAGAAAAAATAAATAAAAGATAAGAAGTTTATAATAAAACCTAGGCGAAATAGGAAATGTAGAAAGGTATTTTTGATATTAATAATTTAATTTTTATTCTCTCCTAACAGATGTTTGTTTGGGAGAAAAAAGCTTAGTTGATAAATAAGATTGCCAGATAAATTTTTCGTTAGCCCCAAACAAAATAAAAATTACTCCCAAAACCTCCAATTTTTTAAAAAAAGGTTTTTAGTTTAGTTGATATATTTGTCTAAATTATTTTTCCCTTGAAACTGCTCTGGAAAAAGCTTAAATGGTTTTCTGGTATGTAATCTTTGAAAAAATCTTCAAAGTATTTTATTAAGAAACCCTCTAATTTTTGTTACTTACATGCAAATCATATCAAATTCTAACAGTTTTTTAACATCTAAGACTTTAAGACACACACATTTTTTAAATTTATGGTACAGTTGAACCTCGATTATCCGGGTTGCACGTAACCGGACTCAGCACAGATAATCGAAAACACGGTTAATAGAAGTTATTTATTTTTCCCGAATTTTAACTCTTTGTATGTAGGTGAAAAGAACAACAAAACAAGTAAATAAATATGTGTGGTGCACGGATAATAGAGGTGAAGCACGGTTAATAGAGGAGAAAAATAATAGCACGGATAACAGCGGTAAACACGGTTAATAGAGGTATAAATCTAACCACCAGCATGCCGGTTAACAGATGTACCCGTTTAATAGAGGCCCGGATAATCGAGGTTCAACTGTATTTTTTTCTTAAAACTCATTCATCCAAATTATTTCTATTGAAAACATCATGTTAAAAGCATTATCCGTAAAAACATTTTATTCCAATACCAGTGTTTCTATATGTTTGAATTAAAAAATGCTGAAACGCCAAATAAAAAATGATAAAATACTCTGCAGTATAGAAAAATGATGCTCAATTATCTAAAAAACTTGTTACATTGTTCTACTGTCTAAAAAAACTAATGCGAAACTTTTTTTTATAGTTTTATATAATATGTCCATTGTTGAATCGATGACGTTATGTATAAATTCAGCAATAAATCATTTCATTTATGATTTTTTATAAAATTTATAAAAAAAAAAACTTAAATTACTTTTACTTTTTTTCAAAAAATTCAAGAAAAATTAAAAAACAATGTTTATAACGGTTTTCTATAAAAAAGGATTCTAAGATTTTACTAATTTTTTAAACATCTAAATTTTTCAAAAAATATATAGACATTTTTCCAAAGCCAAATTTAGTGAGGGAAAATTTTCAGGAAATACTCTTACGTATAATACTACTACTTAACTTAAAAATGTTCATAAACAAATAATGTTAATTCAAATATGATATAATAATTCATTAAACTATAATTTTTTTCTTTTTAACTTATAACGAGCTTTTAACCTTCGTATATTTACATATATAAAGCAAATCAAATATATTAGCTAGGTTGAAACTAGTATTTCGATCTGGCTAAAGATCTGATCAGAACCCGAAGTTTTCTGTGTACTAAAGGAAAATCTACAGAGTATAAGAAAATTTTTGTATATAAAAATTATAAAACATTTTAAAAATTGCTAAGATTTTAAGATTATTTTTATATAATGAAACACTTTTCTATTCGTAAACGCTTCAAATACACACAGAGAAATAAAGTTCCAATCGAGTTGAAAAGTGTATAGTAATTTCAATAACTTATAAATTCAGTTAGTACAACTATATTTACCTTCGATTTCTCAATATTTTAGGGGTAGCAACTAGAATTCAGTTGAACTAACCGAACTTTGTTGTGAAAACTAATGTGAAGTTGTACCAACCGTCTGAAATAAGTAATAACAGAATTTGAATCGTAATAACCGAATTTCAGTTGGTAAATAGAAAAATTTTTCTCTGTGTTTTAAAAAATATTTAGGATCTTAAACTTTAATTTTTCCATTTGAAAATTTAAGAGAGTTAAATTTTAACATTTTCTAAAATTTCTAAGAATTATTTGCAAAAACTGACGAGTGATTTGAGTACATTTTATAAAAAATATAAAAAATAATATTTTTTGGCAAGGATCTGTAAAAAAAACAATATACGAATTTTTTGAACAAATGCCAATAATGAAATTTAATGGAAAAAAAACAATAAAAACTTACCCTATTATATAATATAGTTTTGGAATTGTAACAAAAAAATTTAAATTTTTGAAGCCATAATCGTCAAATCAGCGTCTTGCATATATTTTTGAAAAAAAAAAAAAATACCACCATAATTCAAAAAAGGGTAATTCTGGCAACACTGCTTGTAACTCAAATCTTCTACTCTCATATTTTTTGTGTACAAGGCTTTATTTTTCTACCAACTATTTAACTGAGTTTTCATAAATAAAATCGAAGATATGGAGAATTATCTCCACCTCTCTAGCTCTCTTTGTTTCCCTTTCCAATAAGATAGCAACATCAGATTTTAGTTATTTATTAAATAATTTGGGAACGTAAGAATTAATATGTTGTTAGAGACTAATCCGCAGCAGTATTTGGAAAATTGAATTTTGGTGCTAAATATTCCAGCTAGTTGCGCATGCAATTATACGCACCCCAACACGTTTATATAAATTTTGACAGTAGTAAAACTTTAATTGGAGCAGAATTTAGACCTAGAAACTTCCATTTTTATTCATTTTATTGCATTTTTTAGTTTACGAGCAATATTCATACGATACGGTTGTGCGGGAGACGTGTTGGTTAAACTAAATTAATAGTTATTGTGAAATAATAAAATTAATACATATATTTTTATACACAAATTATATTAAAGTTTTGCTTAATAGTTTTTTTTATATAAAAAATGCATTTAATCCTTTGTAGAAGTATTTATTTAAAAGTTAATATGTTGCGTCCGAGCGTCTGCAACGCTATTTGCCCGTTTGTTTCGTTGTCCGGTTTGTTCGTTAAAAAAAATGGTGTCGCGTTTGTGAGTTTTGTTGTAGTTAATATTCTGTGTATAGAAGATGTCAAATATGGCAAAATAAAAAGGTTTTTGTTAATAAATCTTAAAAAATGTATACAAAATTATATATATAAAATGAAAAAGTTAAAAAAAAAAAATTTAAAACTATTTAAAAAATATCTAAAATAAAGCAATCAATTGTAAAAAAATGTGTTAATAAAATTTATAAAATATGATACATCAAATTTAAATAAATCTATAGTAAAACCTAGACGGAATAGGAAATGTAAAAAGGTAATTTTTTTGATAATAATATAATTTTTGTCTCACTTCGCAAAGTGTTCTTATTTAAGAGAAAAAAGCTTTAGCTGATAAAAAGGCTTGCCAGATTATCGCTATGCCCAAACCAAATAAAGATCATTCCCAAAAAATTGGCAATTAAAAAAAATATTTTTAGCCTAAATTCATTTGATATATTTGTTGTAAAAAAATTGCACTTGTTTTGAAAACCCACCATTTCTACGATATTTTCGGGAAAATTCTTTCGATAAAATCCTATAATTTTGTTACTTCAATTTCGAACAATTTTCAAGATTTTAAGACATAAAACTTTCTCCCAGAAAACATATTTAACAAAATACCACTGATTATTTTTTTATTCCTTAGTCAACTGTGTTTACATAAAAACGTGTTGTTTTTATATTATTTTTTACAAAACAAATTTTGTTCCACTTTTATAGGTACAGTAGACGCTCACAAATTAGAACTTTCAGTAATTCGAACGTCCAGAAATTAGAATCAGTGTTTGAAATACATTAAACGCTCTGACATTCGAATTTAAAATTCTAATTTTTGAGCTTTTAATGTATTTTGGTTATTTGAACACAGGAAATTCCCAATTTATTTTTATTCTGTTTGAACATAGTAAAACTAAAAGGGGAGTCACGAAATTGTATATGTTTTTCCTTATTTGTTGTTTTTTTCGCACTTATGTACATTCTTGGCTAGTTTATTTATGAAATTTGATACGCGTTACCTAAAGCGTTTTGTTTTCTTGTTTTTATCAAATAAAATTGAATTAAAAAAAATTAAAAAAAAAAAAATTTTTATATAAATAGAGCATTTTTGGTCTTCAGAGTTTAGTAACGTCATGATGCTTGTTAGGAAAAGACCTAACCACGTGCTTGATTACTAAGAAGACAAGAATGGAGCAAAATTGATTAGTAATAGGTTTTTTGTTAAAGTTCTGCCTATTATGGAGGCTCTAACTTTTCTAAAACTTCGGGTTCTGATGAGATCTTTAGCCAGATCGAAATACTAGTATCAACCTAGCTAATATGTTTGATTTGCTTTATTTTTGTAAATATACGGAGGTTGAAAGCTCACTATAAATTGAAAATAAAAAGAGTTTTTTTTTTTAGTTTTTGGAAGTAAATTTACTCAATTATTTCGTCTTTATGCGACAAAAAACGTCCAGAAATTAGAATAATTCAGAAATTAGAATTGGCTCAAAGTGGTTCTAATTTGCGAGCGTCTACTGTATTCGCGTTTTTTTTAATCTTTGCAATTTTTACATTTTTTATTGGGGCTTTTTCTTGAATTTTTTCGAATACATTTTTTTCATTCTTAAAATTTTTATATATTTTTTTATTTATTTTGTTATTTAATTTTCTTAAATATTAATTTTATTTTAGTGAATTTGCTATGTACTCATCTTTTTAAAAACAACTAAACCTTGTTACAAAAAGAACACTTTTACTAATGGTTTGTTATGCAAAATGGTAAAAACAGATGCCAACAAAAAATAAGAAACTCTCATTTTCTAAAAGGAAAAAATTCACCAAAAATTTTTATTTCACCTTAAAATTTTCACCTTAAACATTTTTCCTCACCACTAAAACTGTTTTTCACCTAAAAAATGATTTTTTCATTACAAAAATTTTTTTTACATCCAAAAAAATTTTTACTTTCAAAAAATTTTTTTTATATTGTTAGGGTTTAAAAAAAATTGGTAAAGCCAATTTCAATGCATGTACTTCTTTTTAACTGTAATTACATTTGTTTTTCTGTGAAATAGTACACTCAAAAAATAAGTTAGCAGAAAAGTTAGTAAAATGTCTTGTAAATCAAGTATATTATTTTTCAGCAATTGTTTTTGCTTAAATTACACTGTACAGCAAAATCAAATTTTTTCCAAAATTACAAGGTCCGACCTATAAATTTTGATAGAATAGACAAAAAAAGACGTGTATCGGCGTTTTGAAAGTTTACATCTGGGTTTCATTTTAGGGGTAGGTAAAGTTTCCCCCAAATGCAAATTTTGTATTGTCAATCGGCATAGAAAATCGAGTAAAGCTTACGTTTAAAGTATATAGTGTGTTCATTAAATTTATGTAAAATATTACGGAGAATATTTTTTCCTCTAACTCCTCAAGGTAAGGGTCTTTTTTGTTCTTCTTTTAAAAAAGATCAAAAAACACCATTAAACTTTAATTTAAGGGGTTAAAATGTTCGCCGTGATATTTTACTAGAAGTCCCTGAATACACCAAAATGGAAAATTCAACCAGAAAGTCAAAAATAAGACACAACAAAGGAGAGCTTAGGGTTAATTTCGCATTTATTAAGAATTTTATTTTAAAGTACTTATACTTATTTAGCACTTAACTGTTTTGAACTAATGTTTTACTAATATTTTACAAATTTATTTTACTAAAAAAATGTGCTTGATGTACGTATATTTGCTTGCTATTTGACCACACAACATTAATATTCACTATAATCATTTAGATTACAAATACACATTTAATGTTTATTAACTTTAAATATTTTATTTTATCTTTAAATTAATTAATAGACAATTACATTGTCAAGCCGGTGACAACACATATTAAAGTTTTATTAATCCACATTGTTAGCGTCCTTTTGTATGAAAAACAGATATTCCATGTATGAAAAACAGGTATTCCATGGTTGATTTTTTATGGGTCTTACAGCAGTTGTACTTTTTAGTATCATTTCCTAGTCTCTCCTACGTCCTGACATGCTGCGACATCTACTTGATTGTGCGTATATCTTTTAATCTGGTTGTCGTCCACACAATTAATGTGCTAATCAGCACATTTTTTATTTAACAAAATAAATCAGTAAAACATTAGCAAAATATTATGAAAACATTAGTTCAAAACAATTAAGTGCTGAATAAGTATAACTAAAATTTTAGCTGAAAACATAATTTCAGCAACAAATTTACTGAGAAATAGTATACTTGATTTACAAGACGTTTTACTAACTTTTCTACTACTTATTTTTTTGAGTTTGCAGTAAACAGTTAATTTTTGTTAGTTATGAAAAAAAGATTGTGTCAAGTTTTTAAAAATGCTTGTTTAGTTTATATTTGTTACTGTTATTCTTGATATGCTCATAGTTTATAAATAATAATTAGAAAATTCCATTGTATCTCCAATGCATAGTAACGTTACAACTGGAGTACCGTTTGGAATTTTGACTTTGCATTTTAGGTAGGATGTAGGAAATACAAATTTTTTATTAAAAAATTCTTTTAAAATACCGAAAAATTACTGTTAAAACATTTTTAGTTGTTTTTACTACATTGTTAGTTGTTTTTATTATATTTGTTAATTGTTTTCCAACAGTTAAAAACATCTACATTTTTAGTTATCTTAACGGTAATAACATTTGTTGGCTTTTTAACTGAAATTACAGTTGTTTTAACTGTCATTTTCAGTAGATTCAAACTTTTTTGAGTCTACTACGATATAAGGCTTTTTTCCATCGAAACATTTAAACATCTACAAATCCAAATCTATTTTAATTTTTTATTAAAAAATATTCGAAACTCATAAATTTAAAAAAAAAAAATATTTTAGTGTGAAAACGAGTTATTTATGCCGAATTTTATTTGTTATTTCGTTTTGTAAATTCGTAAATATTATTTTTGTATTTTGTCTAAATGGTCTAGGGCAACCGAAAAAACATTCAGGTATCACATCCTATCTTGTATAATTAAACAATTGAAGCAGTTGTTTTAGTATTTTATTAAACAACTACAGTCACAATATTTTGTCGTTAAAATCAAAGGAATATGTACTTTAAAACTACTAAACATTTAGATAAAACCCAGTCTACTCTCTTTTTTAATTTATAACGAGCTTCCAACTTCCGTATATTTACAAAAATAAAGCAAATCAAACATACTAGTATTTCGATCTGGCTTAAGATCTCATCAGAATCCGAAGTTTTAGAAAAGCTAGAGCATCCATAATAGGCAGAACTTTAACAGAAAACCTATTAATCATTCCTAAATCAAACGTTTTTCATTTATTTTTTACGACATCCAGAAAATAGACTTGCTACTAGCAACCGTATTTGTAGCCAATCGAGTGTTTCGGTTATGGTTACCGAATTATGTGGAAGTTTTTACCGAATTTCTGTTGTGACATTATACATTTTTTTGTCGTGTCAGAACTTCTGTTTTTTTTTAATAGAAAACTTATTATCGCAATCGAAAAATTTGGTCGCAGCAACCGAAACATTCGATTGGCTACAAATATGGTAGATACGACCGACACTGTTTTCTGTGTGTATTCAAACATTACCTCAAAATCCGTAAAAATAAAAAAAAATATTTTATTTTTACTATCAAAAATAACATAAAAAAATTTTAAAAACTCCCAAATCAGTAAAAATAAACGATTTCATTTTATTTTAATTATCAAAAATTAACTCCCAAGTTATTACAAACTGGTTTTATTTAATTTTTACTATCATTAACTTTTTGGTTCAAATAAAGAATTTTTGTAAAAAGAAAACTTTAAATGAAAATAATACCTGGTACAGAAAAGCAGTATTTATATGTAGTTTTTTTTTCTTAATAAATGGTAATGTAAGTACAAAAAAAAAATATATTTCAGTAAACAGTTATTTAAACAGTAGTTTAAATGTATATTCCTTAAAAACAAAGGTCACTGATTGCTTTTTAAATAAACTACACTTAGATTATATATGCACCGCGACCAGAAGTTGGTATTTTGTGCTGCTTAGAATACTATGTAGGTAAAGACCACTACAAATGTAGTTAAAACCAAATGAAATTTCTCTTAAAGAAAGGACGACTTACATTTTAGTAAATTCAACTAACATTGTCATTTGTTTTTTAATGTTCAAAAAATGACTATCAATTGCAGTTAAAATGAACCACATATGTTAGTAAAAAATAAACCTTTATTTTTTTCATATTTTTAAATAACAAAAAACAACAACTGTAACAACAACTGTAAAGAAGAAAATCATAAAACAGGCATTTGATGTGGTTTGTTTTTTTAATGACCTACAAGGTTAGTAAAAAATTTAATTTGTTCTACAAATGACTGACATTTACATTAAAAATAAAGGAACTGTATTACAACCCAAACAACTACATATTTTTAAAGCAGAAGTTCCTTGAGTGTACAATCAGTTACCGTTAAAATATTGAGAGTGCATTTTGAGTAATTTTGCAGTAAACAGTTATTTAAAAATTAAAGATTATGTAGAGTTTTTATTAGTTCCCGTTTAGTTTATGTTGTTTTTAATGATATGTTCATAGTTTGCAAATGATAATTACAAACTTTCATTGCATCATCAATGTATAAAAGCGTCATAACTGGAGTACCGTTTAGAATTTTGACTTTGCATTTTAAGTAGTTACAATTTTTTTTTGGAATTGAAAAAATATATTTTTTTTACTAATATTTTTTTTTTTTTAAATACCACAAAATTAACAGTAGTTTTTTCAAAAAATTTCAGTTGTTTCAAAATGTTGTAGTAAATAAATCTTAGTTATTTTTCTACATTATATGTTATTTTCACCCGCATTTGTCAGTTGGTTATCAACAGTTAAATATGACTAAATTTTTAGTTGTTTTAACGATAATTTCCTTTGTCGCATTTTTAACTGAATTTACAGTTTTTTTTAACTATAATTTTCAGTAGATGCTATTGTCAACCTTTTTTAAGTGTAGAAAAATATAAATAAAAATATTGTAAATATGGCTTATTTAATTAAACTGATATATTTTTTAAAGTTCCTATGGTGTGTCTGGGAAAATTCATTCCCATTTAATTTTTCTTTAATTTCGAAATAAAACAATGCATTTTATTTTAAATTACGATTAATATTTTTTATTTGAATTTCCAATAAATACATTGTGTGTGTATGTTTTGTTTGGTTTTTTAATTTGTTTTTAATCCGTGGTTAAAAAAAAAGATTTTTTTTGATAATTTCGTTTCTGTTTTTTTTTTTTTTTGTGATTTTTAATTATAAATTTAATGTCGTTATTTTTTTAAAAACATGTTTTTTTTTAACTAAATATGAAAAAATGAAGTCAAAAAAATCAAAATTAATACACATTCATACATAAAAGTAGTTACTAAAAATAAAATAAATTACTTTAAAACTAATTTACCAGGATATATATTAAATAACTCTGAATTTTATTACGTTTTAAATAAAAAAAATGTTTTTTTAATTAAATATGTCTAAGAAAAATTATTAACGTTAAATTAAATTGCTGTATTATATGTATACACTAGGCCGGGTCGATTTGTATGGAGGCAAAAAAATCGCTCAACGTTCAAGGAAAATCGTATTCTAGGGATCAAAATAAGAAACTTTGCCGAAGGAACCATACCTCTAAAACGAATTCTGATGTCCCGTCTTCAAATTTTGAAAAATTCCACTTTGACCCATTTAGAGTGCCCCAATCGAATCCAACCCAATCGAATATAATTTATACATTCATCTGCTAGAGCATCTTTCGGAGAAGAAATAGAGACCCTATTCTTGGAAAGACTCCTCCTACTTTCTGAAATATCTCTATCCCGAGATTTGTACATTTTGCTATAAAAACACGGCTAAAAAGGCCCTCTTTCAACTTAAATTTTAACCCCTTAACGGTCACCTAGAATTATGATTTATGCATTAATCTGCTAGCGCGTCTCCCGGAGAAGAAGTAGCTCCAATAATCTTGGAGAGATTCCTCCTACTTTCTGAAATATCAAAGTAGGCTTTTTCAAAATTTGACCCTTTGGGTCGAAATTCGGGACATCAGAATTCGTTTTAGAGGTATGGTTCCATCGGCAAAGTTTCTTATTTTGATCCCTAGAATACGATTTTTCTTGAACGTTGAGCGATTTTTTAAATCGACCCGCCCTAATATACACTGATAGAAATTTTATGAATTTTAGCACGAGCTCTATGAAATGGCACTGGAACTCGTCCATTGAAACTTTTCATTAGAATCATGTAGTTTTTCATAAAATCTAATGACAATTTCCATATTATTTATTAAAAATTTCTTACGAATAATGAAAAAATGTCATTGAAAATAGTTTCATTAAAACTATGAAGCTTCTTCATGAAGTTTAAGAAATTTTTCATTCACATTGTGAAGAAAACTTCATTAGTTTAGTGAAAAAATTTCATTAAAATTCGTCCAAGGAATTTTCTCCGTGTAATAAATTTTTTACTTTTTTATTTTAAAAATAATATTAATGAAACGATTTCATAAATTTTTTTCGTAGATTCAATGAAGGATTTTATTATAAACAAGAAATTTCATTAATATTATGAAATTTTTCATAAACTTTTTTCATAAAATTTCAGTTTTATAAAAAAATTTCATCCGATTTCATAAATTATCTCTTCATAAGTTTAGTGAATATTTTCTTTAGAGCTATGACATTATTTCAAAGACAACTTTTTCATAAAATTTCATAATTTCATTATTTTTAATACATTTCAAACTTTAGTTTTAGATTTAATTCTTATGTTTTCAAGATATTTTATAAAGCGCTTTAATAATTCAATGAAGCCTTTTACTAATTTCGAACTGCAATGGAATTGTTTCTAAAATTATATAAAGCGTTTCATTTGCAATGCATTTTCCAAGACATTCATGAAGAGTTATATTAATTCAATAAATCTTCTTAATATTATAAAATTGTATGAAACTGTTCCATAAATTCTATGAAAGCTTCATTGTCGTAACAATACATTAGTTTTATGAAAACTTTCATTAATTCTACGAACATGTCATAAACATTGACTTTAATGAAACCTGTTTCAGAGATTTTTTGAAAAGTCTTAATGAACGAGTTCCAGTGACAATTTTCATTAAACCTATGAATAAATTCATTAAACTTATGAATAAATGAGCACCTTGATATGGTCTCTAAAAGGGCCACTAAGGCAATGTTTGCCTGCCAGAGGCTCTTTGGCAAGACCTGGGGCCTTAGACCTCAAATGGTCTACTGGTCTTTTAACACCATTGTGAAACCGATGGTCACATACGCCTCTTTGGCGTGGTGGACAAAGGTTGAACAACTCGGGGCTCAGATGACTCTTAAGAGGATTTATCGACTGGCATGTATTGGTATCACTGGTGCCTCAAAATCATGTCCGACTGATGCCATTGGAGTCATGCTGGGTATTCCTCCTTTGCATATTTCTGTAAAGGAGAACGCGTGCATGGGATCCCTAAGGCTGCGGGAGATTGGCAGCATGAGGAGTGGGGGATCTGAAGGGGCATCTTGAGATTGCGAAAATGTTCGCTGATGACCCGGTTATTAGGGTCAGTGACAAGATACTGCCTGTGCAAGTATTTGTTAAGCACTTTGTTGTTGTGATTTTCGACAGGAGCATGTGGTTGAATGGATCTTGGGTACCGGAGGTTGGTGCACAGGTCTGGTTCACGGCTGGCTCGAAACAGTCGAACATGGATACGGGGGCGGGTGTCGTCGGACCCGGATTTCAGCGTGCTCTGCCCATGGGCAAATATCCCTCCGTTTTTCAGGCTGAGGTCTTCGCTATCTGTATCTGTGTGGAAGAGTGTCTGCGGGGGGCCACGATCTACATTCTATCTGACAGCCAAGCAGCACTTGGTGCCTTGAGGGCTCAAGATGTGTCGTCTGGTCTGGTTAAGGAATGTATCGACTCTCTAAATCGTCTAGGACTTTAACAACTCCTTGACACTGGGCTGGGTTCCAGGCCATGAGGGGCATGAGGGGCAACGAACGGGCTGGCTGTTTAGCCAACTGCGGAGCTCGTCGACAATTCATTGGCCCGGAACCCTTCTGTGGCGTACCCAATGGGTATGTCAGAGAGAAGCTCAGAAGATGGAGGGAGTCGGAGTTTGGGGCCTATTGGGCCAGATCGCCTGGGCAGCGACAGGCGAGGCTGTTTATATCTCCCTCTGGGGGAGAGGTCGCGGAAACTCTTGTCTATGACGAGGGGCGAACTAAGGACCGTAACGGGTTACCTCACAGGAAACTGTGGCCTTAGGTATCAATTGTACAAGATGGGACGATCCTCTACGGATACGTGCAGGTTTTGTGAATTGGAACCCGAGACCTCTGAGCATGTTCTCTGCAAATGTCCGAGGCTCTCCGACAGGAGGGTGCGTTATTTTGGTGATCGAATAGTGACGCCATCGGACGTTTGGAACTGTTCACCTGGTAGGATAATTGGCTTCGTAGGGAGCCTGAACCTATATGGCAGCACAAAATACCAATTTCTGGTCGCAGTGCATAGTGCCACTATAATCTAATCTAAATGAATAAATTCATTACTGATATGAAGATAATTCTCTCAGTGTAAGCGTCCCGAATAATACCTTTGTAAATTTAGTGTTAATATAGTCAGCTAAATTTAACTTAATGATTTTTTTGTTTAAATTTGCAAAAGAGTAAAATAACTAATCGATGTTTAAACTTAAAATAAAAATATATTAAAGCAAATTACGTATACAATTTTTTATAAAAATATAGAATTTGAAATTTACACAATACAATAATTTCGATTTAATACTATTACATTTTGTTTTGCGTTTTAAAGTTTAAAATATTTAAGTGATTATTGGTTTGAATTGTAGAAAACTTAATCTAACAACATAGTATTAAAGACCGAAAGTGACTGGTTTGAAAAAGCTCAAAACAAGTAGAATTTTGATTAAATTTATTAGTTTTATTTAATAGAACGTCTACAGTTTTATGATTTTTTTTTTTTTTCAATATTTAAGTTATTTCGACATTTTGATACTGATATTCTACATTAGTACTGGTAAAATAATAAGAAGTGGCAGAGTTGTCCAGAAATGGCGATTTCTATCCAAAAATGGCGATTTTCAAACTCGTTTGTCGATTTCAATTTTGAAAATGACGAAGGGCGATTTTAAGTCGATTTTTCAAGTGCCTGGCTTTCTTTGCAATTTTACACACAATAAAAATTTTTACCAGAAAACTTTAAATATAGCAACTAAAGGAGCATATACACGACATGTATTTGTCATCTGACATGTCAAATTTTCAAGTCACATGTAATTGTGCATGTCTGTCAAAATTGCTGTTTTACATAAGGTTTATAATATTTGGTCACAAACGTACATGTTTTTTGCTTCTGACACAGTCTCTGTTTTTTTTCTTCAACAGCTGATCAGTGCGAAAATTTTATTAAAATAATTTTTTTTTTAAATAGTTCAGCCATCTTAAATAATTTTTCTTTAAATGCGGACATACCAATTTGGGATATAATTATAAAACTTTTTATAAACATATATATGTACATAATTTTATTAAATGGGAAAATGTATATACATTGGTATTGTAAAATGTTAACTTTAGCCGGCTAATAATTCCGTCAATAGGGGACCGCCGCTGTTTGTTTTATCACGACATTGATTTATGACAACTTTTTGTTTCATATTTAAAACAGCTGATGTCAGATGGTTTGTCAGAAGAAAATAGAGCACGCTCTAATTGAAATTTTGTCAGATGACTTTGCGTCTGACTTTTACAGAAGCAAAGTTAAAAGGTCACACACACGACATGTATGTATTTTGCAGTGGGAAATTTGACATGTCAGATGACAAATACATGTCGTGTATGTATATGCTCCTTAATCATGATTTTTCGCATAAATTATTCAAAAACTTCATACATTTTATCCGAATATAAATCTATATTGCTACATTTTTCTCGAATTATCATCTTAAATTGATGCTTTAATATTTGTTTTGGTAACGATTTTTTATGAGTAAATAATTTGACGATTTTTAAGAATTAAGAATCGGTTTAAAAAATTAAAATTGACTATGCATATTGTTACCATGCTTTACGAAATTTTTTGGGTGGGAGTTTTTATTGTTATAAAATTCTGCATTGCAATGCTCTTCAAGTTCTTTTAGGAAGTTTTTGAATGTTTTGTTCAAAACATTGTTGATAAGTTTGTTTGTAGCAAAAAAAAAATTTAATAAAAATCAATTTTTTTTTATTATTTACACACAAAAAAATCGTTGATAAGTAAATTACGAGCATTTCTACTAATAAAGTTTATTTACGAAAGTTATAAGGAAATTAGCAACATTTTACTAAGTTTTTACTTGTTTCTATTTAATTATTCAATAATTTATGCGAAAAACTTTATTAGTTGAAATTTTTCTAGTTACTTGGCAAAGATTTTTTTGTGTGTAGATAAGATAGCTGAAAATTACTCCCCAAAATCGATATATAGATTTTTTTTATTATTATTAACTTTTCAAAACGCGGTTTTTGGGTGTTATACTTCGACCAAGAACTAAAAAAGTGTTATTGGCGATTTTTGGCGACTTTTTTATGCAAAATTAAAAAAAAAATTTTTTGGCGATTTTCGTTACTTTGTTTGACGAAAACCGGCAAAATAAATCTGACAACCCTGAGTAGTGGGTATCGAGTAATTTTGTTCTTTGGGTACTCGGTACTCAAAAACTGCAACTCGATATTTTCACAGTTTCATTTAGGTTACAAAATTACAAAAATGCGTTTCGCTAAAATAAGCATAAGCTAATTTTTTTTAAAAAGTCATCAAAAGTTGAAATAAAAATGTAAACTATAAAAAACACATTAAGACCTGCTAACTTATCTCAAATTAACTAAACCAACATTCACACTAGATAGCCAAACAAGTGTTTTGCCAAAACACGTATTTAAGCTCTTTATTCTATTCCAACAGTTCATTATTCTTTTCTACTCGTTTTGGCAAAACACGTGTTTTGCAATCTAGTTTGAATGCCGTATAAAACTTAGGGTTTAACCATAGTTATGAATGTTAAATTTATATGGAAATATCTGTGGTTAAAGGGTTATTTTTAGAAAAGTTACTCGATCTAAATAGTTAGTAAAAAGTTAAAATATTTTATTTAAAATCTAAAATAAGTTCTAAAGTATCTAGTATCCAAATTAAAAATACCGATTAGTATCGAGCATTGAAAAGTGACCGATCTTATCAGCACTAATTCACATATTCTACTATTTTACGCTACGTTTCCACTGAAGGTGTTTTGGACGAGTTTTTTAAAACAAAACATGTTTTTACATTTTTTTTTTACTAAAACACATGTTTTGCTCAAAAACACGTAAGTGGAAGCGCAAGTATTAAGTAGTAAATTAGGTTGCGTTTACATTTTAGGATTTTTTGTAAGTTTGACAATTTTGTATTTTATTAAAACTTCAGAAATCATATTTTATAGTTTATTTTTCTATACACACAGAAAAGTAAAGTGCCAACCAAATTGAAAAATATGTTTTAGTGGCTGGAACCAAATGTTTTCTAAATATTTTGGGTGTTTGCAACAAAAATTCTGTTTACACAGAATTCCTCGGACGAGTGTTCAATGAAATTTTTTACTAAACTAATAAAGTTTCTCCCAATGTGAATGAAAAATTTCTTAAACTTTATAAAAAGCTTCACAGTTTTTATGAAACTGTTTTTCATAAACATTTTTCCATTAGTCGTATGAAATTTTTAATAATTAAATGAAATTTTTTCATAAAATTTAATTTTAATGAAAAGTTTCAATGAACGAGTTTCAGTGACACTTCATAGATCTAATGCACAATTCATTGATATCATACAGATAATTCTCTCAGTCTATGATTTAAATAATTTGGTTTGCCCAGCAGAGTTAAAGAAATTTTCGATTCCCGGGAGTTGAAACAAGGTCAGGCATTTTCAGCCTCATAACCGATAATTTTAAACACTTAAATATCGGAAAAAAACCACATATACATATAGAATTTTAGTGGACGAAAAATAATGTAAATTTTCATTAAACTAATACAACTTTTCTTCACAAATGGAACGATAAATTTCTTAAAATTAATGAAAACTACATATATTTTTATGAAACTATTTTTTTAATGAAACTACTTCCTTAAGCGAATGAAACATTTAATAAATAAAGTGATACTTTACATGACATTTTATGAAAACTTTCATCAATGTAATGAAAAGTTTCAATGGACGAGTTCCAGTGCAACTTCATTGCATCTATGCAAAAATTCATTAATATCATGCCGATAATTCACTCCGTGTACAGACAAATTTAAATAAAAATTTGTTTCCAAATTAAATTTTCAGATTAGGAAAGATTTATTATTTGGCCCTATGCTCCTTATAGGAACGACGGGAATATATATATATTATTTGTACTACACCATTTCTAATTTGAATGATAGCATTCCGAATAAAATTGGAAAAATTCAAAATTATTTTAAATTGACAAATACCAAAATAAATTGGGATTTACCATTTAAATTTTTTTTTTTTTTTATTTATTTATTAATAATCATATAATTACAAATTATATACTATTACCCTAACCGAGCATTAGCTACTATGGCCTTCGGCTCGTTGTAGCGAAAACAGACTAGTGCCTCTGGTGGGAATCGAACCCACGACCCCCGCACTGATAAGACAGCAAGCTACCAACTAGCCTCCCGGGGCGCACCATTTCAAATTTATAAAATTCCGTTAGAAATTCATATTTTCCATTTTTAATTAAAAATACGATTTTCCAAATGAAAATACGATTTTCATTTTTCTTATTTTATTTTTTTGTTTGTAAATTGAAATTAATTTATTTAATTTCTAGTGTTTTTTTAATATATAACTAATTTGAAATCCGAAATTTGTATTTAGAATTGCGAAATTTTCCAATGAAATGAACATTTTTCAATTGAATTTTAATTGAAAATTCTCAAATTCTCAATACGTCTTTATTTGGATTTTTTTCAACTTCATTTGTAATAATCTCAATTTCAAATTTTATATTCCCAATTTTATATTTTTATTTTTATTTGTAATTTTCTCAATTTCCTTATCTTTATAACTTTCTGACCTTAAATTTAAAAATCTCACTTTCAAAATAAATGTTCACATTTTGGTATTAAAAATCATAATTTCATTTGGAATGTTCTGAATTATATTATTGAAAAAATATCAATTAACTTGTAATTTCCTAAATTTCAGTTTAAAATGCCCGTGCTTTCGTTTAAAAAAAACATAATTTTAAAGGTTTAAACCATACAAAATTGTCAAGTTTAAGATAAGTTCTTATTCACTACCAAAAATAGTACATTTAAAGCAGGGACCGTAACGGTTATAAGTGATATCAAAAAAGTTCATTTATAACAGTTATTTTGTGGCTTTAAAAAGAAAAAAAAACATCCAAAGCAGTTATTTTTCAACGAAAAAATAAAAGATCGGATGAAACTCTTAAGAAGAGAGTTTTATTTCCCCTTCATTAAATAAAACTCTTTTGAGGAGTTTTATTTTTTCCGTATAAAATAAAACTTCATTTGAGGAGTTTTATTTTAAAACTCATTTGAGGAGTTTTATTTTTTTCGTCAGAGAATAAAACTCATTTTATGTAAATTAACATTCAAAGCTTGCCGCTTGCCAGATCATTACAATTTGTAAGGCAGTGTAATATAATCACTTGCATTGCAATTGAAAAAATCGTCATTAAAATGAAAACATGTGGGTTTTAATTTGTTATCAAAACATCATATTATTAAATGGTTGTTGTTTTATTTCTTATATATGTATATATGGAACAAGAAAGCGAATAAGTGATAATAAGGATGAAAAAAGCTTTCTATGAAATCGACAATTTTTCTCCAAGGCCCTTATCGATTGATAACCCCTTCTTTTTGAGTTCTGGGAGGCTAAGGAGAAGAGCCATTTTCTGCTCTTAAATTGGCTATTGATGACCAGACGACCTGCCGTTCAAATCTATTCAGCAGAAAATTTGGTAAAAAAGTATGTTCGTTAAATAAACTAACTAAATTACTACACACATTATAGCAAATAAAGTCACTAACAAGAATAGAAAATAAACAACATGAGTTTTATTTTAGACGGAAAAAATAAAACAACCTTAAACTGGTTTCAAAAATAAAACTCCCTCAAATGAGCTTTATTTTCTGACGGGAAGGAAAATAAAACCCCTCAAAAGAGTTTTATTTCAGACGGAAAAAA
>CM037852.1:23774211-23968872 GCA_021234595.1 Delia radicum | reverse complement strand
AATGGGCCTGATTACGGTTGTCGTAGTCGTATTTCGACTCTAGTCGAAAGTCGTGTCGATTTTTATTTGTTGCGGTATTACGTAAATTTTTCGACTAAAGGTTTTTGTAATAGATTGAAAACACAGAGTGTGACAAATTTGTTAAATTTATTAATATTATGAGCACTCTATGACGATCTGTCAAAAACAGCTGATTGGCGGCAATAAGAAATTTTTAATTTTGTTGTTAAATTATCAAAAATATTAAAAAATGCTAAGTTTGGAACTTATTTTTTTAACTTCAGATGAAAAATATGAGTGCCTATGGTGGAGACGAATGATATTCGAGGAAACGGCAAGTGTTGTTTAGCAAAATAACTCCGATTACGTCCAAACTTTACCTCGCATAGTAATTTTTGAGCTGCAAAAAAAATGTTGTCGCCAGAGCCCCCTTGCGGCTGGACGAGGCATTAATTCGGAAAAGTTTTTTACAATTATCTCAAAAAGTACACGTCCGATCATTACAATATGCATGTCATATCGAAGCTGTTAAAATATCTATTCAATGATGTACGATATTACCCTTGAATTTAACCCATTACAGCCCAATGCAAAATTTCCTTATATTTATTTGTATTTTTTTTTTTTGTAAAAAGATCACCTTATTAAAAAAATCGCCTATTAAGATATAAAACTGTACAAAAAAATTAAAGAAAATTCACAAGCTTTCATAAAAGGTATAATGGACTACCATATCTTTAAATAAAAAACAGAATATTAAGGTTAAAAAAAAATCGCAAAAAATCCACATTGTCTAAAATTAACCTTTGATATTTTTTTTTTGTTTCAAGAGATATGTGGTCATATTGTACCTCAAAAGAAAGCTTATAAATCCGGCTATCAATTTCTATAAACTTATTAAGTTCTTACACAGGCCAATTTTGAATAAAAAGCACATTTTATCTAAAAAACTAAAGTAAAAATAAGAAAATTTTAAACCGGCCTTTAATTGGTTAATTATATTGGTATATTGTACACCATTGAAAAGCCATTTAAAGAGCTTTCGTACGACATTCATATGTTATAAACGG
Organism: Delia radicum; assembly: GCA_021234595.1. Taxonomy (NCBI): domain Eukaryota; kingdom Metazoa; phylum Arthropoda; class Insecta; order Diptera; family Anthomyiidae; genus Delia; species Delia radicum. The sequence goes on along the minus strand of CM037852.1, from coordinate 23,967,802 downwards.
ACTTGTACTTTTTGAGATACTAAAAAACTTTTCAACTTTAATGCCCAGCCCAGCCGCAAGGGGGCGCCGGCGACTGCGAACAAATTTTTGTTTCTTGAAATCAGCTCAAAAATTAGTTTTTGGGGTAAAGTTTTGAAGTAATCGTAGTTATGTTTCTAAACTGCACATGTTCCAGATTTTGCCAATTATGTTTTTTACCCTAAAAGTCCTCCAATTTCGCAAACAGCTTCGGTGCTATAATTTCATTCTAAAAGTATTTAAATTTAATTAAAATTTCATTGAAATTAGCATTTTTTAAGAATTTTTAAATCTGTCGTAGAAATAAAATAGACGACTGTTTTATACATTTTGACAGTCGAAAACGACAACCGTAATACGGAAATTGTAATAGATTTCTAGCAGTGTTGTACATTCGTAGTTTCGACAAAACGTAATACGTTTTTTAAAAACGACAAATTTCACTACGACTACGACATCCTAATCAGCTGAATATAAAATTCATTATTTTGAAAGTTTTATTTTAATTTTATTTAAAAATAACGAAATTCGAATTGATTTTTTTATTTTTTACAAATGCAAATCCAAAATCTTTATTTATTAATAATTTAAATCATTTAGCTTCAAAATCACTGATATTGATTCTTGGTACATACATATTTTTCTTTATTTCCCTCTTTATTGTATGCCCGAATTTTATGAAAATAAATATCGGGAAAAAAATTTTAAAACTAAAGGAATTTTGCAGATTTAAAAATAGATCAGTGATTTTAAAATTCCATTCCCCGAAATGAGTATTGGGAGTGTGTTTTTAAGACTCAGAGTCGTTTGTAAAGAAACTAATAAAAAAAAAGAACATTAAAATTGTAAAATAATACAAATAAGTGATATTAAAACGAAGTTGTGAGTAAAATTCTATTTTTTTGTTATTGAAATATAAGCAGTTTTCGGAATGACGAGTTTTTGACGATTTCTCATTCTCAAAAGGACGATTTTGATGATTTTTCAACAAAATGACGATTTTTGAACAAATTGGGTTGGCAGCACTGCTCGTCGTTTTTATATGTACATATCCTCTCAGAGAACAAAAAAAATTCTTTGAAATTTTGGGAAATCCTCTTAAAAAAGGAAAATTTTAATCAATTTTATTTGTTTTCTCTGAGACAAAGAAACTTGGGGTCTAATCGATACTCTATTGTTATTCTTACTCTATGCTAGAATTTTCTCTTATCTAAGAACTTAAGAAACTCGTTTTTTTAACAGTTAAAGGTTAAAGGCTAAGAATCATATGAATTGTTTTATATTTATAACAGCACAATTTAAGAAATGTTATGATTTTATTAGTTTTAAATAATTTCAAAATTATTCATAAAATACAATTTTGTGGTATGTGACGAAAAAGATTTCAAATCGAGTTTTTAAAATTTTATCTTTAGTATTGTATTTTTCGATATTCGATTGATATTCCTAATAAAACTATAGCGATTAAAAATAATTTTATTCCTCTTTTTATTTTTATTCACTTTTAAATTTAAATTTTTAACCAAATTGATCTACATCAAAATTGATTGCTTTTCATCACATGCAAATATGGCTCTAAAATTTGGCGTGATCAGTCATATATAATGTAATTATATAATCTGACAGATCAGCGCATAGTTTTACATAAAGAAAACATCTTCCAAAATGTCTAAAGCACCAAATACACTTGCAATATTATTGCACAACTTTTTCGTTGTTGTTTATTTCTATTACCATATGTGGTAATAGATTAAAGAACAGAATTGAGAAACTGCGCTATAATATTGCTATTGTAAGTGTACCTTAATTAGCCTGCGCCAACAATCAAACTTTAAATAAATTAAAATCCAAATCTAGTGGATTATAAACGCAATGTAAATACGTTTTATAAGTGCGTTAAGGTACCCATACACTATCAACATTATTGCACAACTTCTCGTTTTTATTATTTATTCTATTACCATAAGCGGTATTCGATTAAAGAACAACATCGAACAATTGCACAATAATATTGCTAGTGTATTAGTAATTATAATAATTTAGATTATCCTGGATTTCACTTTCAAAATATATATTTGAAATTTGATTCATTTTTGACCACAATTTGTAGTCCAAAGGATTCAGGTCTGGACTACTGTATGGACAATCAATGGCGAAATAAAGTTTGGTAATTTGTGGCAGGGTCCCTTTGAAAAGTGCACGGTTCAGAGTCTTCACAACTTTCCTCTAAAACGTCGGATTGGTATACCATTGCCCTGTACTTTTTTTTCATTTCTTTGTAAAAATGATCTTGATGCAGAGATGCAAGCCGAGACAAATTGGAGCTTCGGCGGCTACTTGGCCTGCTTGAACCTAAAGATTTCCTTGTATTTATTTAAGATTAAAAATAAAGTTTCGGATTTTTTTCAAAAAATAAATAAGATTTTTTTCAGGTGGGTCAGCAACCAATTCGTTCAACACGACAGTGTCAACTGCGGCTTTGACCTCCAAACAAAACTTGGCGGCAGCTTGCATCTCTGGTTAGCTGGCCCCTTTATTTGTGACTACCCACCATAATATTATAGAACTCTTGAAATCAGTTCTGATGCTTGACGAATGTCCCTTTAAAATCGATTTGTCGATTTTCGTTCATTACACCCCCTGTTTTAAAAAAAACAGATTTTTTGTCAGGTGGGTCAGCAACCAGTCCGTTCAAGCCGATAGTGTCAATGGCGGCTTTGGCCTCCAAACTTTTGGCGGCGGCTTGCATCGCTGGTAGCTGACTCCTTCATAGGCGACTACCCAATAAAACATTACAGAACTCTTGAAACCAGTTCTGATACTGACGAATGCCCCTTAAAAATCGATTTTCAAATTTCGTTCATTACACCCCCAGTTTAAAAAAATCTGATTTTTTGTCAGGTGGGTCAACAACCAGTCCGTTCAAGCCGATAGTGTCAATGGCGGCTTTGGCCTACAAAAAACTTTTGGCGGCGTCTTGCATTTCTGGTTAGCTTACCCCTTCATATGCGACTACCCATTATATTACTACAGAACTCTTGAAATCAGTTCTGATGCTTGATGGATGTCCCTTAAAAATAAACCAATAACCTTCTGCTAGCAATGCATCCCAGCTTTTTTCCATTGTAGCGGTTTTCCATTGGCGTGGTGGAAATCGATACAAAGGACTTAATCCTCATTTGTTTAATGGGGATATTAAGTTCTAAAATTTTTCTGTCGTAATCTCCACATCCTGTTTGAAAGCAGTTTTCTATTTAAGAGCAGGACACGAACTTCTGGAATTTGATATAAAAACTGCATAAAATAAAAATTAGTCAAATGATATAGTCTAGTTCGTATAATGCCTATGATTGGCACAGGTGGCAACCCTGTTCCAAAAAGTTTAAAAAACGGTTTTTGAAGAAACGACAGACTCTGGTTATGATGTAGATTTTAAGCAGGATTTCTAAGTTTTATTAATTTTTTCAAAACTATTATTTTTACATTTTGCCCCCTTATTATTTAAGGTTTTCTCATGCACCATCAAGCCAACAACCCAACAGTTTAAATAGTTTAACATCAGGACAAACAACAAATATGTTACGTTCGTCTCGTAGTGGAGGTATTGGTGGTGCTGTTGGACCACAAAATTTCGATCAAAATACCATGTTAATGAAATCATTATATGAACACAACAGCAACAACAACAATTATTGGCAGCACAACAATCATTGCAGGGTCTGCTATCACCGCCTTCCAGCAATAATAGCTCATGTAGTAGTACAACACAACCGAATAGTGTGAATAGTAATAATTATCCATTAGCCATGGATTGTGATCCACCATTAATGGTCACACAACAAATGCCACCGCCACCAGTACCAACACAATTACAACAGCAGCAACAACAACAACAACAACTACAGCAACATCAACCATTACGTTTTTCATCATTACAACAAGGAGGAGTATCTTCAAACTACTTCGGGTAGTACAGGCTCCTTAAATAGCTCACGTATACGTCAAAATTCGGGTGGAGGAGGAGGTGGTGGATTTAATCCTTTGCAACCGAAACACCAAACAGCGGGTATACATTCATCGAACAACAACAACTGCCGCCAAATTCATCATCGCAAGCATTAAATGCCAATAATGCGGGTATGGCGGGCGGACATCATCACAATTATGCACCTGCTTCATGCCTTAGATTTGGTACATCATCCGTTATCAGCAGCTGCCTCGCATCTTATGATGACCGATTCTTCGGTTATAACTGCCACAGCAGCTGGCTCATCTACAGGACTGCCTCTTATACATCCTGGCCTACGGTTAATCCCTCAAATAATGTATTTGGTATGCCGGCACCACCAACCACCCTCTCATATGTTGGCTGGTGTACAAATGTCTAGCCTCACATTTAGGAGGAGCTGGTGATATGTCCTTACAACAACACCAGCAACATTTTAATGCAACAGCAACAACAACAACTCCAACAACAACAGCAGCTACATCATTTACAACATTCACAAAGACGTGGTGCATTCTTTATCACGTTTACCTCCTAGTTCTTCTCAAGCTGGTATTGGTGGTGGTAGTAGTTTCTAATTCTACTAGTGGTGGTAATAATAGTGGTTCTGGTAGTGGAGATGCCTCTTCGCCTATGGTTGGCGTTTGTGTTCAACAAAGTCCGGTAGTTATTCATTAGTTTTTTTTTTCTATTTTCAGCTTTTCTATCTTGTCTTTAAATAATGTTTTCAAAAATAACTAGGTTCCCGACCGAAGACTTTGGTCAAAACACGATATTTGCTTGCTTTTTTTTTTTTTGGTATTTGGAGACAATGTGGACAAATGTTGACATTGAAAACATATTTGTTGAACATTTTAAAATTTTCGATTTTCCGAACGTTCGGCGGCCAAATTTTGAATTCATTGCTTGACTTTGACATTGACTTTAAATTTGGCACTCGAAATCGAATCTAATAAGATCAAGAAACATTTTTCCATTTGTCAAATTTGTCCATAATGCTTTAAAATGTCGAATACCGACAAAAAGCATTTTCTGGCCGAAGTCTTCGGCCAAAACAGAAACTAAAAATAACTTCGTTTACGCCATTTTTAATAGAAATTTAAATTATTTAAATAATATTTATTTGAAATTGAAACTAATTTAAATAAAATTTTTTACTAATCCACAACTTTTACAACTGTAATTCAGAAAATATTAATTGGAATTTCGAAAATATCAATTGAAAACGTCAGAAATTCTTTTTGAATTTAGAAAACATCAATTGAATTCAGAATTTTAATTTGAAATCTTTAAAACATCAATTGAAATTCAGATTTTCCATTTGAATCAGAAAATATCAATTGAAATTCAGAAACACATCAATTGAAATTCGGAATACATCAATTGATATTTAGAAAATAAAAATTTAAATTTAAGAAAATGTTAATTGAAATTCAGAAATATCATTTGAAATACAGAAAATATTAATGAAATTGATTCGAATAATTTCAATTGATATTTTCTGAATTTCTATTGATATTTTCTGAATTTCAAATGGAAATTCTGAACATCAATGGATATTTGCTGAATTACAATTGCAAAAGTGTTCATAGAGGGATAAAATGAGAATTTTTTACTTAGAAATGAATATATTGTGATAGAAAACTAAATTTACTAAATGTTTTGCAAAAGAAATTTTTCGTGGCCGTTCATGGTTTGACGCAAGAAACCTACAAAACTTTTTTCAAAATCTTAAAAACTAATTTCAGTTGACTAATAAAATCTAAGTAAGATGAAGTTTTATCCTTTATAATTGGTCCTTATTTTGATTTTAACAGGATACCTGATTTTAGCAGGATACCTCTAAAGGGTATAATCCCTCTTAATTTATAAACTTATAGACGGATTTTAATGAAATTTGGCATAATGAAGACATTAAGTATGAGTAGCATTGCGTTATAGTTTTGAGCAATATATATTGAAGTTAAGATAATTTTTCGTCCAATTTCGCTTTTCCCAAAAAGCGAAAATCCCATATCTTATTAAAATAGAAGCACAAACAAAATAAATTTTGGACTGTGGTTATATCTTGGTAAGAGCAATAATTTTTGTCCAAAACTCCTCTAAACTCATTTGGCTTATATCGCCTTAAAAAGGCAACAATAAAAATTTTTGTGGAAGAACTTATTGCTAATTTAAGTTGACTAATAAAAGCTTTATCTTTAATAATAGGTCCTTACTTTGATTTTAGCAGGATACCTGATTTTAGCAGGATACCTTTAAAGTATACCCTCCCTCATAATTTATAAACTTATAGACGGATTTTAAATGAAATTTGGCATAATGAAGACATTAAGTATGAGGTAGCAATGCGTTATAGTTTGAGCAATATATATTGAAGTTAAGATACTTTTTCATCCAATTTCGCTTTTCCCAAAAAGCGAAAATCGCCATATTTTCTTAAATAGAAGCACAAACAAAATAAATTTTGGACTGTGATTATATCTTGGTAAGAGCAATCATTTTTGTCAAAAACTTCTCTTTTATATGCGTTAGTTTTCGACATGAAGCCTAAACTCATTTGGCTTATATCGCCTTAAATAGGCAACGATAAAAAGTTTTGTGGAAGAGACTTATTGTTTATTTTTCGAGACGAGGACATGAATTGCAAAACAGCGTTTGCCCGTTAAGAGGTTTAATAACACAAAAGTGTCTATTTTTTATTTCCATTTAATAGTCTCTTTAAATCGGTTCGTTTGAGGTAATTTTGGGTATTAGCCTGGTAAAATGAGATTAATCACAAAATTCGCTCAAAATAAAAAACCTCCAAAATACCGGGAACGCACAAAACCACATTTCAAGCCCAAAAAAACGTCAAAATTTTTTCAAAAAGAAAAAAATGTTAAGAGTTAAAATTAAATAATATAAGCGTTATTTGATAAAGCAATTAATATTTTCAGAATTTTTGTTGGTTTTATTAGTTTATTTTCACAAATTCAATACATGTTATTATTATTATTATAATTCTCGAGATAAATGGCGAGGTGCGAAACCAAAGAGCCAGGGTAAATCACACAGTATAGTTATACTGAATAAGTAAGATGATTAAAAACAGACGAACAGGAACATCAGCAAACAATACACAACCATTGCATTCGCAATGGAGGCTCAGCGAGATGAGGCCCAAATTCGCCATAAAAAGAACGAATTCCATCAGACCAACACGTGCACAAAACAACCATTGCCTTTGCAATGGAGGAGTAAACGATGTCTCCAAAGGAATCCGAACGGTTTGCATATGGCTAGACTCAACAGTCTAACGGCATGCTGGGACACGCTTTATAGTATTGCAAAAAAGAATAGAATTAACCGTTATTCTCCATTAATAATTAATGCGAGTGACGACATAACTTATCTCTTCGGCAACTATCGGCGAACTGATTCAATACATGTGTTTTAGTAACAGCTGATGATTTCATAGTTTTACCATTTTATCCGAAGACACTCTCATCAACGCTCCCATTTGTCCAATTTTACACAATAAAAACGCTTTTTGGTAAGATTGGGTTCCCGCGGACAGACTTAACTCTCTAACGGGTAAGGCTTGCCTCAGGGCAGTCTTCATAAAATTTACCACAAATGCGTCAAATGAGCGTTTTATTCTTAGAAATTAATATATTCCGATAGAAAACTAAATTTGCTAAATATTATTTCTAAGAAATTTTTCGTGTGCCGTCCTCGGTTTGGAAGTGAGATAGCTTCAAAATCAAAATTTTGTAAAATTTCAAAAAATAATTATTTTTGAAAAAACATAGTTTTCAAAAATCTAAAAAACCAATTTAAGTTTAAAAATAAAAACTCTTTATAATAATATATAAGTAAGATTGAAGCTTTATCTTTAATAATAAGTTCTTATTTTGTTCCAAGGACTCACAGGATTTTATTAGGATTCCTCTAAAGGACATCATCTTAACTTATTAACTAATAGACGGATTTTTATGAAATTTTGCAGAAGGAAGACATTAAGTATTAATAGCAAAGCGTTAAAGTTTGAACAATATAAATTGAAGTTTTGATACTTTTTCGCCTAATTTCGCTTTTCCAAAAGCAAAACTCGTGATATCTTCTTAAATAGGAACAAAAAAAAATAGTTTTGGAGTGTGGTTATATCTGGGGTAAGAGAAATAATTTTTGTTCAAACTTTCTCTTTAAATGCTTTAGTTTTCAAATGCACCCTAAAATATTTTGGCTCATATCGCCTAAATTAGGCAATGATAAGCAATTTAGTTGAAGAACTTTTTATTTGTTTTTCGAGTGGAGCACATAGTATGAATTTCGTTGCAAAACATCGTTTGCCAGTTAGAGGGTTAATGTTTTTATTTGGCGCCTAACGAGGGGCATTTTGTGCTAAATACAGCATTCTTACAGTTGCAAACTTTTTTTCTAAAAATATCGCTATATCAAACTGAAAATTCGCTAGAAATCGCTAAATTATATAAAATAACTCAAAATTTGCAGAACTTTTCAAAATTACAAAAAACTGTTTAAAAATTACAAAAAACTGCTACATTTTGCGAACTTTTTAAAATTTAGCCACAAATTCCCAGTTTTACTTAAAAATTAAATCGTGAAATAATAACTCAACAATACTAAAAAACAACGCTGAAAAAACGTCAATGCTGACTTAAAAAATCGCTAGATTTCCCGCTAAATATCTAAATCATGTTTTATCGACGGAAAAATAGATAAATTAGCAACAGTGATACTAAATCAAAACATTTTTAGTTGAAAACAATGAAATTTGAAATTTTCATTAGTCAGTGACACACGAAAAAAGTTGATATATAGTCATATATAGCCTGATATGATTATATATAATTATATATGTGGCCATATGGAACGATATATACATCTTAACCTTATTTTTGCGAAAATTTCTAATATATCGTTATATATCATCATATACTATTTTATATTATGGTATATATAAGTTGATATTTGTATCTCTTCAGATATACTTGATATAGCTTAAAATGAGATCATATATTCAATGTTTAATAATATAGATATATATGATACAATAAAATCTAACAAATTCTATCACTTTTCTATATAGTTATATATAAAAATATATGGTAAAAATTAACAAAATAAAAAAATCTATCACTTTTATATATAATTATCAGAAATGACAATAAAAAAGGAAAATTCAATGTATTTAAAGCAAAAAATTATTGTAAAAAAAGCAAAAGTAATTAATAAAACTCTTCGTGAATGCCTTAGAAGAAAGTCAATGAACCGCTTCACATGATTTTTTTAAACAATTTCATTGAAGTCAAAAACTAATAAAAGTCTACATTGCAATAATTAAGCACTTCATAAAATATGTTGAACACTTGAGAATAAAATCTTAAAGTTTGAAATGTATGAAAATTAATAAAATTATGAAATTTTATGAAAAAATAAAACAATTAAGTCTTTGAAATAACTTGATAGCTCTAAAGAAAATTTTCATTAAATTTATGAAGAGATAATTTATAAAATCAAATGATTTTTTTTTTATATTATTAATGAAACTATGATAAAAATTATGAAAAATTTCTTAATATTTTCATATATTTAGTTAGAATATTGTTCTACCTCAAGTCCAAAAATCTAATATGATATATTACATTGTTGCTTTTCAAAAGGTTTAATCATTTTCATGATAGACAACACAATTGTTTCATAGGCATTACCCAAATCTTCAGTTGTCTGCAATAGAATAGATTAATTGACTTAACTCAAACCGATACATTAAATACAACAGACAAAATAAACTATGTATATGAGAAACTTTTTGTCTGCCTTAGTGCATAAACTGCCTGATCTGGTAAACCTAATTATAAAATCAAACTATTTGGATTTATTAATATTAATAAAATTTCTTCGACACAATGAAATTCTTTATTGAATCTACAAAAAAAAAAAAATCTATGAAATTGTTTTATTAATATCATGAAGGATAATTCTTTCAGTGTATCGTGGGATCCAATAATGAATCATGATTATCAATCTCAATTTAAATGCTATACATTTTTATTTGAAAAATTAAAGAAATTTATGTTATTTTATTGGGCGTATCACAATTACAATTAAAAATGGCGTAAATTATCTTATTTTGTGCCTATTTCCCATTCTAGAGCTATGTTGCAATTGAGTCGATTAGCGATTAACAAACATTTAGTTAGCCATATCTATAAGAGAAGAAAAACAATCGCTGGTTTTTGAAAAAAAAAACATCTTTACCTGCATTATTGGCGCCCAGCGTGGGATATAATAAATTATGGTAAAGGCAAGGAATATGTAAAGGAGGATGAACAATCGTATCGTTTGGGGAGATGTTTGTCGACACTGTGATGGTTCTGCGGTTTGTTGATTTTCTGCTGTTGTTGTGGGATTTTCTGCTGTTGTTGTGAGATGATTTTCTGCTTGTATATATGGAAATTCTATAGTTTCAAGACACTAGTTACAGAGCAAATACTGTTGTTACGAAGGAATATGACATATTCCTTGCCTTTACTAGTGTTAACAAACTCTGGAACAAACTTCCCACAACAACTGCAGAAAACCCACATCGAACCCGGGACCATTTGTATAACAGTCCAACGTGCTAACCATTACACCACAACGCCAAAAAAAAATTAAAATTCAACTTTGACAAAAATACCCTGAAAATTAAAAAACTTATTCCGAATATTTAAAATCTTCGTAGAAAAATTATTACTAATAAAAATGTGTTTGAAATATAAAATCTTCGAAATAATTTTATGGAACCTTATTTTGTATTAGAAAAATGTGTCTTTTTTGTTGACGTTTTTCTATTGAAAAATATTTGAAACTGAGAAATTTTCTTTGAAAAAATTACTCTTAGTATTTAAGAAGTTTCCTTTTCAAATAAATATTTGAAATTTTCTATAGAAAATAATTCGCATACTAAGTAAAAATTACTCGCAATACTCCGAAATTATAAATTTATCTAAAAAAATATCTCCGAATCTAAATTTATCTAATGAGAATACGTAACAATTTTTATAGACGTTTTACCGATAATTCAAATTATTCAATTGCACAATTACTCCGAATCAAATGCTAAATTAGGTCATATTTGTGATTATTTTTGTAAAAAAAATTAATTCAGCTCTAGAAAAAAAAAGTACTATGAAGATAAAAAATTATCTTCAAAGTTTTCTGTAAACTTTAAAAAAAAAAAAAAAAAGATTTATGTTTGTGATAGTTCCACATCTAAGAAAATCAATATTTGGAGTAAGAATTGTTTAAAGAAAAATTTTGCATTCGAAATAAAATCGCCCTTAACCAATTGATTTTTTTAAATTTGTTCTTTTTACAACTAAATTTTTACTAATTGTTTTTGGGAATGTGGTTTTGTTTTTATGGAATAATTTTGCAGTGAGAATTTTTTAAAGAAAAATTTTCATATTCGGAGTAAAAATCGCTCTTAGTTAAATGATTGTTTTTAATTTTTTTTTTAAACTCTGAACAAACAAATTACGAAATTATGAATTGGTATGTGATTTTGTTCCATATCTAAGAAAAATAATTTAAGAAAATAATTTCGGAATAATAATTTTTTAAAGAAAAATTTTGCATTCGAAATAAAATCGGCCTTGATTGATTTATTATTTTTAAATTTGTTCTTGTTACAATTACAATTTTACTAATTGTTTTATAGAAATTTAAGAAGAAAATTTTATGGAATCATTTCGGAGTAAGACTTTTTTAAGGAAAAATATTCTTATTCGGAGTAAAAAATTGTGATTAATTAAATGATTGTTTTTTTAATTTGTTTATTTTTAACTATGAACAAAAATATTTCGAAATTATGAATTTTCTACAAAAATGTCTCCGTAATTATGAATATGTCCGAATCTGAATTTATCAGAAGCGAAATTTTTTTTATATACAAAATTATTCCAATCTAACAACTTTTGTTTTTTAAATTTTGGTTTGCCTGATGAAATCAGGCGGTTGGCGAAGTATTTCTCAGATACTTATATGCCAGTACTAAATAATCCAAAAAGATGTATGCATAACTTGACGATAGTTGATGTTTTCAGAATAAATAGATTTGTTGTACTGCAAAGTGGTGAACAAATCGAGATGTCCGAATGGTTGATACATAGCAGGAATGAAACGTGTGTGCGTGAATAAGAACAGCTGATGTTATTAGACGAGAAAGCAAAAATTGCTGTTACTGATGATTCAATGATGGTTAGACAGCTATTAGAGGTCGATTTGACACAGGTTAATGAAAGCAACGAGTTTTTTGAAGACAGCATCTTGAAACGTATTTAGTAATGTATACAGGTTGTTGAATTGTTAACAACTTTTGTATAAAACATTTTCCGAATCTTAAAATTTTGCTATTTTACAATTACTCGAAAACAAATACCAAATTGGATCAATAAAACTGCATTTTTTTGAAAGAAAAGTGTCTACAAAAATGAAAATTCAACTATTCAAAAATACTCCGATATCATAATTTTTCTATACAAAAATGTGTCCGAATTTAAATTAACTAAAGGGTTTTTTGGTGATATATAGTTTTCAATTTATTTGGATGAACTCCATTTAAAAATGGTAAAAAAGGAGACATCTAATTTGAAATAATCTGTTTAGAAAGCGATTACCTGCGACTTTTTGTTTTCGGATAAACCATTAAAGTCAACGCCTTTTGTAAATTCAGTCGTAATTTTTCGCTTTTCTTATGATTTATGCTCTCTTTTTTGCATAAATTTTTGTAAATTGTAGCCTGTCGTTTCAATTGCAATTAAATATCTTTTCTATGGTAAATATCAACTTTATTTATATTTTCTACTTTCTCTTTTACTATCACTACCACTTCTACTACTACTGCTCTTCTACGTATATATAAATATTAATTTAAATACATTTTTTTTATAAAATATATTTGTATTTAATTATTAACCTATTATTTTCTTAATTAATTTACAATTTATGTTTTTGTTAATAAAATTTAATATTATAAAAATTTATATAATTTACAATATATATTTTATTATATATGTTTAAATAAAATAAAAGATATAAAATCTTTTAAAAAAATGTATTTTTAAAAAAAGCTGCTTTAATTTTTCTTTTAAGATTTTGAGAAAAAAAAATTGAGACAAAAATATGAAATTAAACTTTTTTCTAACCTCACAAAATTCATATAAAAATTGTCTATCAAATTTTGTCACAAAATTTGTGAGAAATGTACGAAGTCCAGATTTTGTCATCATCATTAATTGTTAAATTATTTTTTTTTTTTCGAAATTTGTCATACCTTTGTTAAATTTGTTTACAAACAGAACTAAAACATATATTTAAAACGGTTTTAAATATCCGTCCATATTTTTTCTTTTTTAAACAATTCAAGAAAAAAATATTCTTTTAAGTTTCTAGACTAAAAATCTTTAAAAAAAAGCTAAATTTCTACAAAAAAATCTTAACCGCAGCTTCAAAAACATATAAATTAAAAACATTTAAAAGAAAATAATATAAAATAATAAAAAAAAAAAATAAATAATATAAAATAATAAAATATCTAAAAATTAAAGTGCTACTTTTAAAAACTACATTATTTAACCACAGAAAAAACTATAATGTATATTTTTTTTTATTAATTTTAAGTTTTTAATTTAAATTCTAATATTAATTGACTCAATAGTTATATATTTCGATAATTTATACAAAAAAAAAATAAGAGAAAACAAAATACATAATTTTTAAAATACACAACAATAGCAAAATTTTTATATATTTCTTTCATAATTTATTTTTTAGTTAAATTTTTTTATACACTTTTTTCCTCGCCTTGTTTATAGTTTAAACAAAAAATTGTACATTTAAAACATACGAAAAAGAAATAAAAATAAATCTGCCTTTTTACCATAAAAAAAGATTTCAAAACCATCCTACCACTCCCACATTTATTTTTAAGTAAATTAAAGTTAAAATTGATTTTTATTTTAATTTAAAAAATATACATTTAAATTAATAAATATTAATATATAAGTTTAAAAATTATTAGTTATAAATTTGATTTTAAAATTTAAATAAATTTTAATTTTACAAAAAAAAAAAAAAATGTAATAAAAATTAAAACAAAATCGTGTTTAATTTTCAAATAATATTTATATTGTAGAACTTAAATAAAAACAAGTAAAACAAAAATAAATAACGAAACAAATTTTCAGAAGTGATTTTTTTTAAGGTGAACAACCTTTTTTGATTAAAAAAAAAATATTTTTGTGGTGAAAAAAAAATGTTTAAGTGAAAAACAGTATTTGTGGTGAAAAAAAACTTTTTGAGGTGAAATTAAAATTTGAAATGAATTTGAAATAAACAAAATTATACTAAAAAATATACTACAGCGGTGAAAGGAAAAACTTTTTGAAGTGAAAAACTTTTTTGAATGTAAAAAATATTTTTGTGGGGAAAAAAATGTTTTATTTGAGGTGAAAAAAACTTTTTGAGGTGAAATAAAAATTTGAAATGAATTTGGAATAAACAAAATTAGACAAAACAATATACTACAGAGGTGAAAAGAAAAACTTTTTGAAGTGATAAACGTTTTTGAATGTAAAACAATTTTTTTGGGGAAACCAGATTTTTAAGGTGAATGAAATGTTTGTGGGGAAAAAAATTTGGAGGTTAACTAAAAATTTGAGTTGAATTATAAATATTTTTCACCTCTTAGCGTCTGGTGGAAAAATATCACGTTATATTTTATACACCAGACGCAACTATGAAATTGTTATAATTCACCATCTTGTATGGAACATTTAGAGGTACCTTAAAATGTTCACTCATAACTTTTAAACCGATGGACCGAAACATTTTTTTGAGGTGAACAACTTTTTTAAATGTACAAAAATATTTTTGTAGCAAAAAAAAAAAACTGTTTTTGTAGCGAAAAAAGTTTGGTGATGAAAAACATTTTTTGAGGTTAAATACAAATTTAAGGTAAATTTGTAATATTATTCACCTCTTATCGTCTGGTGGAAAAATATTACTTTAAATTTTATACACCAGACACTAATATAAAATTGTACAAATTTATAAAAATTTAGTATAAAAAATTTTAAGGTACCTTCACATTGCTTATTTTCAACTATATGTTATGTAGGATACGGAATAATCTAGGTACAAAAGAAGCAGTCTCTATTGCGTTTTCGTGCCGTGAGCACCATTTCAACACTAAATCTGCTTTGAATTTCATAAGCATCATTAATATATATATTTTATTTGGTATAAGACCGTTATTTCGATGCGTTACAAATGGAATGACAAACTGGCTTATACCCTCATTACCAGTGAACAAAAAATGGTTAAATCCATTGGGTTTATGTCAAAAAAAATATTGGAAAAAATGGCAAAATATATCAAAACTACAAAAAGGTAAAAGAAAATTAGACTTTTAAAATAAAAAAGCAAAACATTTTGAGACAAAAAGCATTTCAAGCAAAGAATATCTGAAAAAGCTCAATAATTTTAAGAAAAAGCTTCTTTAAATCTGTTCAATTTGCAATCAAAAATGTTTTAGTATTATAAGAATTTTGGCATTTAAATTTCTGGAATATGAAAATTTTTCTACACAAAAAATGTCTTATATTGTGAGAATTTTTGTACAAAAGAAATGTGTCAGAATCTGAATAAAATTTCTAGGTTGGCCACCGAAACAAATAACGGTATCGATTTTTTGTTTGTTTCAGCATTAGTATTCCATTCGTATCGGTATAACCGATACCAAAACAATAAAGTGGTATGTACCGGTATTATTGAAAATTTCAATTACATATAAAAAACGTTTTAAATTATTAAAGTAAACCTTAATTTTTTAATTTATATATGAACACAAGTTGGTTTACTACAAATATTTAATATTTGTATCAAGATCATATAAAAAATAATAAAAAAAAAACATTAAAATCGTTTGAGTTTTTCGAATCAAGTTACGCGGTAAAACCCTTACATTTTTTTCGTGTACAAATCTTTTTAAACAAAAAATACGCCAGAATCTAAGAATTTTTCTATACTAAAAATATCTGAGAAATTTTATTTGAAAAATAAAATTTCTATAACATTTTTGTGTAACAAATTTTGCAGATTTTCTTTGCATTTAGTTAAAATTTTTTGTTTCGTATTTGGACAAACATAATTTTTATTTATATTGAGAACAAAAAGAGATTGTGTATTAAAAGTAACAGCTTCTGCACTTTTAAACTTTTCCACTTTGTCGCTTTTAATCAAATTTCACTTTGTTATTTTCAATCAAAATTTCCATTAACTGTAATTTTATCTAAAAAAAAACTTTTTCACTATATAATCCTTTTCCATAATATAATTTTTACAGATCTGGCTTAGAACAAAACTTGTGGACGATAATGTGTCTGTAGTTTGTTGGCACGACAACCCAATTTCATTTGCCATTTAGCATGTACTCTCTTCATAACATGTATATCACGTGCCCTACGGGCAGCAGCATTTTGTTCGGTATTAGACCAACCCAAGGCACGATAAGTACTTAAAAGATGATGCAATTTACGATCAGATTTTTTGGGTACCAAAGCACGATTCGGATTTAGATGTTGTTTATAATAACGCATTAAGGAACGATGACCAATAACGGCACCAGATGGTAAAACTAATTGATATTCATCACCATCCAATAAATCGGGTACAACTTCTTCATCGACATCCATGCCTTCTTGCTAAAAAAAATAGTAAAATCATGTTAAAATATTGATTAAAAATTACGATAAATATTGAACTTACATGATCTGGATAACTGGAACTATAATCATAATAGTCGGCATATTCCGCCAAAGCTAAACCTTCATGTAACATTTGACAATGTCCCTTATCTAACATATGTTTTCTAACAGCATCCAAGGAATAAAATGTTTTGCCTCTATCATTACACCATAAACATATAAAATAAACGGCCACCTTTTCTCCCAAATAATTAAGTAAGCCCTCCAAATCGGTGCAAAATTCAATATCGGGTATGAAAAAGGAATGGGCCTCGGACATATGTTTTAAATTATCCATAAGATCTTCTGACTTATGCACACAAAATAGACAATCTTTATCTGTCAAAGGATTTTCTGCCAATTCCTCTAATTCATCTGAATCTATGACCTCTTCCTCAACATCTTCATAATCTTCATCGTCTTCCTCAGCGTCCATTTGTTCTGCTTGACCTACCTGCTGCAAAGCAAATTTACCTTTACCTTGAGCAGCAGCCGCTATTGCTGGATGTGGTTTTGGTTGTATGACCGTCTTGGTGAGTAGTTCCTTATCGCTTCCATTATTGTCTTTTTCAAATTTGGCCAAACTATCTTTGTGTTTCTTACTATTCAAGTGATTGTCAAAGGCTTTTTGATTGCCAAATTGTTTGCGACAAGCATTGCAATACAAACTCATTTGTCGTTCCTCATTGGCAGTAGCTTCAGCATTGCGCATTTGTAATACACGCGTTTGGAATTCTTCAGCAGTCACTGGTGGCAATTCAGCCACTCTACGTTTAAGATTATAACGATGCCAATCGGTTTTATAATGTTCACGTTGTATATCCGCCGAAGCGAATTTTACGCTGCAATTAATGCAAGTAAAATTTGACATTGTTTAATTGTGTTTCTTTTTATTTTAATTTCACAATCAGTTTTTATTTAATCACTAAAATTTTATGATAATCCGTACAAAACAAAACACGTTATTTTCTTGTTGTTTGTCAATTTGGTATGGCAGAGAGCTGTCAAAGTTTAATGAAAGTAAACATCCTAGCTGGGGGTTACAAAACTAGCGGCGTTAATGTATCAAACATTTGAAGTGAGATGCCAGATTGTTTTTAAAACCGTTAAATTTAAATACTTCACTGCATACAAATTAAGATATAGCTATCACAATGTGCAATTCCGCTACTTGTTATGGAAAAATGTATAAGTTCTATAAATAACGCAGACTTTAAAACATTTTCTTCTATTTATATTTAAAAAAAGTACAGACATTCGCGATACTTATAAATGTACATATAATACTACGTCTCCACTGAACGTGTTTTAAAATAAAATATGTTTTTGCACTTGTTTTCTCATACATTTTTTGTTTTTACCAAAACACATGTTTTGCTTAAAGTGGCAACATAGTATTAGCTAAACTACATCTAAACACGAGAAAACACTGCTGAAAAACTGGGCAATAAACATTACTAAATAACTACAGTAAAATTTAGTTGCGAAAAATTAACCGGATTTTAAAACCAGTTTGCCAAAAAGCATTTTCTGGCCGAAATCTTCGTTCGGACAATACTGATTTCTACAACGTTTTCAATATTACACACACATTTTACTTAATTTGTGTTTCAATAAGTGGTTCAAATTTGAATTATCGATAATCATCATCAGAGAGTTTGTAAAAGTATTTTTGTTTTATTTTTATCTTCGTGATAAAAATTTTAATAAAAAAAAAGATATTTGTGAACAAGAAGAAAAGGAAATTATAAAATGCATAAAAAATAGCATGTTTTAGTATAAATAAATAAAAAATTATTAACAGCACGCATTTTATTGCAAACTATGCATTTATAGCAAACAAATAACAAACAAATATAAACATTTGCTCTTGTATGTGTTCTGTTCATCATAACAAAAGAAAACTTAAAATTCAAAATCAAAATCAAAGGAAAAAAGTCATTTGTTTTTACGGTTTGTCCGTTAAATATTAAAGGTCCTTTTAAAAGACTTTAAGTTATTTTTACTACTTGTATCCGATATTTAAACAATGTTTAAAAATTAATATCAAAATGCGTTGAATATAATGGAAAATAAGTAGTCCTTTTTTGATTGTTTTTTCAGTTAATTTAATAGGTATTTTAGGTAGTTTTCAGCTAATAATATTGTGAGTGTAGTTTGTAAATGATAATTAGAAAATTATATTGTGTCTCTAATACATAAAAACCTAATAACTGGAGTACCCTTTAGAATTTCGACTTCACACAAAAAAAAAAACGTTGCCAAGTAAGTAGGAGCATTTCAACTAATAATGTTTTTTTAAACTTAAATTATTCAAACATTAAGTAGAAACAAGTAAAAACATGGTAAAATGCTACTAGTTTTCACATATTTTTTGCAAATAAACTTTATAAGTTGATATGCTCCTAATTACTTGAAAACGATGTTTTTGTGCGTAGGATATAGGAAATACAATTTTTTGCTGTAATCGGAAGAAAAACAATTTTATTTTTATTGAAATATATTTTTAAAATACCGAATAAATAACAGTAGTTTTTTTTTACCAATATTTTAAGTTGTTTCAAAATTTTTGTAGTAAAAAATAGTTAGTTATTTTTACAACATTATTAGTTATTTTACTGAATTTGTTAGATGCATTTCAAGATTAAAAATACACAATTTTTTTTTTAACGATCATTGCCTCGCCTTTTTATTTATTTTTTATTTATTTATTTTCTTTATATCCAATGACCTAGCCTTTTGGTCATAATCGGTTACAAACTTCTACTCAAAAACAAGTTACAATATTTATATATTACATTAACATATATTAATAGTTCAAATTGATTAATAAAATAAATATAAAAATTTTTGATGAATAAATATGCAATAAGAAATATTAATTATAAAATAATTAGAAAAACATAAAAATAAATCCCAAATAATCTTAAACAAAAATTAAATTAATCTATAGCAGCCATTAATTGCTGATAAAATAAAATACTCTTCTATCATCCATTAGAAACATTTTAAATATATGCTCGACATATGTTGAAAAACGAATAAAAATCTTCAATGTTTGATATTCCTTCACTTACAATGTAAAGGATAAAATATGATGACATTTGAAAAATAACTGCCAGTCAAATTTCAACTTAATTAGTTGAACTGGCAACTGTGGTAATAATTAACAACTAAACATAGCTTTATAGAAAATAAGTTCGCAGTAAATTTCGTCATACTCAAACTAAGTTACGGCATGTTTTTAACCTAACTAGTTGAGTTAAATAGATGATGTTTACAATTTAACACTTTAAGGCACGAAGAATGTTGATGAAGGCCGTTGCGGGCTAGAAAGTTAATTCCATTCATGCAGGTGTCAAATAACTTTTTTCTGTTAATTAAAGTAAATTATCACAAATAAAATTATAATTTTTCTGTTAATATGGAAAAATATTCATGATCTTTAACCGAACTAACCAACAACTCACACACATTTTAAATAACTACATTTATTAAGGGCTTATTGATAAAATTATCAATTTTATTTTTGTGTTGCTGAATCGGTTTCAATTTAACAATTTATTCTGTAATAATAATTTAATTGTAATTTAATTTCTTTTTAAAAATATGTCTTTTGTGATTTAAATGTTATATTCTAATAGTCAAATTTGATTTTCAATCTATTTGTATAAAACATAAATTTTCGGTAATTTAACATTTTATTTTTAATTAATAAAATATAATAAAAACATTGTTAACATTTCTTAGATCCTGATGATGAACTGATGTTCGAAATATATAGATTATAAAAAAACGTAAGAAACGGTGTTTTATTAAGAAGAATCGTAATTTTTGAAGCAATACAACATAAAAGAATTAACTACATTTATCTTTGTTATATCTGACATTTTCAGTAGAATTGACTGTAAAACTTTTTTGAGTACGATCATTGAGAAAACTAAGATTTTGGTGACAGAAAAGTAATGTAGTCAATCCAAATTGCCGACATCTCGCTGTCCATTATAGTAAGGTTTCACTGTATTATAATTAACATTTTAAAAACATATTTCGAGTTTTTACAGTTTGGAAAAATTTGTATTGCTTTCGGGCGGCGCAACCGCAAAATTTCTTCAGCTGAAAAAAATCGGCGCAAAAAAAATCAGTCGCCGCCGCCGAATTTAAATTTGAACGGCTTGATTCTCTGTTGCCTAGCAAACAAACGGAAACCTAAACAAATTCTATTAATTCATTGCACCAAAAATCCAGTACAAAAAAAAAAAAAATACCAACCCAAAATGGAAAGCAAGGACAATCGATCTAAAGAGTATGTAAAAGTTAGCTCACATATCATCATCAAAAATACTATAGCGAAAATCTTCTCGTTTTTTTTTTAAGTAAGCGTCACAAAATGAAGTCACATTATCGCAATAAAAGTAAATATTGTACCACCTCATCCTCATCGGGACAAGTGGAAACAGTTCGGGGTTACGTTGATGTAGCCGATTCTAGTGATGAACGTTTTATGGATAGAAATGAATGGATTAAGGGAGGTGGAGGACAAAAAATAAAACTTCTAGAAATTATCCCACAGAATTGGATGATTTACCCGTAGACGATGAAAATAATGAACAACTGCGAGCAGGAGATTTTAAATTAATGTCTCAATTGCCTACTTCCTTGGGTGGCCATTTTAAATTTTCTTCCGAAAAACAATGGGAACAAGCAGAAAATGAAGAATTCCTCGATAATACCGAGGCCAGTGAATATTTTACATTAAATTTGAAATTACTAAATGTTGGACTACAAACTATACCCTTTTATAAGCGCATGGATTATTCAGCTGCCATGTTTAGCAAAGATCAACTAAACATTATGGAACAATCAGCCGAAGCAGCCGAGAAGACATATCAAAATGTATTAAAAGAACATATAGAAAACCCTAGAATCAAAATTAGTTCCGCCAGTCGCAAGACAAATTCAGCAAAAAGTCAAAAATCGGCAAAAACTAATTCAAAGTCAAATGAAGCACCCGATGAATTAGATGAATTATTAAATATGACTTCAGATCAAATGTCTATAGTTAGTGTAAAATCGGGAAGTAATACCCCAGCAGTAAATCCAGCAACACCAGATAAGAATAGTGCGGCCGGTAGTGCTGCCGGAGGAGATAATACTGATATACAACAATGGCTGGATAATGTTTTAGAGGAATAAAGGTAATTAATTATACAAACAATTTGGTATTTTGTAATAAACTAAACTTAAAAATTGTTATTAAGTGATAAATACTTTTTATTTAAATATTAAATTTGTCGTGTTTCAGATTCCTCAATCTGCTATTGTACTCAATAACCCAAGATAAATATTCAAGATAATGCAAATTAAAAGGTAATTTCAAGATTTTTATAATACTCTTGTTTTTAATGTAACCCTCAAACCCAGCTCTTTTGCAATGAAATTTGTACTACGAGATCTGCACGAACAATAAACAATACTTATGTTTAGTGTCCGACCGAACAGTTCGGCCAAAAAACTATATTTTGTCGGTTTTTTGATATCTAGAGGCAATGATGACAAATTTTGGTATTGGAAACATGTTTGTTGAGCCGATTTAATTCGATTTTGTGTATAAAATTTAAGAGAAAAGCCGAAGTTTAGCTATAAAGTTAAAAGTTCGGGCGCCGAACTATTTTCGATTTGGCCGAACTTTCTGAGGCCGAACAGTGAATTAATTGCTTAACTACAGACTTTTCTTCAGATTTGACACTCAAAATAGCATCTAATCAGGCCAATAAACATTTTTCCATCCTCCAAATTTGTCCATAATGCTTTAAAATACCGAATACAGACCAAATGCTTTTTCTGGCCGAACTGTTCGGTCGGACACTACCCAGCCAGAAATTCATGATGGTTCAAAAAACTAAGTACTATCAAAGCATACAATATACCAAATCCAAAACGTTCTGAGAACGTTTGAAAAAACATATTTAAATTACTTTAATAGCACTTTTTAAACAAACTTTACTGATGTTTATTGAAATAAAAATGATATCTGTGGAATTTTGATAAAATAGTGTAGTCAATAAAACTTTTAAATGTGGATACACTCAAAAAAGTTTTACAGTTACTACATAACAGTTGTTTGTGTAGTAATCAGTAGTAGTTGTTTTTAACTGTAATTACAGTTGTTTTTGTATGAAATAATGCAAAACAACTATTTTGACAGTTGTTTTCAAAACGAAAACTACTAAAATTTTTAATAGTTGTTTAAACCAGTTGTTTTTAAATTTTGTAAACAAGTACCAAACAGTAATTTTGAGGTAAACAGTTCAATTTTGTTAGTTATTTTAAAATAAAAAAATATATTTTGAAAAACTATGTTTTGAAAAATTCTCGTTTAGTTTGTATTAATATGTTTAGAGTTTGCAAATAATAATTAGAAAATTTAATTGTATCTCCAATGCATTAAAACGTCATAACTGGAGTACCGTTTGGAATGTTGACTTGAGACTTTAAGTAAGATGCTGGAAATACAAAATTTTATTGTAATTGAATGATGAAAAAAAATTGAAATTTTTTTTAAAATACCAAAAAAATAACCTTAAAAACAGTAGTTTTTACTAATTTTTACAGTTGTTTCAAAATGTTTGTATTAAAAAATTGTCAGTTGTTTTTACGACATTGGTAGTTGTTTTTACCACATTTGTTAGATGTTTTTTAACAGTTAAAAACAACTACATTTTTAGTTGTTTTAACTGTAATTACCTTTGTCGCCTTTTAAACTAAAATTACAGTCTTTTTCAGTAGATTCTACTGTAAAACTTTTGTGAGTGTATTTTAGTCTAGTCCGCACATTTTTACTATTATACTATAAGATACCAGACGTTTTTCAAATCAACTTATTTCAACATTTTTAAAGCACTTATTTTCACTCGTAACTTGCCGCAGTTTTACTGCAGTAATTGAAAAAATATAGAAATACTAAGTAGAACTACCACCGTCCTCATCAGTTGAATCTATATCTTCCTCTACTACTACTTCGTCCAACTCTTCTTTAAAACATGGCATAACTATGTCATTGTTTTCCATTTCGCCTTCATCTTCCCCAAAATTCATATCATGTTCTTCGACAGCTAGTATGTAAAATTAAAGCTATTTTATAATGTTTAACATAAATTCTGAAAATATACTACTCACATTCTTGAGAATTTTTTAGTTATTGCATTAAATGCACTTTAAAATCGTTATACTTTTGGATTTTCAAATGTTTTGGAAGCGTTTTAAAAACAAAAGACGTAGCGCTTTACAACTACTTTATGTTTGGTTTTTGTAACGTTTTAAGAATACTCTAAAATACCAACATGAGACTGTAAATCTGGGTTATCATTTGAGTGCCCTGAGAACACTATAATCATTAAAAACATGTTGCTTTGGTAACGTTTCAACTACCATACGTAGTGCTTTCAGAATACTTCTATGTTTGTTAATTTCTGGCTGGGTACTTATGTTCTACCACACATTTTGTTTGTTGCCTACTTAAGGCGATATAGACCAAATAAGGTTTAGAGCGAATCTCAAAAACAAAACCATAAAAATTAATAAGTTTAGACAAAAATAATGCCTCTTACCAAAATGAAACTACAGTGCAAAAATTACAATTTTTGTGCTTTTACTTAAAAATATAGGGCGATTTACGTTATTCGTAAAAAGCGAAATTGAGCGATAACACAAATTTACTTCAATGTTTATTGATCAAACTTAAAGGCATTGCTACTACTGCGAAATATTATCTTTCTGCCAAATTTCATAAAAATCCGTAAATACGCCTTCAAGTTAAGAGGATATCTTTTAGAGATATCCTATTGGAATGCTGTATGTCCTTGAAACAAAATAAGAGATTTTTTTGTACTTAATATCAACTGCTTTTATTCAACGTAAATATGTTTTTAAAGCTTTTGAAAATTGTGTTTAATTCGCAATATTTATTTTTTGAAAATTTAGGAAATTTTAACTTTATCGTTTTCTCGCTACCGAACCGTGCATTGCATACAAACAAATATATTACAAAATATTTTATAAATTTGGGTTTCTATCGAAATAGCTTGAGTTCTTATTATAAATTTTTTCGTTTTCGGTAATTTTGAGAATTTTTTTTTCTAAATTTTGGCGATTTTTTTTACATTTTTTTTTTTTTAATTTTGGGAAATTTTTACTACCCAGCGAAAAAAGAGTGGAAAAAGATGTAGTAAAATCATCACATATACGGATTCAGATGTAGTGCAAATTGAGGTGAAACACGCATGATTTTAACATGGGGTTGTCATAGGACGGAGGTAATGCAAATTCCTCAAACTTCACTTTATTAAAAGTACTATGTGTAAGGTTATGAAAGATTGTATTCTTGGGTGTCCTTTTTCATAGAACTTAATTTGTTATTTTTAATTAGTGGTTAAGGTGTGATGCCAAGTCACATCTTATTTACCGAGTGATAATATGGATCTGTAGTAGTGCTTAAAAGGTTATAATTAAAAACAATTTTTAAACACTTCAAAAACAAAGCGAAATAATAGTTTTTCGTTCCACTGAAAAGAAAGAAAACTACTGTTAAGTCTGATATTTTGTAATCATTCTTTTTCAAATTTAAAGGTCAGAAAACGCTAATTCAAAGCGACATCTTGATTAAAGAATAGTTGTTAAAAGACACAAACTCTTGGTTGCATTCGAGTATGTCAAATACCGAATTGTTAGTATATGATGACATTATATGCTAAGTTTAGGAACTGATCTAAAAGGCCAGCATTAGATCAAAAAAATCATTAGTAGTAGCTACTTTGTGTGTAATGAAAATGTTGTTTCTTTTGAACCACTTCGCATTATTTTTGGAGATTTTTTTTAAATGTTGGCGATTTTTTTTCCAATTTGTTTTTTTTTTTTCAATTTAGCGATAATTTTTTAAATTTTATCTATTTTCCCCTTAATTTTTGGCATTTTTTTACTATAGATTTTAGTGAAATTTTTAAAAGTATTTTCTTAAAATTTGTCTGAAATTAAAAACAATATTCAATTAAATTTTTAATATATATGACTAAAACCCTAATTGAAAATAAAATCAATTAAATAGTTATAAATTATTTTAATTGTTACTACAATTTCTTTAATAGGACCGAATTCAATTAAACCTTTAATTAAAACTCGATTTTATGTTTTTCTTTGCAATAACAATTTTAATATTTTCTGAAAGATTGGGCTTTAAAAAAAATTTAATTTAATTTCACTAGCTTTAAGACATGCTTTTGGACACGTCAGGCATTGGCCGAAAATGACAAAATTTTGACAAAAAAAATGACTTTTAGAGTGTGTTTTTAGCAATTAGTTTTAAATGACAAAAAACTCGATTTTTTATAAGTGATACCGAGATAACTTGGACTCAGAATTTAAAGCATTTATAATCATGTAAAGTGTACTTAAAATTTAAAAAATTATCATTTATTGTTGATTTTTTTCACATTTTCATCATTAAACAATTTAAGCAATTTTTGTATTAAAAATTTGGTTAAAAATTTGGTTAAAAATTTGAACAGTCGGTTATGCGTTGGCAGAACGTATTGTCCTGTTACCCGAACTTTCTACCGTTGGCAAAACGTTGATAATTAAAAAAATTTGGTGCTTTTAAAATATCTTAAATAAAATCAATTTTAAGAAAAATTTTTAATAAAACACATTTAAAAGGCAGCATATTTAAAAGGTGTGAAATATAATAAAATATTAAAAAAAAATACTTATATTCACACAAAAAAATCGTTGCCAAGTAACTACGACACCTGTTTAATTTTCGACACCCGGTTTTATGAATTGAGAGAACCGATATAGTTATGTAATACATTAGAGTGCCATTTTTTTTTTGTCTGAAAAAAACTTTTTTTGAAAAACTTCACTTTATTGTTCAGATAATTGTAGTATTAGATTTAAAAGTTATTTGGTGCAAATTTGAAAAAATCGCATAGCTTCAACCCTTGGGTGCCATGCTTCCAAAGTTTTCGACTATTTATTTTTTTTTTTTAACTGCTTTAATAAAAATATGTCTTGCGAAACATCATTTCTATTAATTTTGGCATGCTGAACACGTATATTTATTTTAAATTTTTGAAATTGGCCTTACGGTTTTCGAGTTATTACTATTTGATTTCATTAAAAATGGCGTCTTTTTCCTCAGTTCTAGAAATTGTTAAAAAATATCCTAGAATTTTTTGTTTTTGCACTCAAATACTACACACAACAGTTCTACAATAATCGCAACAATAATTGATAAAAATCGGAAATTGAAAAAAATTCAGCTTGGAAAAAATGCTTGAAAACTATGTGGGGTCACTAGACTTAGGAGATACATTCACTAAAAAAGTAATTTCCATATCGCTGCTTGGTATGGTGGTTTACAAGTGAAACCATAATTTTCCAATTTTTAAATTTTCGCAGTTTTTTCCATATGTTTTTGGCGCCGTTTAATAGTATTCAAAAAACGATGTACATTATATAGTTTAAGGCATACCAGTTGATGTCAGCGGTATACGAACTTCACAAACTTATAAGAAATTGGAGTAAATTTTTTGAAAATGTATGGATTTTGCTTATGAGCTTCACAAAAAATCATTTTGTGATAGAAAAACAGATAATCCCAGCAAAAAAGGGGCGGAAACAGATGTAGTAAAAACATCACATATACATGGGCCATAGGACGGTAGTCCAATTTGATCAAACTTCATTTTATTAAAAGTAGTTGATTTGCATCAAAAATTAAAAAAAAAACACAAAAATCGTTGTTTTTTTATTTAAAAAAAAAAAAATACTAGACACAAATTTAAAAATGTCTTTACGTTAGGGACTTCATTTTTTAGTTTTCTACAAAAAAAAAAAAAACGATTGAAAATCGGTCCGAGGTATCCTTCACATCCATGACCATGACTGTTAACTCTTCGGTCCTGTTTGGGTCTAAATGACACAATTTCAAAAAACAAAGTTAAAACTAGATACTTTAAATTATTTGTATAGAGTAGAGTAAATGTCAGTTTTATATTATAAATTGATACAAATATATTCTAATTATACAAAAAAAAAAAAAAAACTTAAACAAAAAATATACAATTTTTTTCCAGGCTACAATTTATTTTCTACATACCTATTGTGTTTGGGTCAATTTGACCCATTATTATATTTTTATTTTTTTACAACTTAGTTTGCTTCGATTTGAAATTTTTAGACCAGGGGCCTTATTCCCGAATTCGTGATAGAAATAATTACGAATAGAAATTTATTTCGATAGCGGAATTTTTTCTGATAATGGTACTCGTTACGAAACGAAATGATTTATTGTTGAAGTGTTGTAAAAACTTAAATAAATAAGCTGTACAACACTGTAGTAAACAGTGTTATGGACCTACAAAGTTTGAATCTTCGTCTTTTTTTGTCGGGTCAAAACAACATATATATCATTTAAAAGCTAATTGATTTTACATATAACACTTCTAGTTCCATTAACCCATTAAGAGTCAAATTATAAAAGTCCGTTTTTAACCGAATATTTTTGAAAAAAAAAACGCTCATTATTTCAATATTTTACTAGTCTAAAAATACGAAATATGTATTATTTAAGGCTTTTTGCTTTTGCTTATAACTTTGATCACTTATAAGTTTCAAACTATAAGATATTTTAATAAAGTTTAAATACATTTTCTGTTAAGTTTGCTAAAATAAAAACATTCCATGTGTATAAAAATTGAAAATTGGAGAAGAAATTTGTTTTCATCAATTCATAAGCGGCTAATTTTGCTGAAGATTTCACAATTGTGATGACCATATTTAATCTTATGGCATTCCTCGAGAATCGAAAATTGGAATATATGTAAGTTTTTCGTAAGTTTTTCGTTACTTGTCTCTGGTTTTGTCTCTTTAGTCTTTCAAAAGTTATTAAGCTTTCTTTAGAAAAAAAATCAACAAAAAATGAATCACCAAAGACCGGCCAAACGGGACATTTTTTGACCTTCAGTCTTCCGATTTCAATTAAATTTTGCATTTAGAAACTCTATTTAGCCACTTAAAGATTGGATTTTAGTTTTTCAAATTTCGAAAAATCCACGCATGCATTTTTTATGCAATATCTTTTTGAAATGCACTTTTTTCAAATTTGGCCACTCTCGATTTGAAAAAAAGATGCATAATATGGAATTTTTACTAAAAAAACGACACTTTCGTTTTTTGAGCCTCGAAATGTATCTATTAGTAACGATTTATTGAAAAAAGCTCCATGATTCCATAGAAAAAACAACAATTTGTAATTTTTTTTTCATTTTACAAAATTAAATATATTTTTTACAGTTATATCAGTTTATTGTTTTTATATACATCGAGATTATTTTGATGTTATTTTCAATTTATAACGAGCTTTCAACCTCCGGGAATTCAAAAAATAAAGCAAATAAAACATATTAGCTAGGTTGACTCTAGTATTTCGATCTGGCTAAAGATCTCATCAGAACTCGAAGTTTTAGAAAAGCTAGATCCTCCATAATAGGCAGAACTTTAACAAAAAACCTATTGATCATCAATTTTGCTCCATTCTTGTCTTCTTAGTAATCAAGCACGTGGTCTTTTCCTAACAAGCAGATCGAAATACTAGTATCAATCTAGCTAATATGTTAGATTTGCTTTATTTTTGTAAATATAGTGAATGTGCAGATAATTGGTGAAAATTCCATATTTTACAAACGTGCATTCTCTTTTTAAATCGAGAGTGTAGAAACGTTAGAAAAAAAAAATTAATTGCACAAAAAATGCAATTCTTTTTGACGCTGGAAAAAATTGTAATTCGCAATATAAAATTAGAGTACCGTACCATTCCAATACAATTTAAATGGTGAAGATTCGATCAATATTAAAGAAAATACAAATACACAGATTTACACACTTTTAGCATATTTCTCATTTTTCAAAAAAACTAAATTTTTTTTTTTTTTTTAAATAAAGAGAAGCAACACTCAGGAAATTCTTCCTATTAATTAATGTGTTGCTTTCTTTGGAAAGGGGATAGTGGAGAGATGAAAGGTGGTGAAAGATGAAGGGCTTCAAACATGTCAACACTGTAATTGCGCGAGTAGATAAGTCTTAGAACAGTTGTTGCTCGCCACCTGATGTAGAATTGGCGAATTTATTGAAGCTTTTTGTTCCATAGCCGTGACTCATTATTTTACTTCGGTGGGGTTAAGTGCTATGGTAACATCGAAGGTGGGCGCAGCGATACATATAAGTGATAGAAAACTCATACATATTATTTTTCTAAATTGATGTTGTCGTCACCGGGAATCGAACCCGGGACCATCTGTGTAACAGTCCAACGCGCTAACCATTACACCACAACGCATAAAACCAGGGTTTTTTTTTCGAATTTTGAAAAACTAAAAAAGCCAATCTTTAAGTGGATCCATAGAGCTTCTAAATTTAATTTAAATCGGAAAACCCAAGGTCAGATTTTGACAGATTTTCCCTGGTCTTTTTAACGTAACTATTTTTTACTATTATCACTTAAAAGTGTCCTAAATTTGAAATTGAGAAAGAAAGAATTAGTTACAAACAAGTTACATAACGATTTTTTATAATTGGCTCATTTTGACCCAACAAACACTACATATGGGGTATAATTTTAAACAGGACAAAAGTGTTAACTAATCGCATAGTGAAATAAAAATCTAGGTCCCATTATAAATACACAGAAAAAACTAAAAACGGGTTTTAATTAAAAAATTTATTGAATCAATTAATATTTTAATTGATTTTGCACCTATGACGGCAATGATAATATCAATTAAAACTTTTATTGAAAATTAAAAAGGAAAAAGTTATAAATAACTTCTGCAAAAAAATATGATACTGACAAAAAAGTGTGTGAACGGCGCATTGGTATGTGTGTTTTTGTTATGTTTGTGTGTGAGCTTGTTTTATTTGTAAACTTCAAATGCATTTGGTATTTTATACTGAAAATTAGCTATTTAAGCTACAGTGTATGAAAAAATAATTTGAGAATTAAGTCCTAAATAAAATATGTTTTTATATCGCACACCCAGTTCAAAACTGACTCAACTCAAAATTTTAATTTTTCGGTTTTATATGCTTAAACTATGGACAATACACTTATTTATCTATAAAAAAGGTATCAGTGTATTTTGTTGTTGTTAACTGTTGCTAAAAAACAGTTATGTCTTTCTTTATGTTTCAATTGGTGTATACAGTTGCAAATGTTTTTTTTTTTCAATTTCTGAAAAATTAAAAATTTTGAGTTGAGTCACTTTTGTACTAGGTGTGCGATATATTTAGTCAAGTCAATTAATATATTAATTGATTCAATTAAATATTTGTTAAGAAACAAATGTAATTCAAATCAAATCTTTAATTAAATATTTTAGGTTAATAATTTTTTCTGTGTGTATATAATCAAAGATCTATTATTCATACACAGAGCGAATTCCTTGTACGAATTTTAATGACATTTATTCACTAATGCAAACTAATGTTTTCTTCACAATGGGAATAACCATTTTCTTCGAACTAAGGACCGTGACGGGTTACCTCACGGGACACTGTGGCCTTAGGTATCAATTGTATAAGATGGGACGATCCTCTACGGATACGTGCAGGTTTTGTGAATTGGAACCCGAGACCTCAGAGCATGTTATCTGCAAATGTCCGAGGCTCTCCGACAGGAGGGTGCGTTATTTTGGTGGTCGAATAGTGACGCCATCGGACGTTTGGAATTGTTTACCTGTTAGGATAGTTGGCTTCGTAGGGAGCCTGCACCTATAGGGTGTATTCGTTGGCAGCACAAAATACCAACTTCTGGTCGCGGGGCATAGTGCCACTCTAGTCTAATCTAATCTAACATTTTCTTAGACTTCATGAAAAAGCTTCATAATTTTAATAAAACTATTTTTAGTGAAACTTTTTCATTAGTCGTATGAAGTTTTTAATAAATAATATGAAATTTTTCATTAAATTTTATGTAGAACTGCAATCACTTAATAATAAGTTTCAATGGACGAGTTCTTAGTGACAATTTATAGATTTAATGCAAAAATTCTTTAATATCAGGCACATACTTCTCTCAGTGTAATACAAGTTTTTCAGATCTTATCTTATCAAAATTTACACCAACTTACCATCCTTAGAAAGAAATAATGAATAATTTATCACATTCATAACCTTCTTCTCCTTATTTATTTTAAATGACCTGAATTTTAGTTTTTATTCGCAAAAAAACACAAACTGTCATATAAGTATCTTACCAATTATTTTAAAATCCTTGTCAAGTACTGCCTCCAACGCGTTCAGTTATTTTTTTTTTCTTTCCATTTCTATTTACCCCCCAGTAGTAATTAAAAATAAAATGCACAACTTATGATACTTATGACAAACCAAATACCAAAGTTGATAATCTTTTCATGTGCATGAATAATTAAAATTTATTAAAAACTTTTACATGCAAAAATAAAATAAAAAGTGCAACACAAGAAAATAACTTTGAAAGAAAACCAAGACAAAAATAAAACAAGTTATTTAAATGCAGTGAGGGAAGATTTAAGAATCTCCTCCTGCTAAATCAGAACAACAGTAGCATACAATTTTTTTTTTTTTTTTAGCTCGTTAGTAAAAAAATCTTTTTTTTTTGCTCACTTTTTAATGAAAAAAAGGTAAACAAAATAAAATCCTGCATAGATTTGCATAAACATGTTTGTTTTGAAAAATAATTGAAAAATATGAATAAATAATGAGATAAATTTTTCATGTTAAGAAATGCATTTTGGGGAGGGAGATGGCAAAAGAGCAAAAAGTTAGAAGTATTAAAAACAAATTCATATAATTTGTATATTTTTTTCTATTATAGAAAAATAGTATGTGAAGATTTTTAAGTTTTTATATGCAGGGTCGTTAATAAATTTTAAAATGTCTAAAGGATACACTCAAACAAGAATATACTCTAAATGACAGTTAAAACAACTGAAATTTCAGTTAAAAAAGGCGGCAAGGGTAACTACCGTTAAAATAACTTAAAATGTAGTTGTTTTTGACTATTGAAAAACAGCTAACAAATGTAGTAAAAACAACTAACAATGTCGTAAAAACAACTGACATTTTTTTACTACAAACATTTTGAAACAACTGTAAACATTTATATTTTTAGTTTTTTATAAATATTTTTTTAAATAAAAAAAAAATATTTTTACTTTCAATTACAATAAAAATATGTATTTTCTACATAATACTTAAAATGCAAAGTAAAAAGCATACCTAAAATGCAAAGTCCAACCAGTACTCACAAGAAAGGTATCCCGACCCGAACTCGCAGATATTAATGATCTGTGGATATGTTGTAGAGCTATTTTTTTTTTAGCTGCCCAATCTCACGTTTAATGGTTAAAAAGTAGGGCTAAAAATGTATTTATATTTCTATGAAAACTTGTCTTTAATTTACAAAAAGTAAATTTATTTGTACAGAAGATTAAAGTACTAAGTCCCGGTTCACACACGGCGATTTTACTTGCGCAAGTTTTCTTCAATTCTCCTTTGAACTTGCTTTTGTATTCACACAGGAAAAGTTTGTTTCAGCAATTTTCGTATATCAACCTGCAGCCAACTTCGTGTTGAAAATTGTGGATGACAAAACAAAACGGAATTGGAGTACGGGCAACTCTTTACCCCTTCTTAGTCCCGGTTCACACACGGCAATTTTACTTGCGCAAGTCTTGAGTTTATAGAAGGAGGAGGAAAAAAGAATGGAAGGGGTACAGACTTGCCCGTACTCCAATTCCGTTTTGTTTTGTCATCCGCAATTTTCAACACGAAGTTGGCTGCAGGTTGATATTGCTGAAAATTGCTGATGAAACAAACTTTTGTGAACTGTGTGAACACAAAACCTGTGTGAACACAAAAGCAAGTTCAAAGGAGAATTGAAGGAAACTTGCGCAAGTAAAATTGACGTGTGTGAACCGGGACTAAAGAAAACAAAAAATTTTGATACATATATTATATATTGCCCATATGGTGGACCCAGAGTTGCCACATTTTTAAATTATTTGAAATATAGGGGTAAAAGGCTCTTCGGGAAAAGTCGCATATAAACCGAATAATTTCGAATTCTTTAAAAGCTCAGAGACCCCATCGATTTAATTAAATAGGCATTATTGTGCATTACACTGAGAGCATTGTCTTCACTTCAGTAAAAAATTTCTACATAGTTTTAGTGAAAATTGTCACTGAAACTCGTCCATTGAAGCTTTTCGTAGAATCTGTGAAATAGGTTTCATTAAAGTCAATTCTTATGATATACTTTATTATATCATATTTATGTACTAGAAATAATGTAAATCTTCATAAAATGTATACATCATTCCGAAAACTAAGCGTTTCATAGGTTATATTAAACAGCTTAATCAAGTTCTAAAATACACCGATAAAATTTTGTGCGTAGTATAATAAATATGTTCATTAATACAATGAAACTTTTCATTGCAACAACGGTTTCTCTGAATTAATGAAACGCTCATTTAATTTATGAGAAATTTTTATTGAATATAAATTTTTTTTTGATGAGTGAAGCGCCGTCTAATACAACTAAATTGTTGAAAATTAACATTTCAGTACACGGACAGAATTTTAATGAAATGTTTCAATAAACTAGTGTAGTTTTCTTCACAAAATGAATGAAAACTTTCTTAAACTTTATGAAAAAGCCTGATATTTTTGTATGAAATTATTTTCAATTAAACTTTTTTATTAGGCGTATGAAATTTGTAAACAATTGTATGAAATTTTTAATTAAATGTTATGAAAAATTGCATTAATTAAATAAAAAGTTTCAATGCACTAATTCCGGTGGTACTTTATAGATCTAATGAAAAAATTCATAGGTAGCATGCAGATAATTCTCTCAGTGTATGCAAAACCCCTAATAAAATAATAGCATACTTTAAGGAACAACCAAAAATATAAGTTAAACAACTACATTGATTTAATGAAACTCTTCATGAATGTTAAAAAAAATTCATGAGAATGAAGCAAATGAAACGCTTCATATAATTGATGGAAAATTTCATAGAAGTTGAAATTAATACAAACAAGGCGTTATTGAATTATTTAAACTCTTTATAAAATATGTGGAACACTGGAGAATCAAATCTTAAAAATAAAGTTTAAAATGTATGAAAATTTATGTAAATTAATGAACGGAAGAAAAAATAAACATAAGTAAAGGTTGTTGAATATTTTCATACCTCTAAAGATAATTCTCATTAAGTATATGAAAAGATAAATTATGAAATCTAGTGCTTTTGTTTTATGAAATTATGAACTTTTCTTGAATAAAAAGTTATGAAAAAATTCATAATAGTTATTAAATTTCATGTTTATAAAAAAATTCTTAATAGAATCTACGAAAAAGATCCTATGAAATTGTTTCATTAATATCATGAAATCAATGATATCAATACAACTATAATTGCTTAATAAAACTCCATATTTAATGATACTCGAAACGATATTTTTTTGAATAACAAAAATACTTGAAAGTATTTAGAAATAATACGTAAACCATTGAATGTGAATTCAAAAAAAAAAACTTTAATTTCATACCAAATTTGTCTATAGTTACTAAATAGAGCGAAATAAACAAAAAAAAAAAAAAAAACGTAAAATGGGGTAATTCTGATCTACCGGTCCGGGTGGTATAGCTTCCTTGTCAGTTATAACGTTTTTATGCATTGAAGATACAATGAAATTTTCTTATTATTGTTTGTAAACTATGACCATATCAATAAAAACAAATATAAACTAAACGAGAATTTTTAAAAACTCGAAATAATCTTAGATTTATAAATAACTCACAAAAATTAACTGTTAACTGCAAAATTACTGTTTCGGTAGTTGATTATTAAAATACAAAAATAACTGCTTCAAACAACTGTTAAAAAATATAATAATTTTCTTCTGTTTTTTTGCTTTTTTTTTGAATAACTGTCATAATACAATAGTGGTTTTGTATTTCATAGAAAAACAACCGTAATTACAGTTAAAAACAATTAATACTTATTACTACACAAACAACTGTCATGTAGAAATTGTAAAACTTTTTTGAGTTTCGAATAAAATTCTACGAATTTCATTTTTCTATTGTGAATATGCTTCTGCCAAAAACTATTGTGAGTTTTATGCTGTCATGAATCTTATTTTGAATTAAAATGTCAATTATTTAACAGAATAAAGGTTAATCGACTGAATAGCCTACAAATCTGTATTAGTAATAGAAAATGGAACCTACAAAACCCTCTATAGGATCTGCTTTTGTACTGATTTAAGTGTCTACAAAAAATGTTCACATTAAAATCTAATGTAGTTTAGAAGTCCTATCTGTTTATTGTTCCATTACCCCCTGATTATTGTTCCATTGACCCCCCTAAAATTTTGTTCCTACTCCCCTTTAAATACATCACTTATAAGAAAACTTTTTTTTTATAATGACTTCATAATTTATGTCAAAAAGTTGTCATGTTATCAAGTTGTTATGTACTCTTCAAGATACCCTAATTATTACTTTATATTATTTTATGTACTATTATAATTAAATTTATCGTATGACTTGTAACATTCATTTCGATTCACTAGAACTTTAAAGGCCTGAGGCATAAAATATGTATAAAAACCCTATGGGGAATGGGACCGGTTCTGCGTGTGCCACAGGATCGGTGCCTTCGTGCCAGAGACCGGTCCTCTGCTAAACCCTACCCTATGTAAACAACTGGCAACTTTAACATTGGCTTGTCATAGGAGGGAGTCATTTGTCCTGCTTTAAACCACATAGTGGCATGCCTGCAGGACTAACCAAAGATGGGCATACCACAATACTGTTGCAAAAGGCCCATGTCATGTAAAATAAACGAAAACTAAACAGCTTCCAATGGGTAAAATTCGGGCCAACTGTCTTTTTCTTGTTAATAAGCATTCTGGTTAAGTGGTATGTCCTCCCTTTACCATTCAGAGGAATGGTAATTTAGGACAATTGCCACTTCAGTATTAAATTATACCAGTCCTGTGATAAGTCCTTCTTTAACCTGTCACTTTTAGGTCAATTGACACCTCATTCCCCATAGGGAAGCTCTATTGTGAATATGAAGAAAAGTACTGTATTTTTGTAACAGTTGTTTTAAAGCAGTTATTTTAGTATTGTAATAAACCCCTACCAAAACAGTAATTTTCTGTAAACAATTAATTTCTGTTAGTTATTTAAGAATAGAAGAGTATGTCGAGTTTTTAAAAATTCTCATTTAGTTTATATTTGTTATTACTGATGTGTTTATAGTTTACAAAAAACAATTAGAAATTTACATTGTATCTCCAAATTGGAAATTTTTAAGTAGGAAAAATAAATTTCTATTGTAATTGAAAGAAACAATATTATTAAAAATATGTCGAAAATACCTATTAAAAACAGTAGTTTTTACCAATTTTTTAAAGTTGTTTCAAAATTGTTGACAGTTTTTTTTATGGCATTGGTAGTTTTTTTTACTGCATTTGTTAGTTGTTTTAGAACAGTTAAAAATAGCTACATTATTAATTATTTTAATGGCAATTACCATTGTCGGCTTCTTAACTGAATTTACAGTTGTTTTAACTGTCAGGTTTAGTATATTCTACTAACATACTTTTTTGAGTGTATTACTTATTATGAATTGAAAATACAGCGAAATTTTCTGATTTATATAAATTATATAGGCAGCAGTTTTAACAAAATTAAAGTTAAAATAACTACAAATGTAATTAAAAAGTCGATAACAGTATTCTCTCCTACATTGCGGAGCATTGTGTTGATACAAGGTGGCGCAAAAGTAATCCTCCTATCAGAAAATGCTATAAATTTTGCGATTGGCCCCTAATGTCAGTTCTGTTTTGACATTTGTGTAGTAAACACATGCGAAATACACGTTAATAAACAATGTTACGCTACACTGCTCCAGAACACGGAATATTGGTGACTATTTATTTGACCAATAATCGGTCGGTGACTTTAGCACAACGTGAATTTCGTCGCAGATTTCCTGGCCGTCCAACGCCTACTGGTGAAACACTGCGACGTTTAGCCGCTCGCCTCAAAGAGACTGGCACAACACGAGATGCTGCCAGGCGTGGCAGACCCGTAACCGTTCTGCAGAGAATATTGCTGCTGTAGCCGAGTATGTCATGGAAGCACCGTCGACATCGAACAGACGACGTGCCACGCAAATGGGTATCAGTCGACGGTCTTTACAGCGAATTTTGGTACAAGATTTGAAGATGTTTCCGTACAAAGTCCAGACGGTGCATCAGCTGTTAGCTGCTGACCGCCAATCGCGTGAAACATACGCTCAAGCCATCCTTAATCACCACCAAGAGGAAGATGATTTTTCATCAAAAATAATCATGAGTGATGAGGCCCATTTCCATCTTAGCGGGTACGTAAATAAGCAAAATTTACGCTTCTGGGTGTGCTGTTTTCGCTGGAGAAGTCATCGGACCTTTTTTCTTCGAAGACGTCGCGGGCCAAACGGTTACTGTGAATGGTAAGCGCTACAGAGCAATGATCAACGAGTTCTTTTTGCCGCAACTTGATGAATTGGGATTGGAAAACATGTGGTTCCAACAGGACGGTGCAACGGCACACACTGCACGTGCCACAACCAATATGCTGAAGGATGCATTTCCCGGGCGCCTAATCTCCCGTTTTGGCGATTTGCACTGGCCAGCAAGATCGCCTGATTTGACCGCTCCAGACTTCTTTTTGTGGGGCTTTCTGAAGTCGCGGGTTTATGTCAACAAGCCTCAGACTCTTGCAGCTCTTAAAGACAATATCCGTCAAAAAGGGGAGGACCTATCGCCGGAAGTTTTGGCCAAAGTGATGGAAAATGCCATAAAAAGGGCTCAAATGACAATAAACTGTGGCGGCGGCCATTTACATGACATCATATTCTCGACTTGATGTAAAAAAAATTAAAATACCAAATAAAAATAATCCACAAGAAGAATCAAAGTTTTTCATTTTTTTTTTAAATCACAGCCAAAAAACATCGGAAGGTTACTTTTGCGCCACCTTGTATAAAGGAAATAGGTTATGAGGAATGAGGGAATAGAGATTATGGACATTAGACTTGAATTTTTCAACATTGTAATTCTCAGGGAAGCCCTCAACGGGAAGTTTATTCCATATACGGCAAGGTCGACTGACAAACGAATTTTCCCTGTAGTGCGCTGTGCGGTCCACTTTACAATCGACAGCAAATGGATGTGATCTACTACATAGGCGGGTGTTGCGAAAGAAAACTCGGGCTCTGGGAATAAGTTCACTTATCTCAGTAGAACCCTTCCCATGGTAATGTCGATAGACAAGTTCCAACGATGCTCCAATCCGTCAATAGATTTGGATATCCTACTGTCATTGATAAGCGTACTCCTTTGAACTCTGTTCAAAAGCTCCAAAATAGACTTTGTAGCTCTTGCCCATATATGGGAGTTGTATTCCATTTTCGGTCGGATATAGGTGGTATAAATAGTATGGAGATCAAATGAGGTGAAGGAGTTCCTATACCGGTTTACAAAACCAATGCACTTCAAAGAATCTTTCGACATTTCAAAAACATGCTTATTCCAACGAACATCGCACTGAATTTTCATGTCCAGAACATCAAGAGTATCTGATTCCTCAATATGTATACCACCCTTATGTACAGATGACAACGTTGGCCCCACATCCCTATGGGACAACATTCAACATTGTGTTTTGCGCTCATTAAAATCGACCCTATTTACACGACGCCACTCAGAGATTGTAGCCAGGTTCTGATTAACAGTGTTGCCTACTTTTTTATAGAGCAAAAAGCGCCACAACAATTGTAATTAGCGTAAAAAAGCATTATTTTTGGCTTGGAAAGGTGTAAAATAGCACCAGACAACATTTTTTTTAAGTATAAGGAATTGAACTGAATTTACCATAAAACAGTTTAATAATAGGATTTCGTTCTAAAATAAAGTAAACATGTTTCTTCACCGCATTTTATTTGTTATTTTGCGAAAATAACTGTCAAACTTTATACAAAAAAAAGTATTAAATTACCAGAAAAGCCGTTTCAAATGTGGCAAAAATGTAACATTTGATTGTAATTTCCTTAAGACTGTAAAAAAAAATTAGTTTTCGACAGTTTTTACTGCAGTTTTAGCAAGTTGACTATCAGCCAGTTCTATAATTAGGTTTCGTCCTAAAATAATGTAAACACATTTCTTCACCGATAATTTCGTTCCTTTGCGAAAATATTTGTCAAACTCCACATAAAAAATCAATTTGTATCAATATTAACAAACAATACCATTTAAAAAGTTGCGAAATATTAAAACTTCATTGTAATTTGTTTAAGACTATAAAAATTAGAGTTTTCGGTAGTTTTTACTGTAGTTCTAGGGCTTTTTGAATAAAGTGCTGGTATCTAAAAGTAAATTGGCTAAAAAGCACCAAAAGCACTAACGATAAATTACAAAAGCACCAATTTAGTTATTTTTTATGTTTTGGCACTATGAGCAACATTTTGG
The DNA here is from genome assembly GCA_021234595.1 of Delia radicum. Lineage (NCBI taxonomy): Eukaryota > Metazoa > Arthropoda > Insecta > Diptera > Anthomyiidae > Delia > Delia radicum. Next base: position 23,927,353 of record CM037852.1, on the reverse strand, counting down.
CGTTTTGTAACATTAAAAAGCACCATAAATAGTGCCAAAAGCACTAGGTTGGCATCACTGCTGATTAAGTGTGTCGTTTATAATGTGCCCCTTGCCCCCAACCTCAACAAGGCATGGCCTACGATCGAAGGAAAATTAATGACGAATGCTGCTGTCATCTGCGAAAGAGTAGATAGAGGTAAAAGTTTTACCAAGAAGATCATTAATAAATTTAAGAAAAAGAGCGAGAGAAAAAACAGAGCCTTACGACATCCCTGAATTTAGCCGAAAATCATTCGATGAGATCGCTCATTTCGAGCTGATAAAGATCGAAATGAAACGAGAGAAGTCATTACCGACACCAATAAGCAATAAGTTTTGATACCAGTGCCCCGTGCCGCACACGATCGAACGACTTAGAAATATCTAAAGCAACCATTTTACACCATAACATTTTAGACATTCTATATATAGAAAACACTAAAAACGGGTTTCAATTAAAAAATTTATTGAATAAATTAATATCTTAATTGATTTTGCACCAATCACGCCAATGATAGTATCAATTAAAACTTTTATTGAAAATTAAAATTAAAAAAAAGTTATAAATAACTTCTAAAAAAAATTTTTTTTTTTTTTTTTTTTTTTCATATATATTTATTTGCAATATATTTTAGAATAATAAGCAAATTACATAACAATATAAAGTGATATAAGTCTTAATCTCCAGTGAGATTAAAACATCTAAACATATGTATACTTGCTAAGTAAGTGTATATTATTTATAACCTACATATGTGTAAATACTAATACTAATATCTGTACATATTTACAAACTTAAAATATATTTTATTCTCTGAAAGGCAGGTCCAAAATATGATACCTTTTCAGTCTATGAATTTCTTCACTATCATCTAGTAAACTAATGGCAAGTGGGTTAGAGTGATTGCTAAGTCTTTGAACATATTTTGAGCTAAATCTACTAATTTCCTGTTTCACTTTTGGTATCACTAAGTCTTTGTGTATATTTTCATTTGTTACAAACCATGGAGCGTCTAAAATTGTTCGAAGGGTTTTTTGACTGATAACGTTGGAGAATTTCAATATTGGAATTACTTGCGGTACCCCAAAGCTGTATGCCATAGGTCCAAACGGGTTTCAATATAGTTTTGTAAAGTAGAACTTTATTTTCTAGACTAAGCTCTGATTTTTTACCTAATAACCAATACATTTTCTGAGTTTTTATTTTTAAGTGATCCCTTTTAGCCACAATATGATTTTTCCATGTTAATCTTCGATCTAAGTGCATACCAAGGTATTTAACACAATCAGATTTTGGAATTACAGCACCATTCAAGAAAACCGAAGGACAATCTCCTTTTCTTAATGTAAATGTAATGTGCGATGATTTTTCAGGATTCAAAAAAAGTGTGTGACCGATACGTTGGTATGTGTGTTTTTGTTAATGCTGCGTCTGTTTGTGTGTTTGATTGTGTGCATTCCTTTGGGGAATGGGACCGGTTCTGCGTGTGCCACAGGATCGGTCCCTTCGTGCCAGAGACCAGTCCTCTGCTAAACCCTACCCTTTGTCATTTGTCCTGCTTTAAACCAAACCACATAGTGGCATGCCACAGGACTAACCAAAGATGGGCATACCACAAGACTGTCGCAAAAGGGCCATGTCGTATAAAATAAACGAAAACTAAACAGCTTCTAATGGGTAAAATTCTGGCCAACTGGCTTTTTCTTGTTAATAAGCATTCTGGTTAAGTGGTATGTTCTCCCTTTACCAGTCACAGGATTGGTAAGTTTAGGACAATTGACACTGCTTACCCACTTTAGTATTAATTATACCAGTCCTGTCATAAGTCCTTCTTTAACCAGTCACTTTTAGGACAATTTACTCTTCATTCCCCATAGGGATGTTTTGTTTATAAACTTCAAATGCATTTGGTATTTGATACTCAAAATGTTCTATTTAAGCTACAGTGTATGAAAAATTTATTTGAGAATTATATCTAAAATAAAATGTGTATTTATATATTTAAAAGTCAATTAAAATATTAATTGATTCAATTAAATATTTGTATAGAAACAAATTTAATTCAAATCAAATCTTTAATTAGATATTTGAGGTTGATAATTTTTTCTGTGTAGGGTTTCTTTTGAACAGCTTTATTCGTCTATATTTTCTTATGTACCACCTGCCATTTTGTTACATTTATAAAGTTGTAATTAAAATTAATGACAACATTTACAAAAGAAAGCAACAAAGTTAATTTCTATAAGCACAGAAAAAAACTAAAAGAATATTTTATATGTTATCATGGAAAAATACTTGTAAATAGAAAAGATCATATCAAATACTTAACATTTACAATATAATTATTTTCAACGATTTTTTCCATGATAATCCTTAAAAAGGATAAAGCAAACAATTTCTACACTTGTTAATAGGAATACATACGTAATCATAAAAGTTTTATTAAATCTAACCTCAATTTAAAACAAACATAACCTCAGACTTTACTTGATATTAACCGTTATCTTTTTTTTTTTTTTGTTTTGTTTAAGCAAATAACAATTCATAGTTAATTAACCATTAAATTTTTGTTACAACAAGTGCCTTGTTATTATTATAATTTTCATCAGCCCTCTTTAATTTGAATATAGAATTGACAATAAACAAACGAACAAAACAATCACTGCAAATTTGTCAAACACTTTAATTTTTTTTTAAAGATTTGTTAACTTCACCCTCTTGTTTAGTGTTTATGGAAAAAAAATAACCATTAAACTTTTTTTACAATAAACAGTCCAAACTTTTTTTCGCAGTTTAGAAAGGGTGATTTGAATAATTCCCTTCATCACTCATTTTTTGCCACCCCAGCTTCCGCTGTCGATATACTCTTCCGTAAAGTCAACAACTTCCCTTTTTGACACTTGTTTTGACGTATAGTGTGTGTGTGTGTGTTCGGTTTGTCAAGTGTTATTTTGTTATTATGTCACAATTTAAATAATTTGTGGTTAAATATAGAAATCCTTAGTTTTGTTATATTCATAGTAGCAATTTTCAATTATTTCAAAACCACCCTTTTTCTCATTTTTATTCCTTATTCCATATAAATTGTTGATATTTTGCTAATTTGTATGATTTTGATTTGAATATTTGTTTTTCTCATGCGTATTACATCATAATTACAGCTTAAAACTACAACCCAACCCGATTAAAAAAAAAATTATATGATACTCTATATAATCATACGTAATTTAATATGTGTATTTATACAGTTTTATCCGAGAATTGTACCCATATAATTATATAAGTTTGCGTTAGTTTAGTTCTAATTTGATACTATCAGATTAAATTGTATTCGAATAATGGCGCGATACAATTTAATACGATTTTATATAATGGTATAAACTTATATATGAACTGATCCAAACAAATACAAAATCAGGTATTGTTGTATCCGAAGGGCTTTGTGGTGTAATGGTTAGCTCGTTAGACTGTTACACACATGGTCTCGGGTTCGATTCCCGGTGACGACAACATCAATTTAGAAAAACGAATATATATGAGTTTTCCATCCTTCATATGTGTTCCCAAGCAACTTCGGTGTTCCCATAGCACTTAACCCCACCGAAGTAAAAAATGAATCAGGACTATGAACCAAAAAGCTTCAATAAGTTCGCCAACTCTCCATCATGTTCTAAGACTTATTATCTGGCACAATTACAATGCTGTCATGTTTGAAGCCCTTTATCTTTCCACACCTTTCATCTCTCCACTTTCCAAAGAAAGCAACACATTAATAAATAGGAAGAATTTCCTGAGCGTTGCTTCTCTTTACAAAAAAAGTAAATTTTACGACTTTATAATTTGAAGAAAATTACTCTCCAGTTGGAAATTTCCTCAAAAATTAAGTTGTTTGAAAACAGAAAATTTTAAAAATTAGCAATGATTTTATGAGATTTTGTAACTTAAAATATTGAATAACAAACAAGAAACAAAAAATTACTCCGGGTAAAAATTTTGAAATGGAGCCTAATAAAATTATATCTCATTTGATAAGTTCCCATACAAATTGATAAGAAAAATTAGTCATCTACATGTATCTATTTATATCAAATTAGATATATATAAAAACCCGTTATAACTTAAATAACGTTAGCGCTAAAATACCGTTACTAAATTAACTTAAATATCGTTACCCTTAAAATACCCTTACTAAAAAAAATATATATCGTTACCCTTACCGATAACCGCATCGTTTCGGTTACCGTTCATGTTCATGAGTCAATTCGGACTAATTTTTGTTAAATTAAGTCATATTTTATGTAGAATCATCAGAAAAACATGCTACTCAGCTGTTGAGTTGAAAATGGAGAGCATTATCTCATTAATTTTAATGAATTGTTTCATAAAATCGATGAATGTTTATTTCAGATGTTTTATGAATAGAAGCAAATATTTTTAATGAATAGATTTAACCAGATACAAATGACCAAGGTATCAATTATGTATCTTTTTTACGATACACGGCAATGAAATGACACCTAGATCATTATCGTTTCGGGGATGTAATTAATTTTGTTTATTCATCTCATGGCTTATAAATGTTATATGAAACCGATGCAACAAAAATTTTTACATTTACGCTGTTAAAACCAGAATGATTAGGTGTCGTATATCATAAAAAAGAAACATAATTGATACCCAGATTAAATACTGAATTGCTATGCAAACTGGCTAGAAAGGATTGTGCCAAAGTACTAAGTGGTGGAAAGTTTCTTTACGAACAGCGTCTGCGTTTTAAAGTTCTTTCTACTCCTCAAGGTAGTAAAAGTTTTTGGTCATTTGTTAAAAGAGGAAAGGATAACCATAGATTCACTGATCCAGTTGATAAGGCTAACATGCTAGCTCAATTTCTTACAAGAAAGCGATAAACCACTGCCCGAGCTCAAACGTATATCCTATACTATGCCCAAGATAGTCAGTCTTTCGAGCTCGTGCCGTTGAAAGAGTTGTTGCGGATCTCAACGTAAATAAGTCACAGGGGCCGGACTGCATACCAGCACTGGTACGGAAACAGTGCTCTTCGACAATAGCTCGTCCATTGGCTTACCTTTTCACCTCCTCGTACCGTGTGGATGTCTTTCCCTCATGCTCATGCCAATGTAATTTTCAGGACTAATAACCCTCAAAATTACCGCTTAATTGCTATTCGCTCTTCCATCACGAAGGTGATGGTGAGCACGGTTAACTACCATCTTTTTAATTATCTGGAGGCTTTCGTAAAACCCATTCTACGGGAGGTCTGTTAACGTTCCTTTCGGAACGTTGAAGTCGATCCATTCACTGGTATCAAGGAATACCTTGAGGAGGTCTGAGGGCAAAATGCAGATTGTGAATGACACATTCAATCGTGACCTTTTCCCACAATCTCTGACTGGTGTTGTATGAAAAGGTCGATTTTAATGCATGCAAGACCCAATGTTGTATTTTGACACATAGAGCAGTGAATTCAACAATGTCTTCTGTCCATCCATAGTATAGATATTAAAGATTCAGATACTCTTGATGTTCTGGGCATGAAAATTCAAAGTGACGTAAGTTGGATAAGGCACATCAGTGTCTTAAGAAGCATTCAAGTGTCTGGTTTTTTTTAAATGTTGTAAGAAATACTTCAATCCATGCGATGTCCTTACTATATATACCACCTACATCCGACCGAAGAACGAATGTAACTGCCATATATGGGCAGGTTCATCAAGGTTTATTTTGGTGCTTCTAGACCGTACAACGGAGGGCGTCGATGCTTTTCAACGACAGTAGGGTATCAAACTCTATTGACTTGTTGGAGCATCTTCGGAATGTGAGTTGTGTAAATCTGTATATATATATATATATATATAGAAAATGTTCTGCTGAGATAAGTGCCCGTGTTTATATTCGTACTATCCGCTTGTCAAGTATATCTTCTCCGTTTACACAACGCATTACAGAGAGAATTCGTCCTTTAGTCGCACTAGAGGTATGGATGGGATGGTAATATCGAAAGAAAAGTGTTACACAACCCACATAATGACGATGTTCAACGAGTCAATAAACTTTAACACCCTACTATTGGTACTCGTTCTAAAAGCTCAGAAATAGGCTATGAAGCTCCTGTTCATATGTTGAAATTGTGTATCATTTTCGGTCCGAGAAAAGCGGTATAAATAGAAGAAGAGCGGATGGAATGTAAGTACTTCTTATGCAGCTTTTAGAAAAACCAAAATTTTAAAACTTATTTCGACACCTAAAATTTCTGTTAGTTCTATAACACTGAATTTGAATCAAGAGTTCCAGATTCCTTAATTTCAGCCCTATACAATGTGTCAACATACAACATTAGTCCTTGATCTCTTTGAAATAATTCCAATTTACAAACCCCACTCAAAAATTGTTGAAAAGCCTTAATTAAGTACATTCTTCTTACTCTGCACCCAAACTTCTAAGTGTCTAGCCTATACTCGAAGGAAAATCAATGACAAATGTTGCTGTTATCTGCAAACAGTAGATAAGATTGAAAGTCTGGTCAAGGAGGTCTTGATGGGATGGAAAAGATAAGACCCCATTGAGGTAAATCTCTTTGCTTTCATCAAACCTATACCAGATAAGAGTAAATAGTAGTGGCCATTTGGCAAAGTTTACCAATTTAGCAATTTATATCGCTTCTTTCAAAATCCTCGGACTCACTTTCGAAACCTAAGAAAATATCATGGGAAGTCATATTTTGTCAATTGGTTGGTTTTGTCTAGAAGACAGAACCTTCAAGATACAGGATTTAATAAACTCTGAACTAGGCAACTTCACAAATCCGAATTTTTATCTACTTACATCTCATCCCAGATAATTATAAATTCTCTTTCTTACTTACGATATCCTCAATTACACGCAGAGAAAAAATATGATTGAACATGATTGTGGACACAAAACTATCATATTATGATCCTAATTATCATATACATGATTCTGGCTGATCATATTATGATTACCGATTACGATTTTATCGTCATTTAGAATCATAATATGAATGCTAATCATAACATGATGCTCTTAAACTATCATACTATCTTTTTTCTGAGTGTATAAATGTTACCACTATTAAACACCGTTATAATCAAATATCCAACCAACCAACGTTCACTAATGTTTTAAAGCAATTCAAATGTAATGGTTTTTAAAGTACATACGTATAATATTTGTACTGTGGTCTTTTAAAGAGTCATTGAAACTTTGATTCCTTTTATTCATTGTTCACATTTAACCCCCCGCCTGTGGCCATCACATCATCTCTAATAAGAATAATGTCGATTATCTGCTCATTAGTGTTATACAAGCTTTTGACTTCCGTTATTGTATTGTAAGTACTACACACACAGCATTTGTTATATTTTTAAATGAAATCCTGATGATGATAATACGAAAATCTTCTACAATATAAACTGAATGGTGATAAAAACAAAAACACGTAAAAAACTTTGCATATTTTCAGACGTTATAATTGTTAAAACACAACATAAAAGCCATGAAATGGGATAATAAAGTGTTTAGACTGTCAGTGAAATTTAATTTAAATTGTTATAAACGTAGTTTTGCAAGTGACTATGTACATAAAACATAAAAGCCATAAAATGTGATAATAAAGTGTTTAGACTGTCAATGAAATTTAAATTTAATGTTGAAGTCTATTTACAGCGGGAAAAGCTGTTAATCAACGTTATTACAGCAAACAAATACCGTATAGGGCAGATTGAAATTTGTTAGTTTGCTCGAGCCAGGAATCGAACCTAAGATCTTTTGGTTCCAGATCCTTAAAAATAGTTGCCATACTAACAGATTTTACTGTAAGCTCTTATACGACAGATTAAATACTTTTGTGGCCGATATTACGGATCTCAACTAAAATGGGTTGCCATCTAATTAGTCAATATATGACACATATCACGATCAGAGTAAGCCAGCTATAATTTCGTCTTTGAATGTTACAAAGTGTTGTGTTAATAATACATAGAAAAACCGAGATTTTGCTACAATCTAATCCTACTATAATGCTTGTTCTATTATGTTGCCACTTGTGTTAGCAGGAAAAAAGTTGATTTCATTTTATTTTTTGTTTCTGTTCCCATTTTAAGTGGTTGAAAAATTTCCATGTGAATGAGACAATTTTTTTTTCTTTATTTATAAAATGAAACACCAAAAAGGGCGGGCGTTTATTATTACAAAAAAAAATATGTACATATTTTCTTTTTGTTATTATTCCGTTTGGAAAAATGTTATAAATTGTATTTATGCTTTGAGGCATAAATGAACTTGTGACAGTATGATGACAGTTAGTCTCTATATAAATAAATTGACGTTTAGAATTTTAGCTTGTTTTATTTTTTAATGGAACATGCTTAAACTTTTTGCATTTCAATTAAAAACGTTTTACTTTTTAAAAAGCCAAACAAAAAAAGTTAAAACAAAATGTTACACTTCATATATTGAATAGAAAGATCAATAAGTATATATAATTTATAGAAAATATTCAATATGATAATATAATGTTAATATACGAGGGTTGGTTTTTACAACTTGCAACTTAGCAAAATCAAATCAACTGTCTTTTTTGATGGGGAGGTGAAAAAGATTTCGAATTGCCTCTGTAACATAATGGCGCCCAACCTTAGATGCTTAAACTATACTCCACCAAGCACTGTGGAAGTTTTGATAGAAAAATGTTGTAATTTTTTCATCTTATTGCGTCCAAATTTCACTCGAACATAATGGCGCCCAACGCTGGGCCCAACATGTAATAAAATAAAAAATCCAAATAAAATTTGATGTTTTTTTATTCTTATCTTAATACAGAATAACTTTTTTTTAATTGTTTTACTATTTTAAACTATTCACAAAGTTTCCCAACAATCCTCGTTCATAATTGCAAGAGTTTTTCAATTTAGTTTCCATCATATTTGCAATTTCATGCTAAATTTTATGCTTGTTGATTTTAATTTATATTTTTTTTTATAAAGTATTACAAAATAATTTTATTTTTACACATTTTATTCCCCCATCATTATAGAAATTCTCGTATATCCTTTTTCATAATTTTTTGCTGTTTATTCCATTTTTTTACTCAAGTTTTTTTTTGTTGAAGTATTCATTAATTAGCGTTGTATACTTGTTAAATAAAGTTTCGTTTTTTTGTGGCGTTATCATTGCTTATTCATTACATTTATATTAAACGCTTAAATGAGAAAATTTATACCCACTTAAACCAAACCACGGCATTTTATTATTGGGAAAGAAAAAAAAATATATGAAAAACTATATCTACTATTCATAACTGAACCACCATATTGGTTGACTGCATAACGGTTTAAATAAGTATAAAATAGTTAATAGTGTTGCCAGACTTTAGGAATTTTATTCACTATATTTAAAGTTAACATTTTTTGAAGTAAGTTATAATAAACTATTTTAAATGGCAATTTTAGGGTACGGTAAAACTTCTAAAACATATCTATTTGCAGCTATTATTTTTCTGATCTTGTCATATTAATTCGGTAACAGTATCTTAAGGATAATGCAATTTCAATTATTTCGTTATCGGTATTTTAGCGTTAACGGTATTTCAGGAGTATTGATATTTCAGTTATTTCGGTAACGGATTTTTACGGATACAGGCATTTCAATTATTTCGGCAACGGTAATTTAGGTATATAGTTTTGAATCGATAACGATATTTTCAAGGTATTACCTGCCATCTTTGTTTATGACATCCGGTTAAGGATTGATTATCTCCGTTTTGAATGTATTTAAAATAACTCAGGATTGTATGTGTCGAACTCCCGTTTTAATCTCCTTAGAAATGAACGATTTTGTGTTAAAGATTTCAGTTTTAGTAGTACCATTATAACTCCACTTTAATGCGTTACGAATTGCCCTTTTGATTACCTTAAATAATTCTCGATTTTGTGTTTTTAATTTATGTGTTTCAAATCACAGTATTTACTCACTTTCGGAATCCAGGATGTGTTTCGAATACCCGTGTTAGATCCCTATAGCAATCCATGTTTATGTGCAGAGACAGGCGCGGATCCAGAAAACGGTTTTGGGGAGGGAAGTTGGAGTATTTTTGATTAGCGTTTCTAATCTTTTTTGCATTTTTGTATTGAAAAATTTTATTTTGGGGGCGGAAGTGTCCCATTTTCAATCCCTCTGAAACCGCGTCTATCAAAGAATACTGGTTTTTTTTAAATTCCTTTAGGAGCGATAATGTTTTAGGAATCCACGATGTGTTTCGAATACCCGTGTTTGATCCCATGTTTATGGGATTTGTAAAGAATCCCTGTTTTTTTTAAATTCGTTTAGGATCGATGATCCCTTCAGAAATCGGCGATTATATGCAAAGAGTTCCCGTTGTTTTATCCAGTATAGAAGTAAACTGTAATATTGTGAATCCATGATAATGTGTTATGAATCCACTTTTTTTATCTTTTTTGGCGTTCTCGATAATGAGTTATAAATTCCGCTTTTTAATACCTTGGAGGAATAAAGGATTTTGTTTACGAAAGCCCGTTTCTTGATATTTTTAGGAATCCTCGATTGTGTGAATCGAATTTTCCTTTTTATCCATTTAAGAAATCCAAGCATCCTTTTAAGAATCCAATATGCGTTATTAATCCAAATGTTTAATTCCCTTAAGAATAATTCCTGGAACCAACGATTATGTTTAAGTAATCCTTATGTGTTATAAATATGCCTCCTTTTTTCCTTTAAGAGTCAACGATTATGTGTTATAAATCACCGTTTTTAATCATTTTGGGAATTCACAGTTATGTGTTTAAATTACCGTTTTTGCTCTCTTGTGGAATCTTTGATTATGTGTTACCAATTCTCGTTTGGATATCTTTAGAAATGCACGATTATATCACTATGAGAAATTTAGACGAATTGCCACCATTCCGATCCCTTTATATGGAACCGACCTGTCACTTTTAAGACCTAACCTTGAAAATGTCATAGAACTTTTATCGAAAACACAGATCTGGGACATATCCTAGAATACGTCACTGGATTAACCTGGAACAAGTCACAAAACTATCCTAAAATATATATTTCGGTGACATGTCAAAGGTTAGGTTTGCGATATGTCACAAAGCGTCAAATGGCAGTTCGTCTAAGTTTCCCCGACACTCTTAAACAAAGTTAGTATAAAAGTCTTTTAAACGGGTTATAATTCAATTGGACTGATTTTGTTATCGCTTCAATTAGTTATTTTGCTAAAGTTATTAGTTACCTTATTTTACTACAAGAACAAATTTGAGATGTACTTGAGCTAATTGTCCCACCTATTATTTAGTAATTCGTGATTCTCAAATTTACAAATTGCCAGTTAAATCAAACCACAATTATTTCCAAATGTTTTTGCTTGTGTCTCCGCTTTTGGTCTTACTTGTAGATCACGTTCTTTTCTCATAAATATATTATATTCATAAAATATGCTATATCTCAGAAACTAAACTCGTTACTCCGTACCTATTAATTAGTCTTTATTAACCACCTCTACTCCCTGTAATAAATATGGTCCTGCCTTTGATCAGATCCGAAAGACGTTTTTAGCGGAAGTTTTCTGCTGATTCAGTTTAAAAAAATTCTGTTGATTTAGCTAAGTTTTTAGTAAATTGAACTACAACTGTCAACCAAAGTTTTTAGTTCTTCTAAAATTAAGGTCACCTTAATTTAACAGACTGTGATTCTCAACTTCATTTAAAATTCTGCTGGCACAAAATAAGGTTCTCTTTTCTGTTGAAGCTGAATTTTTAACTATTTTTTTGTACGGTTTTTTTTTCTATGAGAGTAGGAATGTTGCAAATTTTCCTTTTTTATCCTTTAAGAAACACACGCTTGTGTTTTAATTCCCTATTTGGATGCCTTTAAAAACACACATTTATTTTTATGTCCCATTTTGATTATTTTAGAAATGTACGATATGTGTTATAAATCCCTTTGTCAAATATTTATCGCACAATATGGCATCTTTAATTTTCTCCCAACTTCTTTTACTCCTGCTCCAAAATTCATTTTACAAAATTTCAACAGTATCCCTTTAAATATTATGTATATTTGTTGCTTGTTTTCCGGTTGGCTAAATTATTTTGGCTTCCATTTTGTTGTGTCCCCTCTCCCTCCTTTACTCCATTTATTTCAACAAAAAAAACATATTCAAACTGTATTCATCTGTGTCTACCTGCAATACAACACAACTCATTTGTGCTGGTAAAAAATAAATCTGTGGTTTCCATGCATTTCTCTCGCTTTTTGAAGTGGTTACAAATTGTAAAGAGTTTCAGTTTTGTATAGATTTTTGGTTTTATAATTTATGTTTTGTTGCACAACAAATTTATTTTTGTTAACGGATGAAATAATTTTTTAATCGTAATATAACTCAAGTGGCAGGATTGTTATTTTATTTTTTTTATCTGAATTTAACTCATCAACATTTAGTAATGGTTTTTTTTATTAAAAAAGTAATAAAAATTAATTGGGATGATTGCAGTGGTTTTTAAAAAGAAAGATAACTACTTGATAATATAAAATAAAAGCGTTATTTATTTTGAATGTGGTAAAGTTGATTGAAAAATGGTTTCTTGTATGATATTTTAAAATTTAAAATAATTTTTGCTTTAAAGTAGAAATATCCCTGGTCCCTAACAACTTTCAGAAGCCTTTTCCCACAATCGAAGGAAAATTAATGGCCAATTGCAGATTCGGGAAAGTAGAGGAAAGAACCTGAACCTTTTGGTATTCATAAACATAGCAGAACCTCTTCACATGGTAACCCCATCGAAACGTATATTATGAAGTAACTCCTGGAAGCTTAATACTTGTTTAATACACCCTCGACTTGGTATCGTGACGTTACGAAACTGACCGTCGGTACGAGAAGAATAGTGACATCACGTGAATCCGCAGGTTACTAAAAGAATCTGACTAAATTACATCTGGATTGGATGGGATTCGTTTTAGAAAATGAAAGCCTAATTAATAAGAAGTAAAGCTTCCAAAAAGAACGTTGAAATGGTGACAGTCAAGACTAGGAGAATGTATTAGTGATATCACATAAATCCGCGGGTTACTGGAGCACCAGACTGAAGCATATCAAGGATTGACTGGGATTTATTGAGGCAGCCCTATTTCAAAAGAAACCGAAGCGACTGTTTCAATTTAGTAATGTACCTATCGCACATCTCTCCACTTCACAAGGCAACACCTTCAGCGAAATTTTACAGGAGATAAAGAGCGCCAGACGGATGAAATATTGTCTGGAATTCAACTTGATAGAATCAGCCCCATATAGTCATATGTACAATCCTTTTTTCCCAAGACTTTCTATAGAATTTCCAGATCTGGAGGAATGCGACTTGTGGAAAATACATTATTCAACAGGCAAGAGTGAGAGAAATTCAACAGGCAAAACCAGTAATAATCAGATGACTAAAAAATGTCAAATTTGCTTGGGATATTTCTTAGTCAAAGCAAACCTAATAAGTCAATAACACAATCATTTGCCGGAGCTCAGATTCTATAAGAATCGTAAAAGATTTTGAGTATAAGCCCTGATATCAAATAACATCATCAGAGCTTCTTTATCCGAAAGTCGTTTGGCAACTTCATTATATCTAATTCTTAAATGAATGTTTGAATTTTGTACTACAGTTGAGTCCCATGACAAATAAAAGTAAGGAATACATTTTTAGTTTAGCCTAGTACAAAATTGGGTTGTATTTAATTATGGCAATGACAAATTGGAGTTCCGAATTATGGTCCTTGTATCTCTCGAAGGTACCACGTTGGAGTGAAACATACTAGGCTAAATTTTTACTGATTTAATTTAACATCCATTTATTAAACGACACAAAATAATATTGGGTATACAAGTTAATAATGTAGATTTTTTTGCTTGAAAATGCATTTGTTATAATAACAAAATGATAGTATTGTCCATCGTTAGCCACTACTTTTTCCCATCTTTCTGGTAGCATATGGATTTTGGTAAAGAATGAATCAAGCCATTTTCTGATACTTTGTTCTGAAGTGAAGCGTATTCCAGTAAGGGCATTCTGCATCGATCGAAACAAATGGTAGTCAGGTAGGGGCAAGGTCTGGGCTATAAGGCAGGTGAGCCAAAACTTCCCATCCACTGTTTTCCAACTAGTTTTTGACCACTCTTGCATTATGGATTCGTGTCTGGTCGAATATTCTGGTCGTTTTTCGTTGATTGCTCTCTTCAAACGAATCAATTGTGTTCGGTACAGGTCCCCTGTGATCGTCGACAGCTCATAATACAAAACACCCTTCTGATCCCACCAAATACAGAGCATTACCTTGGCTACATGGATATTCGGCTTCGGCGTTGATTTGGCTGGTTGGCCGGGCTATACATATGACATTTTGCGCTTGGGGTTATCGTAATGTATCCATTTTTCATCACCATCACGATGCAAAAATTACTTCCTTTTGCAGCTTTCAAGCAACATTTCCGACATGCAAAATCGCCTTTCAACGTCTCTCGGCTTCAATTCATATGGGACCCAATTTCCTTGCCTTTGCATGAATCCCAATGCTTTTAAACGTAGGGAAATGGCTTGTTGCGTGACTCCCAATGATAATGCAAGTTCTTCTTGCGTTTGACAACAATCTTCGTGGAGTAATGCTTCCAATTCCTCATCTTCATACTTTTTTGGCTGACCAGGCCTCTCCTTGTCTTCTGTGTCGAAATCGCCACTTTTGAATCGTGCAAACCATCGTTAACAAGTTTTTTGAGTTGGTGCATGTTGACCGTCAGCTTCTACCAACAATCGATAACTTTCAGCAGTCGTTTTCTTCAAATGAAAGAAGTTTATCAGACTTCCCCTCAAAACATCTTTTTTAGGCACAAAATTCGACATTATTATAACGATTGAAAAAAATGTGTGTTTACACTTTGGAGTCTATCGAATACAGAATTATAATGACAGATGTTTACCCTCCAAAATACCATATTTGTTATTATTGACACAAACCATATGTGATAGTTATGCCATATGTTGTCCAAATCGAAATTATTAACTTGTATACCCAATAATAAATGTCAAACATGTTTTACCTTCAGAAGGTTTGGTTGACCTGGCCGGTCAAAAACCTCGGTCCCTAGCGTTACCAGATAAGAAACGCTATGCCTTACGTTACGTTCAACATAAGTATGGTAGCAAGAGTGAACTAACTCACCGTCTTCCTATCCCCCGGTATCTCACAAAATCTGCAATTTTCACTCTCCAAATTTTCCGCTCGGTTGACAAGAACCGCAGTCCAGCAGTGACCGGTCAATACCTCTACCAAAAGTCTTCAATTGTTTCTTGTTAAGGATATTAAGAGTTCGGTTGTTTCTGGGATCGTTGGATTTCTACATAACTTTCGGCATTCTGCTCACTTTTGTATTCCTCCAAACCACCTCAGCCCTACTTTTTATAGCCTATGTTCCGTTTCAAATTGGTACGCCAACGAATTGGTACGCCAACGTCCGTTGTCATTTCGCCAGGACGTCTGCAATCTCATAATCCTATTTGCTCCAGTGTCCACAAACCTAATAGATGTGTAGTACACATTGTGTACTCTTCAGTTGGTACCAGTGTGGTTTCCATCACAAAACCTACATTGTCTACGTACTTCCCAGTAACAATAACGGCTACTTCATCTGCATACACAATTGCTTTAGCCCCCTCTGCCCTTAAGCTCTTCGAGAAGTTCATTAACAATAAGCGTCCAGAATAATGGGAATAGAACTCCTCCCATTTTGATTTGTTTGAAAATGCTATGTTATTTTCAGCGAAAAAATTGTAGGTTTTTGGCGCAATTACAAATACATGATCTAAAAAACATGCACCACCAAAAAAATTCAGAAAAATAATGGTTTCAATGCAATTTTTTTTTTTTTTAGTAATATGTATGTTCACGTTCAAAACTTTCGAAAACTATTAGTGTTTAAGAGGTGTACCGACAACGATTAATTTTTGAGCTATAAACAAATTTCTGTGACATATCGAAGTGATTTCAAACGTTAGTCTTTTAAGCGCGATATAGTCTTTTTATAAAGAAAACTATTAACATATATTCTGATAGTGCATCGAACATGAATCATTAATAAATGTATGAATCAATGATCTAGGAGATTGACTTAATGCTGAATCATCTTCAATTAATATTTAACTTATTAAGACCTAGTTTTTGGGATGTCAATTAAACTTAGGTTATTGGACTGTTAAGTTAATCTCAACACATAATTAAACTGAATTTAACTGGGCCTACTGTTTTTCAGCTCTAGTTTAACAAATGTCAAATTACACGATGATGCCACATTGATTTCGACAAAAAGTTTAATTTCCATTTGTAATTGCCATAAAAAAGTTGTAGCATTTTATATTTTCTTTTTAAATACGTTACAAGGTGGCATCACCTAAACAAATTATTATCTAACAGCGTTTTTTTGTTGGCAAATTTATACTTTTGTTAAACTGGCCAACCAGGCTGGATTAAACCTAAATTAAAAATAATATAAACCATATCTGAAAAACAAAATTCTACGTTTAACTAAAGCTTAACTAACAAAAATATTTAATCTATATCCTAAAAACTTGGCCTAAATTTTCTATACCGAGATACGTTTACGTCTGGCTAATTCAGCCTTTAGGCTCGATACAAAATGTCCCGTTCAAAAATCGGTTAAGTTAAAATAGTAAAGGGTCCGCCATCTAACGTTTTTTTTTCAACTAGTGCTTATTTCGTGGATGGTAATACTTAGCCCATGTCTGATTTGACAGATAATTAGTTTTATCCTTACGCTGAACGAATATGGTCCGTATGTTCGTTATCTTGTGAAAAAAGTGAAAGAAACTGGCATCTTCATCGATAAACTAAAGCGTGAAAAGCCAAAAACAGTGCGTACAGTGAGAATATTGCTGCTTTGGCAGAAAGTGTGCGTGAAGCGCCATCAACATCAATTCACCATCGTTCTCAACAATTGAACATTTCGGAGACATCATTAGGACGAATTTTGCATAAAGACCTTGGTGTGACGCCATTCAAAGTCCAATTGGTTCAGGAGTTCAAAAAAAAAAAAGTTATTTGGCGGACCCTTTATATGAAAAAAAATAACAAACGACTTTGAGAAAATAAGGTTTAATAATGTGAGTTTAATATTGCAGACATGGTTTAATATGTAGATCATTTATATTTACTGATCTCATTATAATGGACTGATCTAATTTGTAAATCTCTATAATAAACTGAAACCAATTGACTTTCTTCCATTAGATATTTATTTTATTTAATATATTACAACTAATTTTAATATATTAATCTTAAATTATAACTAGAATCTTTAATAAATATTGCACAGGGTGACACAAAACTAAAATATTTACACATTTTTTAAAAATTAATTAACAAATATAATTTTTTGATCAAAAAATAATTAGCATTGTCCCAACTCTTACAAAGGACAACCATGAACATAACTAACATTGCGAAATATAGCAGCAGCTGCAGCCGATGTTAAGAAATTGCAAGGATTTGTAGCATTAAATGAAGATAAACCGGGTGGACAGCAACCTAAAGGATTAACTGTACCATTTTCGGCCACATATTCTTTTTCCATGGTTGCTTGATGACGTAGCTGTTCTAAACGTAGTTGATTTTGACGTTTCCATTTGGTTCTGGAAGTAAAAAAGATGAAAAAGAGAAATTTTTAATAAGGATTAATTAAGATTGAGTTAAATATAGTTGGCAATACTGGTCCCACAAAGAAGCAGAAGAAGAGATTGCAAAATTTTATTCAAATTTTTTGCTCTATATAGTGCTTTTAAAATACTTTTTTACTGTTCGGTTGCATAAAGCAAGTTTAAAAAGCATTGCTTCTTATAATTTATCAAAACTGCTTTCATCTCAATCCCGAGTTGCTAACTACCCAGCAAAAATAACCTAGATTTGGTAAGCATTAACATTTGTATGCTTCCAAAAAAGCGCTTTTCATTTCCTTCGAAGGCATGAATTTATTGCTTCTTTAAGCACATGAAAGAAGTGTTTTTCATCTGCTACAAGGAGACACAGCAAGTGGGACATCGCGAACAAAAATCAGGCCTTCTGGAATTAGTTTATGAAGCGCTAGGTATTTAAATATTGCCTTCCAGTAGTGCGATTCACTAACTTTTAACACATTTAGCAGGTGTTATCTTTAACCACACATTTTGATGTCTGCACTAACCACTATGCGATTCACTAACTTATTTTTAACCACGGTAAACAGTTTTATATTTCTGTGCATTCAAATTGACTGTAGGAGCACTATTAACTGGCTCATTCTCCAATAAATTGTAGGCTAAATACTCCAAAGCCATTATATTTATTTTATATATTGGCACAACGATAAATAAAACCTTCTAAAAAAAATTAACCACACCAAAAACTCTGCTGTTAATAAACCACAATTTGTGTTGTTAAAAATAACAGCTGACTTTAAATGCCAGAAAAAATCATTTAAAGTGTTAGTGAATAGCAAAATGGTTATTTTTGTGGTTAACATTTTTAAACGAAAAAATTATGGTTTAAAAAGCGTAGTGAATCGCACTCCAGAACTGTTTCTGGGTAAGAACTATTTTTAGCTGGGTATAGTCGATATAAAATATGTTTAGAGTTATTTGTTGTTATCTTCTTACCTTCTATTCTGATACCATGTCTTAACTTGTGTTTCCGATAAATTTAAAGTCTCTGCCACATCACTACGATCGGCTACACTGAGATATTTTTGACAACGGAATTTTCTCTCCAAATACGCCAATTGAGCATGAGTAAAAGCTGTGCGTCTACGCCTCGGCTTTCTACCACTTTTCGTAAGACTAAGCTTGTGATCACTAAGAAAGCTAGATGGATGTGTCTGAGAATGCAGTGCTGGAGGGTGTTCATTGTCATTTATATAAGCGTTAGAATCCATGCTAGACTCATTGTTACTGAACATTAAATGACTGTTGGACATTTGATTGCCACCATAATGACAATTTAAAGCTTCTGAGTCAGGTGAAGAACGATCTTCTATATCAATATCGGAATTATTGTCGGAAATATCGGAATCTAAAAGAAAAAGATGGAAAAGAACAATTTTTTTTTAAATGTTTATGTTAATAACTTAAAAGAGGTAATTTTTTCCAAAGTTTATTGCATTAAATACATTGACGAAATATGCCTTGGCATATTTCATATGGGTACTTTCACACCTAGTTCTTAAACACATGTTTAGCGAAAACACTCATTTAAGCTCTTTATTCTATTACAAAAGTTCTTTATTCTTTTGCACTCGTTTTGACTGAACACATATTTTGGCTTTAGGTGTGAACGTTGTTATTAAATGTCTTTAAAACTTTTTTGTTTACCTAAGTTTTACCATTTATTTCGTGATCTAATTTTAGCAATTGATTTTATAAAATTCTTGGTAAATTTATGCTGGTATATGTTTTCTGTATATTTTATTTTATTTAATTCATAGTTTTTGTTCTATTCCCGTGGTGAACCACGTGCAGACGCTTAACCACCTATAAAGTTTGAAAACTAAGTTTTTCTAAATTCAATATAATAAATACACGGTGCTACAAAAAACAAACATGTTGTAAGTCTAGCTAAGTGTATTACAAAACCGGTTTGAGAAGTTGCAATATACCCTCAAATTTTCGAGATAACGGTAAAAGGGTATTTTTTGCGACTAGCGCATTTAAACATTTATAATTCAATAATTTTTCAACCGATTTTAAATTTTTAAATGGTATTTTTAAGTATATCGTCCATTCTATAAGAGAACTTTGATTTTGTTAAAATTTGGCATTCGTATACTCTATATCTTTTATGCATATATTTTACTCACTACCGTTTTCAGTTCCTTAAAATTGTGTATTTTTTTAAAAATAAAAAAAAAAACTAAAAGTAGTGAACTTTGAAAAGACATACATATTTCCCAAAGTAGATGGATTATTTCAAAGATTTAAAAATCATATGCATTCAAAACTTGCATTGGCATTATGAATACAGTTCCGCAAAAAATGGTGGGTTTTCAATTACAAGTCGTAAAGTACACAATTAAGGCTTTCATATGCTTCTTAAATCTTTGAAATAGTCAGTCTACTTTAGGAAATATGACTTTTCAAAATACATTACTTTAAAATTTTTTTGGATTTTTTAAAAACTGAAAAAAACGGGAATAAAAACGCGAGTTTACAAAATTTGCAGAAAATTAAAACGGTAGTGACTAAGAGACATCCTAGACAATACGTGTACAAAACATAAAGTTATTCAAATAACCCCCAGCCAGATTTTGATCGATCTATCCTGGGAAGAAAGAGATAATCTTTTTTTTATATTATTTATATAAATTGAAATTTTAAATTTTTTTCAACTTGTACGAGAGTTTTTTTCTTAATCTTCTTTTAAGACATAAATATTCTTAAAGTTAGTGTTTTCCTGAGTAAACTGAGCCTTCATTTGTTAAAAGCGGTTGAAAATTGACAAAGTTATGGTACTTTTTCTATATGTATACACTCAAACAAATTGCTAATGTCAGTAAAATCTTTTGCTAAAAATTAGCGAGCTGAATATTAGTAATAAAATTAGTAAATTCAGCAAAAGTTTTGCTAACACTTTGTTAATTCAAAATTAAAAATCCTTGCTAAAAGTTAATAAAATTATTGCTGAATATAAGTAAACTGAAAAAAAACTAAAAAAAATTGTAGAAACATTATACTTTAGTCAATATTTTTGCTGAAAATCTTAAAATATTTTTGTTATTCTTTTAAAAATAATTTACAATACGTTACGAAATATAAAAACATCCTTAATCCCACATTAACGACACGAATTAATTTAATATCTGAAAATATATAGAAATAATTATATATAACATACACAAATTATCTTTCAACTACTTACATCAATGGTTATTTAAACGATGACATCTTTCTAGATACGAAACAAAAGAAATAACAAAATATTAAATATACAACGCTTTTTTGCAATCAGAAAAAGGAAACATACAAAATTACGTAAGATATGTGTACTTGTGTCAGTGTACCTGAACTTATATTTGTTTTACAATTTGACCACACTGCATTAATAGTCACTATAATCATTTAATTTACAAATACACATTTAATATTTACTAAATTAAAATATTTTATTTTGCCTTTAATTTAATTACTAGACAATTACTTTTACAAGCCGGTTTAAGTTTTTTTTAATTCGCAATTTATATGTATACGATACACATTGTTGGCGTCCTTTTGTTTGATTATGTATAAAAAACAGATACAACAATCTTCCCTGGTTGATTTTTTTATATGTCTTATAAGAGTTGTACTTTTTAGTATCATTTTCCTAGCCTCTACTATATCTTGATGTGTCGCGACATATACTTCATTCTGCGTATATCTTTCAATCTGGTTGTCGTCTACACTTTAAATGTGCTAATCAGCAAAATGTTTTTAGCAAAAGGAATTAGTAAAACATTAGTAAAATATTAGTAAAACATTAGTTCAAAACAGTTAAGTGCTGTATAAGTATAACTAAAATGTTAGCTGAAAACATAATTTCAGCAAAAACTTTGCTTTTATTTACAATACATTCTACAAATTTTTCTACCGACTTATTTTTTTTGTGAGTGTAATAATTAAAAATTTCGGTTTTTTAACAACTTTTTTAACTTCTACGCTGGTTTTCTCGAATCTTATTTTAAAACAACAAAAGCGCCAGTCGCAAAAAGCTCTCTTTTACCGTTATCACGAAAATGTGAGGGTATATTGCAATTTTTCAAACCGGTTTTGTAATACATTCAGCTAGGCTTACAACCTAGGTACACTAGGTCATTTGTCGAGTGAATTTTCGGAGTAGCACAGTGTTATACAAATCCTTTTATGAATAAGAAAAAAACCCACTCAATTACATGTGTAGTTCTTTTTTTTTATAATTTTCAATCATTACAAGACAATTTGAAATAAATTCACATTAATGCACGATTTCAAGTGGGCGTTCGTCGTCTACAATAACTTTTGAATTCCTCTTCAAATCAAAATCATCATCGTCATCAATCGGCATCATTCTCCTCATTATTCGCATTATCCTTATCATTCGCCTTAACCTCATCATTCCCTTTAATTTTCTTTTTTATATTAAGTGGCACATCAACCACATGATTCCTATTTGTTCTCTCATTTCCTTTTATATCTAAATTGATGCGTATGATGATTGTATTTTAAAAATAGTATTATCCTTAACAAATAATTGTTTTATTTATATCCTGTGAATGCATTTATATCCTGTCTATGCTTTATGTTAATATGGCTTGTGTTCTTTTGGCAGACATTTATTTTTTCAGAGAATATCAAAACACAGCAGGAACGATTATATTCACGTGTTTTGAAAAATTGAAATTATGTGTAATAGGAACTTATTTAGGGCGTAATAATGAACTAAAAAAGTTTTTTTTTTTTATTATCATTAACTTATCAAAGCAAAGTGTGTACGAAAATATAGTTGAATTCGATAATATAAATGACGTCTTCACATGCTTAAAACCTGCGTTGCCAACTGTAGTAATAACACTAGCTTACAGCAAAATTACTACAAACATGCGATTATTATTTTTTATTATGTAATTAGGCCTCCAAAAACTTAAGATCGTATTTTTTTCGAGTAGTTTTTGAAATATTTTTTAGTTTTATTATTTTGACAACATCTCAGATCGTGCTCCTTTGGTCAGTCAAATTGCATGTTTTAAAATCGTTAGTAGTTTATGACCTATAACAAAAATTAAAAAACGAAGCATTTCTAAAAAAATTAAAAATGGATCATTTGTAAAAAATATATAAGATATTTGTCTGGCAATGAAAAATATAAGATTTTTTTTTTAAACGTAGTACTTCAACAAAGAAAATAAGTCATTTTCAAAAAAATCTATGGGTCAATAGCAGAGTTATGACCATTTATGTAAAAGTATCCATACCATGTATTTGTTGTTCGCACGCTACATGATGCAAATATCAAGATATTTTAATGAAATTTGGCGCACTGAATTATATTACCCAAAGGACAAATCCTATTGATAATGGGTTAAATCTGTCCCATATAAGGATACATTTCCACTGACGGTGTTTTGGACGTGTTTTAAAACAAAATATGTTTTGTTTTTTTTTTCAATAAAATGCATATTTTGCTCAAAAGTGGAAACACAGTATACAGGTCACGCTCGAAAAATAGAGAAAAAATATGATTAGAGAAAAAATAGAGAAAAAATATGATTGCCGAAAATAATATGATTATAGAAATCATATTATGATTGTTTCGTGTTTCAATCATAACATGATGGTCTTCAAGTATTATAACATGATGCTCTTTTTTCTGCATGTGTATGGTACAGTTTTTCCGTAAAATGACTTTGAAATTCGGCGCATGTAAATGCAATTTTTTTGTATATAGCGTTTTTAAAATGCAATCAATCGGACTGCTTTATGTTGAAATGTAAAGTTACTGTTTTTACAGTTATATTAGTTTTTTGTTTTTATATACATCGAGATTATTTTTATGTTATTTTTAATTTATAACGAGCTTTCAACCTCCGTATATTTACAAAAATAAAGCAAATCAAACATATTAGCTAGGTTGATACTAGTATTTCGATCTGGCTAAAGATCTCATCAGAACCCGAAGTTTTAGAAAAGCTAGAGCCTATATAATAGGCAGAACTTTAACAAAAAACCTATTAATAATCAATTTTGCTCCATTCTTGTCTTCTTAGTAATCACCCACGTGGTTAGGTCTTTTCCTAACAAGCATCATGACGTTACTAAACTTTGAAGACCAAAAATGTTCTATTTATATAAAAAAATTTTTAGTTTGTACTCTGGCTCAAGTAATATTCTTTATGTGATTCTAGTTTTCAAATTTTTACGGTTTAAGCGAATTTCATCGCTAAACTAGAAAGTTACTTTAACAAATGGTAATGCAGTATAAAGAGCATATTAGGAGGTTCTAGACAAGAATTATTTTAAAAAGGTTCTTTATATGCAAAATGCGTGATTTGTCCAAATTTATATGACAGCAAAGCTTGGCGAGATGAACCCAGAGTCCAACTGTTTAGCTGCAAATATTTTAAAAAGTATTTACATATATTATTAAAAACTGAAATCGCGATTTTTTCATAAAAACGCTTTGAGAAAATAACTTTTTCTTACTAATATAACTCCTCCTCAATGACTCTTTCCACTGCATGAGCCTTTGAAAAAAAAAAAATCCGAAAAAAATGTTTCGCTCAACAGCGAGTTTAATCTTCAGCTTTGAGAACCAAATATGTACCATACATTTTGCTACTGGACTTGTTCTAAGATTTCAACAGAAATAAATCAGAATGAAGATGCGTCAAACTTAAAGGTAATTTTGCGAAAAAACTGTACGATACATCTAAAATAAAGTACGCCATTGAAATGTCATGCCCGAGATTTATAGAGGTCAGAACCTTATTAATTTCTATGTTTTTTGACTTCATGCCGTGTTATTAAAACTACAGAAAGTTAGTTTTTTATTTATCATAAAACATTTTTGGATTATTTGATAAAGTACAATTTTTAATCGATTAATCGGTTAAGAAAAGCACGATTAAAAAGGCAAATTATTGAATACCCTAGTCTTACTGCCGGGCTCTACGTTGGGCGCCATACTTTAATATTACTTTATATTGCTTTAACCCAAATTAATAGAAAAAATTAGTTAAGGGAGATGAACTTTACTAAAAATAATCAGAATTTAATTTAACTTTAACCACAGATATATTCATATAGTTTTGACACTCATAACAATGGTTAAGCCTTTAACTTTGGTTAATTTGAGATACGTAAGTTAGCAGGTGTAAAAGAAATATAAAATATTTCCTACGGGAAAAGGGACCGGTACCAGGTGACACACTGGCCACAACTTATACAACACGTGTTGTGTTAGTCGTTGTGTAGAAAAATATATTTTTAGATAAAAAACTGCAATTCAAAAAAAATCGACTTGAAGTCAGTAGAGAGAGTTCAATCACAGAATGATCTGCTTACAAGGCAAACGCCTACTATATGAGCTAATGTCGCTAACGCATATAGGCTGACTAACAGCAAAGTTACATTTTTTGCATGTGTCTTTAAATACAAAAGAAAAATTTAAAACAAGAAAATAAAAAAAATTAAAAACAAAAAACACTAACACTACAAAACCAAAATATAGTTGAAGTACAGTAATATACCCATGTTTGACCAGTCACGGGATTGGTCCTTTGAGGTCAATTGACTCATTTGTTTGTATTTTATTGCATTTTGCTTTAATAGGAAAAAAAAACTAAAACGGCTTTTAAAATTAACTAGTTGGGTAACTAAAAATTACTCAACAAAAAGTAAATTGAAATTTAAAATTGTTTTTAAATTTAGAAATCAAAAATAAAATACAGGAAATACAATAAAATTAAAAGGTAGAAAATTGCAATAAAAACTCAGATAATATTATTTGAAATTTATAAAATTCATTTAAATTAATAAGAACAAATTAATCAAATTTTGAAATGTTGATGTTAAAAAGCAGAATAAACGTTTTTCTCTAAAAATTATAAACACTATTAATTTTCAAACCTAGACTAGTCTCTTCCTTTTTTTAATGGATAGGCGTCATCGGTGATTTTCCATTTGAAAAAAATCTCGATGTATATAAAAACAAAAAACAAAGAAAACTGAAATAAAGCGCTAACCCAAAGGACCGAACACCAAAAATGTTTTTCCTGATTATGTATTTCAGTTGTCTCTAAACAATTTTGCGATAAAAATCAAAATCTTCGATGGAGCACTTTTTGCAAAAATCTGTTTTAAATTTGCAAAAATTCAAATTTTCTCGAAAATTATTCGAGATACGAAAAAAAGACTTTAGACTAAAATTATTGCAGATACAAAATACTCTTGATATGACTTCAAAATTTGCATTGCACTATTTTGTAGCTGAAAAAATAAAAATTGACAATATCGAATATATTTTATTTTTGGCATAATATAGTATAACACACTGCTACAAAAAAACACTTTTTGTCAGAACTTGAAAACCGACCTAGTGGGGGTGAGGCATACAAAGCTAGGCCTACGGTGAGGCATACAAAACCGTTTTCAAAAATTTTGAGTTATTTTCAAAAAACTGTTTTAGGGTAGGTCGTAGAACTTTAGTACCTCTAACTCACACATTTTTGGACCGATTTCAAAATTTTAAACAGTTTTGGAAAGGCAAGGAATTTATATATTCCAAGAAATTAGGTAAGTGTTTATCAAAAGTTTCTCATTTTTGTTATTTTTTTTCTAATTTTTCAAATTCAACAAGAGTTATTTTAATTTTTTTCTATAAAAACCTATCTTTTTTTTGCACTGTATTTTCAAGACAATTTTATATAAAAAAACGAGATATTATTTGTTAAAATCGGTTTATATTTGCAAAAGTTACTAAACTTTTTCTAAAATAAAAATTTTGGGATTGCAGACTTTTAAGTTGATAAATTTGCTTGTTTAGTTAATTGTTTTTTTTTCATATGTCTTGCGCTGGGGGAAAAAATACTAAAAGCAGGTGTTAATGAAAAGTTGAATAACTTTTACATTTTTCATCCGATTTGCAAAATGCAAACCATGTTTTGTTAAGAACTAAATTTTCTTTATACGTTGGTATAAATTTGTATAAGCTTTCATATTAAAATAAATCATGAAAACCTACTAAAATCAAAAAAGTTTACAATTTTCGTTTTTTTTTGTAGATATTCTTACAAATGTATCAAAAAATGCACGTCATTTTAAAGCGTAACCAGTTTTCTTTCCAAAACCCGTTAAAAAATTTAAATTGGACAAAATCTGACTGAGTTACAGATCGATAAGTTGACGAACATCACTGAAAACGGTTTTTTTTAGAATAACTTCTGAATTTGAGGGTGTTTCTGAAATTTTTTGACACAATTTTTAATGTACTCAACAAGACCTATAACCCACGCTAGGTCGTTTTCCAAGTTTGTTTTCACTGTAGCACCGTGTAATTATTCTTAATTTGTTGTGGGCGTTGTGGTGTAATGGTTAGCGCGTTGGACTGTTACACAGATGGTCCCGGGTTCGATTCCCGGTGACGACAACATCAATTTAGAAAAATAATATGTATCAGTTTTCTATCTCTTATAAAGGGTCCGCCATCTAACGTTTTTTTTTCAACTAGTGCTTATTTCGTGAATGGTAACACTTAGCTCATGTCTGATTTGACAGATAATTAGTTTTATCCTTCCGCTGAACGAATATGGTCCGTATGTTCGTTACCTTGAGAAAAAAGTGAAAGAAACTGGCATCCTCATCGATAAACCAAAGCGTGAAAAGCCAAAAACAGTGCGTACACCCGAGAATATTGCTGCTGTGGCAGAAGTGTGCGTGAAGCGCAATCAACATCAATTCACCGTCGTTCTCAACAATTGAACATTTCGGAGACATCATTGAGACGAATTTTGCATAAAGACCATGGTATGACGCCATACAAAGTCCAATTGGTTCAGGAGTTCAAAAAAAAAAGTTATTTGGCGGACCCTTTATGTATCGCTGCGCCCACCTTCGGTGTTCCCATAGCTCTTAACCCCACCGAAGTAAAATAATGAATCAGGGCTATGAAACAAAAAGCTTCAATAAATTCGTCAACTCTACATCAGGTGACGAGCAACAACTGTTCTAAGATTATCATCTCGCGCAATTACAGTTTTGCCATGTTTGAAGTCCTTCATCTTTCACTACCTTTTATCTCTCCACTATACTCTTTCCAAAGAAAGCAACACATTAATTAATAGAAAGAATTTCCTAAGTGTTGCTTCTCTTTAAAAAAAAAAAAAAGAAAAAAAAAAAAATTTTGTGTATATCAGTTTTGGACTGTACATGCATTTGCATGAAATTCCTCGCCGTACTGATAATTATTATATCCGTAAAATTTCCTTACAACCATTTTACATTTTTTCGGATTGAGGCGATCTTTGTTATGCATATACAGCCAGCCCTCATCCTGTGAGTCCTTGAAACAAAATCATATTATATTTTCAAAGATGAGACTAAAACCATGTTTTATTTCCAATATCAGCGCAAGCGTTCATTTTTGTATTTTTTGTTTCATTCTAAAATATAAAATTTATAATTTTAATGAAAATGAAAATGAAAATTATTCAAGTTCGAGGCCATGCTCTATATTTCTTTATTAGGCTATTGTCCTAACAAATAATCTACAGAGTTTTTGGTTTCAAATTTATTAATTGACCACTTTCAGGAACGTGTTGATATATCTATTTCGGGAATTTTCTAGGTTCCCATCATCAGAACACGTTTTGAAAGAAGTGACAATCTTATGCAAACATCAAACATTCATATAACCTAGTCATCCCACCAAATGAGAACTAATGTATGAGCTCGAAGTTATAGATTATAACCATTGATCAAAAATAAATTGAAAACTTGTTCATTATGTGCAAGCTCTACCTTTGGTAGATATACAAAACACGCTTTTTGTTTTTATTCTAATTTTTATTTTTGCACTTGTTGTAAACATAATTTATGTTGTAACATAATTTTTATTTTAAAAAAAAATTATATCAATATTTACAATTTTATTTAAACAATTTTTGAATTTGAATCTCTTTTTGTATCTTAATCGTAAATTTTACATTGAAATTTTGTTAACTGAAAGTGTAGTACATTATGTTTTTCATCAAAATAATCTAACTTCTTTAGTTAAAACTTTAAGTTTTAAAAAGTAAAAATTTTAAAAGTACCTGCGCTCGCGCTTTAAAGGGTTAAAATTTCTCACATATGTGAAAGTTTCGAATAAAATGTGGCAAACATATTTACAGTCTATTGATTTGTATTGTATTTTTTATACAATATGCTAAAGGGCTTTTGATTTTTAACCCCATTCAATTTGGGAAAAAATTCCATAAACTAACACCCCTATTACCTGTTCATATAAAATTCGAAAGCTGTTAACATATCCTAAAAATATATCCTGTTGTTTAACTCTTGAACACTTAAGGCATCTAGTACTAACATATGAATTTTAGGGTGGATCGAATTAGGAAGAAATGATAAATTTCACTTAGGACAAGGATAAATAGATAATAAATATTTTTAAAAAGTTTTAGCTAAATTGAAACTGATCTTTGACCTACATTTTTCTTTTGAAAACTTACAAATTAAATTTTTAAATAAAGTAAAAAATAGTTTTTTTTTCGAAATCATACAAAATTTGCGGTATAAGCCAGGAAATGGAACAGTAGGGTTAAATGGGGAGGTTTCGCCACTGGGGCACATATACCCCACAGGTATAAGCCAGGAATTGAACAGTAGGGTAAAATGGGGAGGTTTCGCCACTGGGTCACATATACCCCACAGTTATAAGCCAGGAATGGAACAGTAGGGTAAAATGGAGAGGTTTCGAAACTGGGGCACATATAAAACCATCTATTTTCGCAGTATTTAAAAGAGTAGTTAAAAAGTTCCTTTCCATAATTTATGCAGTTATTGATAATCTTTCGTGTCACCAAATTTTACATTTGCAAACAAAAACTATATAGATTTGGTATATTTCGGATAACTTTTATATTTCGTGCGTTAAATTAAAATAACCTTTAAGATATCGAAGCGTTGATATTTACTTATTATATTTACACGATTTTTTTAGAATTTATTTCTAAGAAGTGTAAAAAGTGACCACCAGGTGGGGAAGTTACATTAGCAAAAATTGTTAGCACTTTAAAAGACGTATACGTAATATTAATTCGTTACATGGTTATATGTGTTTTGCTCCGGCCAGACTTAGATTCTGTTCAATAAATTCGAACTAAATAAACTTCTTAACATTTTTTTTTGCTGAAATAACAGCTATTTATATACATTTTTTTATGATTAATAAAAAGTAAAAGTTTTTCAACCGAACCGTTATATTTATAGCTGATAAATGTGCAACTTCAACTTGGAGAATTTACCCCATAAGAGGGTCAGTTATCCGATTTTAGTTACTTACTTATAAAAGAAATATAACGAATAAAGATAATTTATATTTTAAACATACAAATTAAAGTAAGATGTGTAAAATTTTAGAAAAAAAAAGTTTTTTTTCCAAAAATATGGTGGATTGAGTAAAGGCAGCGCTTAAAAAATAAGTGGCGAATGATCCCCCTTCTACCCAACAGTATTTTAAAGTTTAAGAGTTTTTTCAATAAAAAAATAGTGATTTTGAATAGAACGAAAAAGTCTAAATATTATAAAAAAAAAGTACCGCCAGTCTTGAAATATTTTGTTAAAGATTTAGTACTATTGTAATATTTAAATTTTTTCATTCTGAGTAAAAATTGGCTTGTTTTTTTTAAACTGAAAATTCCGGTAGAAAGAAATTTGAGTTGTTTCCGTTTATAAGAGAGAATCATACTTTCTCTTTGTTTCAATATTTCAGGTTGAAAATCACTTCCAATGTGTCTGAAACTTCCAAAAAATATTTTTAATATCTTTCCACATTTTGTGTACCCCTGCCCTTAGCAAAACTTATCCAGTTTCCTAATCCACCCTAATAAACATGTATGAGCATGTGTGTTTATATATTTTTGTTTCAGTTATCTAAGAAGGGAAGTAAAAAAAGAAAACTCTCTTAAAGATTTTATTAAAAAGTCACGTCCAATCAATTTAGTTGCATAAAAAAACAATTATCTCTTTTTTAAATAAGTCAAAATTGTAGTCAAGTAGCAATTATTTGAAGATGGAGTTTTTAAAAAGGAAAGATTTATAAAAAATTTGATAATAAGGAAATAAATTTAAGGGTTTTGTAAATCGAAAGAAATATACACAAATTTATTATGGTGGTAGGAATTTAATAGTTTAAGGGCATAAAGAAAGAGTAACTATTTAAAAGTGTTGCCAACTATTCTAAGGCGACAGGCTAAAATAAAGGGTCCGCCAAATAACTTTTTTTTTTTTGAACTCCTGAACCAATTGGACTTTGTATGGCGTCATACCAAGGTCTTTATGCAAAATTCGTCTCAATGATGTCTCCGAAATGTTCAATTGTTGAGAATGACGGTGAATTGATGTTGATGGCGCTTCACGCACACTTTCTGCCTCAGCAGCAATATTCTCGGGAGTACGCACTGTTTTTGGCTTTTCACGCTTTAGTTTATCGATGAGGATGCCAGTTTCCTTCACTTTTTTCACAAGATAACGAACATACGGACCATATTCGTTCAGCGGAAGGATAAAACTAATTATCTGTCAAATCAGACATGAGCTAAATGTTACCATTCACGAAATAAGCACTAGTTGAAAAAAAAACGTTAGATGGCGGACCCTTTACAAGTCTACTTATTTAGCAACTCATCGGCTAGCCTGGAAGTAGTGCCATGTGTTATTTTGAGTTTTTTTTTTATATTGTAACACTGAGAAGCTCTACTGTTCAGACATATATGAGTCATTCCATGTCAGACCGAACACCTTTTTTACAACACCTTTTCCGATTTACTTTAAATTTGCCAGATGTATTAAACATTAAAAAATATTGTACCCGTGTTTCCAGAAAAAAATGAAAAGTTTTTTTTGAAATGGTTATGGGCTTTTGAAAATCGTGTAAAGTCTTACGACATGACAACTTTTAAACTGATGGTTTTCTAAAACTAGTGAATGGATTTTAAAGATTACTACCTTATTTGAAAGGTATTTGAACCTTTATTTTTTTTTATTTTTAAAATTTGGTTTTTTTTTACTTTATTTCTGTTTTCCATCATTTTCGAACAAGTCGAAAAATCTGAAAAAAATATAACCTTAATATTGCCTGTAAATTTCAGAATGGAAGTCGAATGGATTCTATTTTTCCGATTTTTTTTCCATTGTAGTACCACTTGGGACATAATAAAGGGTCCGCCATCTAACGTTTTTTTTTCAACTAGTGCTTATTTTGTGAATGGTAACACTTAGCTCATGTCTGATTTGACAGATAATTAGTTTTATCCTTCCGCTGAACGAATATGGTCCGTATGTTCGTTATCTTGTGAAACAAGTGAAAGAAACTGGCATCCTCATCGATAAACCAAAGCGTGAAAAGCCAAAAACAGTGCGTACACCCGAGAATATTGCTGCTGTGGCAGAAAGTAAGCGTGAAGCGCCATCAACATCAATTCACCGTCGTTCTCAACAATTGAACATTTCGGAGACATTATTGAGACGAATTTTGCATAAAGACCTTGGTATGACGCCATACAAAGTCCAATTGGTTCAGGAGTTCAAAAAAAAAAAAATTATTTGGCGTACCCTTTACCAATAATTTTGTATTTAATTACAGGCCAATTACTTTTTGACGTCTAATTACATGTAATTGGGTGTAATTGAGTAATTGCCCTGTAATTAAATACCCAGATGTTAATACTAATCCCCATGTTTGGTATTACAAAATTTCCAAGGAAGAGTTTAAGCTCACAAGTATGAGCGTAGGTCTAAACTTATAAATGAAATAGAAAATTTTGACAAGTGAATGATTGTGAAATGTAATTTACGTCGCCCAAGTCTGTGTGTAATTCACATTTAAAAGAAAATAAACTAATCTTTTTTGAGATCAACAAAAAGTGTTATGTGTAACTCACGTAAAAAAAATAAATCTTTTTTTCTATGAACAAAAAGTGTTATGTGTACAAACTGGTATAAATATATTTTGAAACAAGGATCCTTCAAAAGGTGTTACTCGTATGAGTAGTTTTTCTTCAAAACCACGCACCGTTCTGAAGCAGAGATTAAATCAGGATTTCTTTTAATGTAGCATTTAAGGCACATGATGTAAATAAAATATCTCTCCTGAAAACCTGTTGAAAAACACATAGTAAAGGGTCCGCCATCTAACGTTTTTTTTTTTTTTCAACTAGTGCTTATTTCGTGAATGGTAACACTTAGCTCATGTCTGATTTCACAGATAATTAGTTTTATCCTTCCGCCGAACGAATATTGTCCGTATGTTCGTTATCTTGTGAAAAAAGTGAAAGAAACTGGCATCCTCATCGATAAACCAAAGCGTGAAAAGCCAAAAACAGTGCGTACACCCGAGAATATTGCTGCTGTGGCAGAAAGTGTGCGTGAAGCGCCATCAACATCAATTCAACGTCGTTCTCAACAATTGAACATTTCGGAGACATCATTGAGACGAATTTTGCATAAAGACCTTGGTATGACGCCATACAAAGTCCAATTGGTTCAGGAGTTCAAAAAAAAAAGTTATTTGGCGTACCCTTTACCAATAATTTTGTATTTAATTACAGGCCAATTACTTTTTGACGTCTAATTACATGTAATTGGGTGTAATTGAGTAATTGCCCTGTAATTAAATACCCAGATGTTAATACTAATCCCCATGTTTGGTATTACAAAATTTCCAAGGAAGAGTTTAAGCTCACAAGTATGAGCGTAGGTCTAAACTTATAAATGAAATAGAAAATTTTGACAAGTGAATGATAGTGAAATGTAATTGACGTCGCCCAAGTCTGT
Source organism: Delia radicum (assembly GCA_021234595.1). NCBI lineage: Eukaryota > Metazoa > Arthropoda > Insecta > Diptera > Anthomyiidae > Delia > Delia radicum. Next base: position 23,893,690 of record CM037852.1, on the reverse strand, counting down.
GTGTAATTCACATTTAAAAGAAAATAAACTAATCAACAAAAAGTGTTATGTGTAACTCACGTAAAAAAATAAATCTTTTTTTCTATGAACAAAAAGTGTTATGTGTACAAACTGGTATAAATATATTTTGAAAAAAGGTTCATTCAAAAGGTGTTACTCGTATGGGTAGTTTTTCTTCAAAACCATGCACCGCTCTGAAGGAGAGATTAAATCAGGATTTCTTTTAATGTAGCATTTAAGGCACATGATGTAAATAAAATATCTCTCCTGAAAACCTGTTGAAAAACACATAGGAAAGGGTCCGCCATCTAACTTTTTTTTTCAACTAGTGCTTATTTCGTGAATGGTAACACTTAGCTCATGTCTGATTTGACAAATAATTAGTTTTATCCTTCCGCTGAACGAATATGGTCCGTATGTTCGTTATCTTGTGAAACAAGTGAAAGAAACTGGCTTCCTCATCGATAAACCAAAGCGTGAAAAGCCAAAAACAGTGCGTACACCCGAGAATATTGCTGCTGTGGCAGAAAGTGTGCGTGAAGCGCCATCAACATCAATTCACCGTCGTTCTCAACAATTGAACATTTCGGAGACATCATTGAGACGAATTTTGCATAAAGACCTTGGTATGACGCCATACAAAGTCCAATTGGTTCAGGAGTTCAAAAAAAAAAGTTATTTGGCGGACCCTTTACTACTTGCAGGCAAGCCGACGAACTGGTTTTTTGTTAGTAAATCATAAAGTGTTGCCAACTACAAATTATTGTTTCCCTTTAAAATTTTCTTTCTTCGTTGATATAAATTTCTTAAATTCCGTGTCACCTACTAAACTCTAATCTTAATATTCTTTTAATCTAAAGGAACTAAAAACTTAACATATGAATCTTTATTATCCTTTCAAAAATAAATGTAAAGAATTAAACATACGTTCTCCATGTGTCTTTATATTAACATATAAACTTTTTATCTAAATTGTGTATTTAACATTTAAATAGTTGGTAATTGTTTATTATGACACTTATGTATAAGTTTATCTGCTTTATTTAGTCGTTTGTCATTCATCATGATATTTATTATATACTCTATTTAACATGCTAATTAACATCTATCACCAAAACATTTATACACTCACTTGTGTATCTCCTCTAACTCTTAACACACAAATTGCCTAAGGTAATTTTGGGTAAAGCTTTCCATCCATCCATGTCTCTGTGAATCTTTTGTTTTATTTATTTTACATTTTTAATTGCTGTAACAAACTGTTTTATGACAAAAAAAAAAAAAAAAATTCTGCTCGTTTTACACTTGTCATACTGACAATTGTCATTTAGGGCGGTTTTTTTCTATTTTATATTGTTTTTTTATGTCGTACGTGACAAATTGCTTATAAAGTTGTTAACATGGTATTTCATTTTTATTTTGTGTAAACTTACCTAAGGGCTTTTGCATGTTTATTATTTGAATTTTCAGATTCTTTTTGTAATTTTTATTTGTTCAGAAAGTGTTTTACTTTTTAAATTATGTTTTGGTATAATTTCACTTTTTTTTCCTTTAACCAACTCAAGTGTTGAGCTATTAACAGTTGTGGCTTTGTAAAGAAAAATCATCATTATAGTGCCACTAATTGGTCTGGTTATATCCTGTGGTTATTTTTCAATGTTGAGACAGATTTATTACCAACAAAAATGGGAAGAGTTTGTTAAATGGTAGGATATTGTTACAGTTGATTTTTAGATTTTGCTATGAAGAGATTTTTAGGAAATTAAATATTTTTTGGTTTTGATAAGATTTTAGCATATGCAAATTCTAAACATTTTAGTTTTGTAAAATGATGTTAATACTGCTACTAAAGTCTTGTATGTCTTATATGGCGCCCCGCAATGAACATAGGAAACGCTTATGCACGCAGAGAAAAGTGCATCATGTTTTGCATTATTTGATTGAAACGATGTTATGAAACGTAGCGAACATAATATTATCTTAAAGATCGTATTGTGATCCTAAATGATGATAAAATTGTAATCCGTGATCATAATATTATCAAACAGAATCATATATATGATAATTAGTCCTCAGTGATTATAATATGATTAGCCAGAATCATAATATGATAATTTCGGATCCATAATCATATTGAATTCTATTTTTTCTTTGCGATTATTGAAGAAATTATAAGAATTAGTAAAATTTACGGACAAAACTAAATTGTATTTGCATATACGACAACTTAACTGCAGTGCATTTACATTAACTTTCCGACTGACTTTCTTGGTTTAATATTCAATCTTATCTACTCTTTTGCAAATGTCACCTACATTTTCCAATCATTTGACAAGCATTATGGAGGTTGGCGGCAAAATACTGGTTATGAACGACAAACTCTATATGATCTAATTACAATCTCTGAGTTGGGTGCTGTGTAGAGTAAAGAGTAGCATGGCTGTATTGAAAAATATTCTCTTGCGTGCTGTGATGCCTGTTTTGACGATTTTTATACTTAAAATATCAAGAAACCGACTAATCCATTAAAAAATGTTTTTATTTTTTCATGGGATACTTTATTTTTGTCCATATTTTCACGATTTAATATTATTAGAGCAAAAAAAAAATCCAATGACATTTCATAGATCTAGTGCAAAAATTCATTGATATCATGCAGAGCATTCCCTGAGTGTATTTACACTACCTATATCCGGAATATAACTCTCATATCGAGTGCGAAAAATTGCGTCGGCGTTCTTCAACGAAAGTAGGGTATGCATCTTTATTGACCCACTAGAGCATCGTTGGTCCTACAATGGAAACTGGTCTACAGAGATAAATGAACTTATCTGTAGGGCCCGTGTTTTTATTCGCAACACACGCTTATCCAGTAGATATCATCCGTCTGTGGTCGATTACCCAGTGGATCGATCATCGCATTACAATGAAAATTCGCTCATTAGTCGAATCACCCGTAAACTCAACGCAGGCGCCTTTGCTTACATTTTAGAGATATTTAAGTCAAATATCCATGAACACTTCTCCCTATTACCTCGTTCCCATAACCTATTTTCTGTGTATCACCACACACCATGCGCTTCATTAGTATGGAGCGTCACGTGATGGTTAATGTATATTAAAAAAACACATTATGCTCTCAATAATAGTTGATCTGACATTGTAAGAGTGAATAATCCATTTTCTGGTTTATTGCGAAAATACTTTATCAATGAGTTTCAACGGACCATTACTCGGAGAAGGAATAAGATATTACATGTTGAAAATTAATATACAGAAAACCGGTTTTTTAAAATTTTATGTTAAGATATCCTAAAAAATCTGGGGAAATTGATATAGAAAAATTCTGAGGTCAGATTTCAAATTAAGTCGGCCTGTGTAATCATACGTTTGACATTTACAAAAGTAAAACTTCTAAGCGCTCAGAGATGTGCTAAAAAATGTTGTTAATCCCAAACGTTAATCAGACTCTAGCTATTGAGAATAGATTAATTTAGAAAAGGCGACTACACTCGGAGACCATGCTGCCAATTGCGATTGCTTGTAGCCATGGAAATCTCTCACTAAATAGTTTCTGCTTTGTATCCTCCCTTCGTCCACGGAGTACAGCCTTTCCCAGCGAGAAGCCCTTTAAGCGTGCTGGTCGTCCCCTTGCCTAAACCAAGAAGAGTTGTCCCTATTCTTTGGTCAGGAATCGGCCTTAGGTTCCGAGATACCTCAAAAGTTGTCAAGGCCGTCGATCTGATTTTTCATTTATCTTGATCTCTGAGCTCCACCAAAGGGAACAGACATCCATTTGTATATGTTCCGGAGCACATGTCGGATTTGGCCTAAGTGATTTAATAAAACCCCTCAAACTGTTCGATCTTATCCTATTGGACTGCAAGGCTTTCGAAGCGAAAAGGCTGTCCATGATTGGATGTTTTATCCATATTAAGTTCCGTTATTATCCACTTGACCCTATAAATTGCCTATATACGTAGAAGAAGCTACACTTGCTTGGAAGCCGATTTTGTCTCTTTCAGAAATCCAAATTTCAGCGAAATGGGAGGGTGATCCCGGTGATACCTTCTTTGTATATATATTGATTTTCCGAACTTCACAGTCCTCTATACTATTTTCATAAACTCGTGAAGCTCAGTTTCCGTTAAAAGACTCCTCCAATTTAAGTCTGATGTGTGGAATTACAGGTCTTTCAAGCATATCGAACCGAGATGATGTAAACCTAATTGCACTGACATCCTTAAAAACTCCCGAGAGATCCTTTGTCAACTTTATAATTCTTTTTCGAGATACAAAGCTTGTATAATTTGAGCAACCAGGAAGTGATTGGACTTAGCAATGCGACTTGTGCAGATAAAAGATTTCAATTCCCCAGCCTATTCTTTCTGGGTAAATACGTCCTTCCTATCTCATTGTGGTGCAATCTGCAAATGGATAACAAGTTCCTAGATATTCACATCATTGCAGCCGAGAAAGTAAAGATTAAGTAAGATGACAAGTAATTTCGCTGATGATTCGTTACAGGGTATATTTTCCCACTTAACTTAAGTGGAGTTGCATCGGCTCTCGGCCAGTTCTTTATGAATTTTGTCTAACGAGAAAGCTAGGTTCCTCCCGATTGAGCCCAATCTCAGTTTAGGGGTTGAAATGTAGGGTAAAAACGACCCTATTTTCCGTTTTTTATGTTTGTTTCAAATTTGGAATCAAATGAAAGGTATATTGATGAACTTTTCAATAAAAATGTTTCAAACTCATTTAGAACCTATTTTATATGCGATCTTATATGGCATTTAGACTACATTGCAAACACGTGTTTTGAAAAATAAAGAACCGTTGGAATAGAATAAGGAGCTTAAATACGTGTTTTCGCGAAACAAGTGTTTTGCTGCCTAGTGTGAATGTGGCTTTATAACCGGGTTTAAGCGAAATCTTTAGGAACTCCCCAACAGAGTTGCCTTGTAGGTCACGCCTATGGGCAATTGATACCATTAAGTATATTTATGATTATAACAATAAGTTCTTTAAAGTACCTTGTTTGCCTAAGATGTATGCTACATTTCCTAGAAGCGAAAACTAGGATCCTAATAGCTTCTTTTCTCTCCTATAGATGTGGCTTTAACTAGTTTTGAACTGTTATCGATTGAAAGCCAATTTCCTGATGGTAAATTTGAAACAAAAACATAAAAAACTGACATAAAATTTTCCAATGTATCTGAATTTTATAACAATCTGAGTGAGAAGGGCTATTCATAAATTGATAATGTCTGTCTATTATTTTACAGAAACGGTATTTTGAAAAAAAATTAAAAAAAAAATTCACAATTTATATCCCAAAATTATAAATAAATAAAAACTTTGGTAGGCGAATTTTTGTAACCCCCAGTTACTTATTAGGTTCTAAGCGCAAAATAAAGTTGACATAAAAATTCCAAAATTTATTTTCCGAAATCAAACGCGTTTGGTAAAAAATCGAGTGTTCCTTAAGTATTACCATTTAAACTACATTTTCCATCCGAAAAATTATAAGATATTTAGCTAATTGGTAAATTTTGACAATGTTGCGCTTCTAAACATAAAACATTAAGTTTTTGAAGATATCACGATTTCAACTTTCTAAACTTCCTGTTGATTGAATTTTAGATATTAGAGTCTTATGAAGCATAATGTTTCGAAAACAAATGGTATTTCGGAAACATTAAAATCAAACTTCAAATCTTTAGAACTAACAAGGACAGTATCCCGACCCGAGCAGGCAGATTTTTTGAATTTTCGATATGCTCTAAAGGATAGAAAAGAGACACGTTTCTTTTTAGCTCACGTTTAAGGGTTAAAAAGTGGGGTTTAAAACTCATCTGTTTTTGTATGAAAACTTGTCCTTAACTTACGAAAACTAGATTTGTATGTACACAGCGTTAAAGTACTCATGATACCGATATTGCCTATATAGTGAAACCAGAGCTGTCAAATTTTTGAATTATTTTAAATATAGGTAAAAGGGGCTCTTCGGGAAAAGTCACATAAAAACTGAACGATTTCGAATAACGGAAAAACCCCCTAAATTAAATTAAAGAGGTATTACTATGCCTTATTTTTAGCTTGTATTAAATTCCTTAATAAAACGCCAGATTTAGTGTTACTCAAAACACATTTTTTTAAATAACAAAAATACTTGAGTCTTTAGACATGATTTGTACACCAGTGAAATTGTCTTCAAAAAACTTTTCATTTGATACCAAATTTGTCTATAGTTACTTTAAATAGAACGAAATATACCGAACTTAGTAACGCCTAAACATGAGATTGGGCAGTTGAAAAGAAACACTGGTCCCTTAAATTTATATTATCTACAACATAACCGGCGCTCATTAAGATCTGTCGGTCCGGGTCCTATTACCTTCCTTGTAAGTCACGACAATGGAAAATTCTCTTTATAATAGTAGAAACCCTGCGGGAAAGGTACCTATCACAGCACACGGCACGTTACCGGTTCATTGTGATAGGGACCTGTCACGGAACCGGTTTTTTTTATATTAAAGGGACCGGTCACTTTAACATGGGCTTGTCCTAGGAGGGGGCAATTTCCCTCTGACATGTCACAGGACCGTCATAAAATAACATGTCACAGGACTAACGCAAAAAGAACATATCATTGAACCAACGCAAAAGAACATGTCACAGAACTAACTCCATTGAAATATTAATTCCAAAAAACTTTTTCTTTTTTAATGCAATTAGCGGTAAGAAAAAAATTTGACTTTATTAGTCGGACTAATATTTTCATCCAAAAAATTAGAGTGGTGCCTATATGACCAATAAACTGAAAATACCTTTAATTTGATACTAATTTGTTTAATTAATTTGGAAGAAATAAAAATAAATTAAAAAAAAAAAAATCCTGAACCTGTTATCTATTTTTTCAGTTCAGTCGGAGTTCTTCCTCTCAGGGACTTCCCTAATAGATACTTTAAAATCCGCCGATAGGTATGTTAAAGCCCGCCATATTTGCCCCTATTTTAAACTGGTAACGGGATAAGTACTATAAGAACCGGTCTTATTTTCACCTACTACAGGCCTGTTACTTTCAGACCCTTCACTTGATAGAGACTTTTAAGCCGATCACGTTATAGGATCTGTTTTTTCACCTACCACGGGACTAGTACTTGTATACCCATCAAGTGATAAAGACTTATGTACCGATCTTGTCTTCACCTACACTCAAAGGAAAAGCTTCATAATATCTATGACATGTTTCATAGATTTTCGTCCAATTTAACGTTTCATAGTTTTTATGAAACATTTCATGAAAAATAAAATGAATTTCATCATATTTATGAAATGTTTGACTATATTTTGTATAAATAAGGATTTCATTATTTTTCTGTAGAAAAAAGTTCACAGAGACCATGAAAAGTTTCATCAATATTAATGAAGTTGTTACATTGGACGAACATTGATTAAACTTATTCCTGGTTTTCTCTGGGTGTACTCCAGGACTGGTACTTTCAGATCCATCACGTGATAGAGACTTTTAACCGGTCCTGTTTTCATGTATCATAGCACAGGTCCCAATTCCCAACTTACCCCTTTTTCAACGCAGGGAAGTTACTACTAGTAAATATAAGCTCTTTAAAGGACCCTGTTAGCCTAAGATTCAATGGGTTTTGTCTCCCTTACAAAAGTGGCCTTAAATTTGTAGCTCCTATCAATTTACAACCAATTTCCTTTTTGAAGTGTCGAGGTTAAGAAGAAGAATAAACGTTTTTCTCTAAAAATTATAAACACTATTAATTTTTAAACCAGACTAAACTAGTTTCTGCCAGGCGTCATCAGTGATTTTCCATTTAAATTGTATTACTATTAGTGTCTTATAATTGTCAGATTGTCTCTTATGATAAATTTTTCAACAACCTGCGGCTGTAAGAATCAAACCTGCGATCATCTTACATTACAAACGTAACAATACCAAGTCATGACCGTTAAGCGATGACACCCAAGTATGGCCTCGAATGTAATGCAGCTAAATTGCAGTTTTCTTTGCTATTAGCTTTTCTGTCAGAATATGCAATAACAGTAGGGAAAAACTAATTTACATAAAATTTCATAAAAATTCGGGTGTTTTCGTAGAGCTTCTTTTTTTTTGTTAGAATTTCAAGACGTTTTTACAAATCTATAAATCTGAAAAAATTGTATAAAAAATTTAATTTCAGACTGTCGTTCAAATCCGAAACAAATCTCAGCTTTAAAAACAAGATAATTTTTTTAGATGTTTGTCTTTAAAAATCGATTTGGAATTTTATGATTTTTCCGTACACACAGAGAAAGAAATAAAGTGACAATCGAATCGAAAAGTGTATTTTAATGGTAACAACGTATAAATTTAGTTATTACAACAATATTTACATTAGATTTCTGAACATTTTGGGAGTTGGAAATAAAATTCTGTGGAATTAACCGAACTTTGTTGTAAAAACTAATCTTAAGTTTTGCCAACCGAATCTGAGTCGTAGTAACCGAATTTCAGTTGCCAAATGGCTAAATTTTTCTCTGTGTGTATTAAACCCAAAAGACTCTGGATCCTAAGAACTTTCATAAATGTGGGAAAATTATCGAACCCTCTTTATACTAGAATATATTCCATATGACTTAACACCCTTCTTTAAAACTGATTGAAATAGTAGATGCCACAAGATCACAGTAATAGTAATATTAGGCGCATTGGAAACTATTTTTATTTATTTTTAATAATTTTTTTTTAATAATAATATCCCTGCAGGAAACGGAGCAGTCACTGGTATGGTCACGTGACTAGAACTTTGTGTGTATGAACTTGTCCTAGTTTCCGTTCTGTTATATGAAAGTGACTGGTACTTTTAACATGGGCTTGTCATAGGAGGTGGCAATTTCTACCTTTGAAGCACTTTCTGACTGAAATGAATAAGCTACGGGACAAATTAGAAGTAGGTAGTGTTAAAGTAGATCATTTTAGGATTTATGTGGTATGCAACAGGACCAGTGGGAAATTATTTATCACGTGACTGGTGTAGCTGTACGTATTATAGAACTGGAGAGCAATTTTTGATGGAAAACTAGTCACCTATAAACCCAATGTGTGCTGTTACAGGGGTAGTTTAAATGGAAGAGCTTTGTAAAGTTTAACTGCAATGGTCTAGGGAGTACATGTCACCGGGTATGCGAAAAGTAATTAGAAAACAACAAGTTAATTTTTATTCACCGTGTGAAAACGAGTTGCTAAATTGCTCGTCCGGAACCAGTCACTGTACTTCACCAAATAAGCGTGTCATAGCAAATGTTTACAAAAACCTTCAAAAAGGCACAACAAAAATCTTTATTTTAAAATAAGTTTATTTCAGTGTTATGTCCGCTTTGTAGCTGTCAATGGACTGAATCATTTGGTACTAATTGCCACGTTTTAATCCATTGCTAACGGGATTGAACCAGTTCAATAACCAGTTGCAACTTCAACTGCAACGGAACTAGTTGCTTCAGTACACTTTAATGTTATGTTACTTTTTCTCCAGTTACATGATATATCTGGTACCAAGCAGTCAATGTTTTGTCACCATTACTATAGTCACGTGATTTGTCATTTCACACAAATTAACACTTTTGGTACACCACAGTTTCGGTTTCACCAGTTTAATGACGAGCCCCCCAATCACATATCACAGAATCGTCACTTTAGATAAATCGACCCTTCATTTCCCGCAGGGATGATATAATAATATCCATGTGCGCCCCGGTAGGCTAGTTGGTAGCGTACTGGCTTATCAGTGCGGGGGTCGTGGGTTCGATTCCCATTAGAGGCACTGGTGTGTTTTCGCTACAACGAGCCGAAAGCCATAGTAGCTAGTGCTCGGTTAGGGTAATAGGATATAATTTTATATGATTATTAATTAATTAATAAACAAATAAAAAAAATTTTTTTGTCAATTTGTCAAAAATGTGTCAATTTTCTTTTAATTTTACCATCTAAAATCAAAACCTTTGCCACCCCAATCGAATTATAGATAAATCGCTCTGTGAGAATGGACCGGTCAAAAGACATGTCACGGAACAGTTAGTTTTAAACTGGTCCTTCTTTACCAGTAGCGGGGTTGGTCCTATTTCATCGTTACTGTTTTCCCATCATTTGATAGACCTTTTAAACTTTTATTCTACATATTTTTAAAAACGCATTTATGATTCAAATTATATTTTCAGTCCACTTTATATATTGTAGATAAAAAATATATATTTTTTTTATTAAATTACGAAAATTAAATTTAATGCCCGAAAAAAAACTATTTAAATAAAGTCGACCTAAAGAATAAAACTATTATTTTTCTGAATCAATCGGGAGTGGTAAAAATTGTTATAACACTAGTTTATGGCGAAATGGAAAGTTTGAGTCCCATTTCGCTAACAATATTAATTGTTGCAACCTTTTTGGTCCTAAATAAAGCAAAAACTCGTTGAGATACATTTTTAAGTCAATACCGCCGGCATTTCATTATTTGGTACAAATTAAAAATTTTCGAAACTAAAATTTCTTTCTTACCTTCTTCATGTTGCTGTTGTTGTTGCTGACGATTTATTAAATCTCCCAACAGATCTCTTATTAAAAATGATTTTGAATTTTGATTGTGCATATTAATTATTTTATATTTTTAAAGTCAAATATTATTTCTTTTTTAATTTCTTTAAAGAAATTTTTAAAATATTTTTCAAAATTCAAACACTACACTCTAAAAATCCTGTGGATTAGATTCCTAGCAAAATACCGACGGTTAAAATGGTTTTAAATAAATATTATCAAATTTATTCAATAATCCGTTATATCCGTTAAATGTTGTCTTTTTAACAACGCGAAATGCACAACTGTTTTTTTGACATGACACGCTGTAAACCATTTACCATCATAAATCTCAATATTACAAGGAGTAAAAAAAAAATATGCATAAACCGAATTGACTTTAAAGCTAACAGCGCGCTAAACGAATTACAAATAAATACTGACAGTTATGGCAAAACATTAGCAAAAAAAATATGTCAGGATAAATATCTTCTCTAACAGCAATTATGATGAGTTTGATGAGCAGGGGGGTTTTAAAAGGATTTAAGTCAGCAAATCTCACAAAATGTACTCTTACTCTCTGGGTAAAATAAAATTAACGGTAAATTACCTCCCCTAAAAGAAAACGTTAGCCATTTTGTATTTTTTTTCGTGCCTTTAAAATTTATTAAACTTTTATGTTTTACTATCTCTTTCTCTCTTAAAGAAAGCTTTTTTAAGGGTTTCTTATGGCTCAGGATTATAGCTTAGGAATTAGTTGGGTGTTTTGCTAACAAGGGTGTTAAAGTTTAAGCTTTTTAAAATGCTGTTACTCTATTGGTTAGCAAAAATTCCACCTTCCCTCCTTTGGCTATCATTAGAAAGTATTAACAACTTTTAAAAAACATTTAATTAACGTTTATTATTCGATTTGTTGTTGATTTGTTTATAAAAAAAATATAAAAAAAATATTAACATTTGTTATTAAAGTTCATTATTAATTTGCTTATTTTCAAGTATTTGTTTTACGTAGTCCTTTATATGCAGGATACCATTTTCCGATGATGCTATATGAAGATTATTACCATTTACATATTCCGTATTGATGTGAGGATTATGTAATTCGGATATTAAAGTACTGCATGCGGTCGAGGGGTCATTAGAAGCTTGTAGATTTTTCTAAAATGAAATTAAATTACAAATATGTTTTTATTGTTAACCAAAACAAATGAAGTTTCTTGAAGATTTAGGTTTTCCCCGAAAAAGATGTTGTTAAACTTTAAATGCCTCAAATCGTAATTTATATTGTGAAAATGAACAGTGAAGTCGCCGTTTGGTGGACTCTATTTTATCCACATTTTTTGTAACAGAAAATGTCTGAATTCAAAAGGCCCGAGATTATAGATTACAAAGATGTCTTATTCCTTGACTTTTGCTGTCACTGAACTTAACTCTTGAAAGTAAACCATACATCACAAAATAAAGGACGCCATTGAAATCAGAGTGTTCGAAATACAGGGTGTTTCATAGCTATAACATAAATTTTGTTTTCCAATTATTTCTTAAACTACTGAACAGATCGATTATATTTGTAACTTAAAATGTCTGAATTCAAAAGGCCCGAGAATTTAGATTACAAAGATGTGTTATTCCTTGACTTTTGCTGTCACTGAACTTAACTCTTGAAAGTAAACTATACATCACAAAACAAAGAACGCTTTTGGAAGCAGATTGTTCGAAATACAGGGTGTTTAATAGCTATAACGTCAATTATGTTTTCCAATTATTTCTTAAACTACTGAACAGATCGATTATATTTGTAACTGAAAATGTCTGAATTCAAAAGGCCCGAGATTGTAGATTACAAAGATGTCTTATTCCTTGACTTTTGCTGTCACTGAACTTAACTCCTGAAAGTAAACCATACATATCAAAATAAAGGACTCCATTGAAATCAGAGTGTTTGAAATACAGGCTATTTCATAGCTATAACGTCAATTTTGTTTTCGAATTATATCTTAAACTACTGAACCGATCGTTATATGTCTTCGGAAGATTTGATCAGCTGTGTCTTATTTTTTGATCGATGCAGCATGAAAAGATGTTGTTGTTACGTGTCGTTGAATATGTTATGTAGTTTCATAATTATAAGGTCATTTTAAAACTTTTATAAAGGCTTTTATAGCTTAAAGGACCGTATCGGATTTGGACGAAAACACTATAATGTGCTATATTTGTCGCGGCGAATGAATTTTTTTCTATCAAAATTGTTTGTCTTCAATCTAACAAGGAGGATTATTGAGAAAAAAGCAGGTCTTTAATTTGGTTAAATTTAGGAAAATTTTTCTATAAAATACATATTTTGTAATAAAATCGCTGAAAATACATATTTTTGCACCAAAACTGCAATCAAATCAAATAAACATAATTTTTTTTTTATCCCGATTAATTTTTACCCAAAGTTTTTATCACTTTTTCTTAAAATGATGTTATAATCGCAGAACACTAGACAAGTACATAATTTAAAATATTTTACAACACTTAACTACAACAACTTTTTATGTTAGATCAATCGAAAAATAAGACACAGGTAAGTAAATCTTCCGAAGACACCTAAGCGATCGGTTCAGTAGTTTAAGAAATAATTAGAATAAAAAAGTGACGTTAAAGCTATGAAACGCCCTGTATATACAACGAGCTTAAAAGTCCTATACTTCATTACAGGTAGTTTTATATATCGGAATATATTTAGAAGAACATTTAATTACACTGTGATAGTCGAAAAAATGAACTTCGATGAATCCTTTTCGAACTATTAGGGGGGAGTCTCCTGAGTGCGAAAGTACATTTGGAACTGTCAGATTGGCTCCAGTTTTTGAGAAATCGGTATATATCCATTTTTCATGGATATTAGCTATGTCTGCGCTATTTGAAATTTTTTTTTCGACTGTATTAGTTTTTTTGCCTTCTTAGCTTTCTTTTACGGAATGTTTTGAGTTAATATACCCTTATAACATAAATAGGCTAGGTCCGAGAGAGATCCCGAGTGATAATTTTTTTAAAAAACAGTCAGTTTTTCAATTAAATAAATCTATGTTTTTTTACACTTTGATTAAATAAATATTTAATACAAATATTTGTTTCAATCTGAACGCTCGACAAATATTTTTTCGTTTATTTTATTTGACACTATTTGAGAGCTGTTTGAACAAACAAAAACAATCAAATATTTGATCATAGTTTGAACATAAAATAAAATTTGAACATAAAAAAAAAAATTTTTATTTGACACAATTGGAAGCAAATATGTAAACAAATATTTTGTTTAAATATTTGATTAATGTGAACGTACCTTTACGCATGAGTTTCCAAAAACCCGTTTAATCGAAGACGAATCTAAAGACTATACTTCCTTCCGGGCTTCAGCGGATTGGCTAAGACTTTAAAGGAGAGACTTTTTCCCCTTCATGTACCTCTACTTTATGCCCCTCAATGATGTCTAAGCGGGATAAGGAACACAAATACCAAATTTCAAGATCCTCGCATGATCGGTTTTACTTAGCAACCACTGGAAAGAAAGACTTTTCCTCTTTTGTCCCACCCTGTAGAAAATTCCAAAAATTCAGTCTAAAAGGGAGGTCTAAACTTCAAATTTCTTACTTTATTGGTTCAGCCTGGCCTCCAAGGGGGCAAATTTTGCCTTTCGTACCCCCTTTCCGTTAAAATTTTTATAAATCCTGTCTTGGCGGTTGTCTTCTCAGTATAGGAAACCCACTTAAGTACCAAATTTAAAGTTCAAATTGGTCATATTATGTCTAATCGAAGTTAGGAACCCACTTAACAAATTTCAAGTTTCTCGCGGAAAAGAAGAGACTTTTCCCTTTTTGGTCCCTCTCATTAGGGATTTCCAAAAATCCAGCCTAAGCGGATAGGAGATAGGAATCCACATACTAAATTTCAAATTCATGGCTTCATCCGTTTGGCCAGGCCACCCAAAGGGGAGACTTTTCACCTTCATGCCTCTCCCCACAGAAAATCCCGTTTAAGATGATGCCTAAATCCGAGGATTTAGAAACACACATACCAAATTTCAAGTTCCTCTCTTTAATGCTTTGGCCAGGCAGCTAAGGGGGATAAATTTCCCCTTTTTGTCCCTCCCCGTAGGGATTTCCAAAAATCAAGTCTTCCCTTACGCGGACATTTTCATGCCAAATTTCAATTAATATCTCCATCGGTATAGGCTGGACGAGTCAGCAAGTCAGTGAAATTTTTTCATGCCAAATTTCAATTAATATCTCCATCGGTATAGGCTGGACGAGTCAGTAAGTCAGGTATAGGCTGGACGAGTCAGTAAGTCAGTGACATTATTATTTATATATATAGAGTGAAGTCATGCCGTGTTATTTAGGGATAATTTAATTTTTGAGACATTGCAGCAGAAAAGTTTGCCAACCTAAGCCCACAAGATTTACATGACACCAATAATCAACAACTTTTTATCTAACCATTTTAAAACTGCTTTAATAAGCCCAATTGAAGTCCCTTGCTTAAATCTCAGATTACATTGAGACTTCTTCAAGAAAATAACCGGTCCGTCCTATTACAAAGCGCAGAATAATTGACTTTGGAGATTAATAATGAAAGAGTTTTATCCAAGTCTTTTATAATCCACCAGTGGAACGACTAAAAGATATCTTAAAACACGATTATCATTACTTTAGTTGGTTAGATGCCATTCAGCTTCAGCTGTTTTGCTATTGCCAAACAACAGCTAAGATGACCTTTAACCGTCTACTGGCTAATAAAATTCTGTCAGAACATTGCCAATTCTAAAAGACTATATTTAAAAATCACTTCCATACAACTTACCGTCCAAAATTCATTACCCGGTAATGCATTACCATCCCATGCATATGAAACAATCAGCAACATGTTATCGTAGTCAGGAGATTTCTGAAAGCCAATAATTTTTTAATTGAAAGAAAGTTTAATTAATCGCTTCTCTTCCTTACCAACTTATCATTAGGATTTCTTTTCGATATTAAAGTTTTAATACCACCTCTAGGATGATAATCGGATTTTAAGAAACCGTCATTTTTTAAATCTCCCCATTCGTGTAAATTAAACCAAGATAAATGCACGACTCCTATATTATTGAGGAAGGGTAATAAATATTTTAAGCGTTGATAAAAAGTTTCCATAAAAATTTTATCCTGTTGAGAAGCAGCACGCCAAACACCCAACCCGAAACCCACAACATGTATATAAGCCAATTTTCCCGAATCCTTAGCTCTTTTTTCAGCCTCCAACAGTAATAAATCAAATGATATGGAATAACGTTTCTTCATCATAAGATTATCAAAAATTACTAAACAATTGAAGGAGTCACCAAAACGTAGATTGTCTTTGGTAACCTTTTCGTATAAATGATCTTGTTCTTCATAAAATTTCTTCCAAATTCTACGATAATCTTGCAATTTTTCTACTTTATCAATTTTCTTTAAAGGATTTATGGTTTCCAAAATAGTTTTAGGTTTAGTGTTATTTGAAGGCGCACAACCATAACCGTTTTCCGGAGTATTCTGATTTTTTGTAATGGTTATATCTTGAAATTCCATAACTTCTTTACGCTCAAAACGTGCACCTATAATATCCACTACAATACCTTCACGTTCTATGGTAGATAAATCCTTTTCGACTATACCGTTATTAGCACGATTGCCATTATTAATGAAATCACTTCGGGAAGAAACTGAAAGTAAGGCGGATATCTGAAAAGGTTTTTAATCAGGAATTAAAATATTATTTTCATTATCCTTGTATTTTCTTTTACCTTAACTTCATCATAACTTAGCACCTTATCTAATGTTAGTGGTTGTCTTTCTTCTTTGGTACCCACGTTTAGATATTTTGGACCAAATCCCATTTCTCCTGTTATAAGCAGATAATCATCATCACTTCCCACAAAACTTATACATCTTTTGGTTAATAATCGTTGTACAAATTCCGTTATTGTCATATTTTTATATAGTTTTCTTTCTCGCGAAGTTCCTGGGAAAATAAATATAAGAATTAAAGAAAAATTTCAATATTTTATAAAATTTAAAAATTTTCATGAAAAAACTTCATTCTCCCGCCCTTTTAAGCCTCGAAATATAAAATTAGATCGATCGAAATAAATACTGGTCTATCGGTTTTGTCTTATCTTTCGCATATCCAAATTTAACCTCAATCGAAATTTTCCGAACTTTTTGCCTCTTAACCAATTTTCCTGTACAAACTTTAGACTATGAGAACTTTTTCTACAAAAAAGCCTTCATGTTTTGAAAACCCTTTTTATCAAAAATCTTTTAAGGAAATCCCTCAGGTTCTGGTGATTTTTTCGATTTAAATCCCTTTGATTCTAAGGGCTATATAAAACTTTAAAGTCTGAGTACTTTTTCTATTTAAAAACTATTAGATCCTCAAGACTTTTCCTTGTAAAAAACGGAAAACTTTCTTCTGTATAAAAGAAGTATAAGAACTTTTTCCTATAGAAAAACCCTCATTATGTCAAGATGTTTTTAAAGAAAAATCCTTAGACTTCTGAGCAAATTTCTTTTAGAAAACCCCAAGATTCTGGAGACTTATATCTATACAAATTTTTTCACATTCTAAGGCATTTTTTCTTTAAAAAGCTTCCACACTTCAAGCATTTTTTTAATATAAAAAAATCTTTATACTCTGATGACTTTTTTTGTGTAAAACCTTTAAATTTTATAGAAAAATTCTCAGATTACTATGGAAAAATCCAGAGATTCTAAGAAATTTTTTCTATAGAAAAATCCACAGGTACAGAGAATTTTTTCTTATGGAAAGGATTGCATATTCTGAGATAGTTCTCCAATAAAAACACATACTTAGAAAATTGTCCACGGCACGGTGCTGAAGAGATTACAATGGCGACAAGTAGTACAAACTATGCCCACTAAAACGGACCACAACTCAAAGTCTAAAGAATACTGGTCTGAACTACCATGTGGATAATTATTCTTCGAAATGAAGATCGGTAATTTGTGGTGGAGTCTTTTTGAATGGTCCATGGTTCGTTTTCGAACAATGTGATGTTAAAAGGCTTTATAACTTTCTCCAAAACGTCGGATTGGTATCGGTGTTGGTACACATCAGTATCGGTATTGGTACACATTGCCAACGTTTTTACTTTTTTCACAAAAGGGGAGCCGTAGAACGCCGTCATAGGCGACTGATACCCGATGGTAACCTCTTTGAACTCTTGGAACAAGGTTTGATCATTGCGTCAAGTTGATGGCTGAAAATAGACTCTTATCATTATGTTTGATGAACAACTTCTAGAGAGTAAAAATATTCCTATCACCAACAAAATTCATTTGGCAGTACTCGTGTACTGTTGAGAAGAATACGCCGAGCTTTAACAATTAACTAGGGTCATTTCCGTTACTAATCTTTAAAGACCAAAAATGTTCTCTTTCTATATAAAATGTTTAGTTTTTACTCTGGCTTAAGTAATATTTTTCTGGTAACGTTGTAAAATAGAGACGGAAGAGATTAGAAAAATAAACAAAAATCTAAAAATAGAGTATTTGGGTTTTTGTTAGTGTTGGTCACTTCTGAGTATAATATGCAATAACCGAAAAGCAAATAGGAAAGAAAACTGCAATTTAGCTGCATTATAATTGAGGCCATACTTAGTTGTGATCATTATATGGTCATGACTGGGTATTGTTACATTTTGCATGTAAGAAGAAGCGCAGGTTCGATTCTTACAGCCGCAGTTTTTTGTAAAAATTTATCACATAGAGACAATCTGACAATTATAAGACACAAATAATAATACAATTTAAATGGAAAATCACTGATGACGCCCATCCATAAAAAGGCAGAAACTAGTCTAGTCGGATTTAAAAATTAATAGTGTTTATAATTTTTAGAGAAAAACGATTAATCTTCTTCTTAACCTCAACCTTTCTAAATATTTTTACAGTTTTATTAGTTTTTGGTTTTTATATGCATCGAGATTATTTTAATGTTATTTTTAATTTTTAACTAGCTTTCAACCTCCGTATATTTACAAAATTAAAGTAAATCAAACATATTAGCTAGGTTGATACTACATTCAGGGAACTACTGCTTTAAAAATATGTAGTTGTTTGGATTGTAATACAGTTTCTTTATTTTTATTTTTAATGTAAATGTCAGTCATTTGTAGAACAAATACAATTTTTTACTAACCTTGTAGTTCATTTAAAAAACAAACCACGTCAAATGACTGTTTTATGATTTTACTTGAATTTTTTACAGTAGGTTTTTGCTATTTAAAAAAACGAAAAAAATAAATGTTTGTTTATTTTTTACTAAAATTGTTAGTCATTTTTTGAACATTAAAAAAACAAATGACAATGTTTGTTGAATTTACTGAAATGTAAGTCGTCCTTTATTCAAGTGAAATTTCATTTGTTTAACTACATATGCAGTGGTCTGTACCTACATAGTATTATAAGTTTAGTATGTCGATCTGACTAAAGATCTCATCAGAACCCGAAGTTTTAGCTAAAGCCTCCAGAATAGGCAGAGCTTTAACAAAAAAACCTATTAATCATCAATTTTGCTCCATTCTTGTCCTCTTAGTAATCAAACACGTGGCTAGGGTATTTTCCTAACAATCATCATGACGTTAATAAACCTTTATTCAACAAAAAAAAAATAAACAATAAAACGGACTTTCCTTAATAGTTAAAATATTCAGTTAAAATTTTCAATTCAAAACAAAAAGTTGTTATATTATATTGAGTATTGAAATAAACGAAAACAATCTTTGTTTTTATGGATTTTGTCAATTAATATTCAACAGTTGAAAATAAACTAAAAAATACAATTGTTTTAAACGAAAAGTAAGTAGTCCTCTTTTTAACTGATTTTCTGTTAATTTAATGTGTATATTCTGTAGTCTTTACGGAAAAAATATTGTGAGTGTACACATTATAAATGAAACTAATTATTGATTTTTAAAATTTTTTATTTGGACTCTTAGTATTACTTTTAGGACCTAGACTTAAAAGTACCGTCAGTGTATTAGGACCTAGACTTATAAGTGTCACAGATGAAAAAACAAAATAAAGGCATTATTTAAAAAAGCGCTAATTATTTGACTCGTGATATTCAGCAAAACAGTTTTTCTTTTCGTTCAGGCATAAAAACACATCACAGTGAGAGTACTTGGAATGAGACTTAGATTGTACCTTCTTCATGCTACATACCTCACATCTCCCTCTTCTTTCCACAAACACTGGCCAATGAATACCTCTGTTACCAAGCCTTACATCTTTCAATGTGGAGAAGTCTATTTTGCGCCTTTTATTACAAGGACTTGAAACATTGTCTTTTGGCTTTCGTTTTTTCTTACCCACATCTTTCATAGACATTGAACCTTGGGCTACTGATCTTCTAAAATCTTTGACTATAGATTTTTCAATTATAAGTCCATGTACAATATATGCATTTACAAAAGCGATATCTAGCACACCCCAAAATATCCTATGGCAGCATTTAGGCGATTTACGGTCAACGCAATAGAGTGCTCTTAATCGAACAGCGGTGTCAACACCTCCCATATATGCGTTATAATCCTTTACAGACCTAGGACAAGTAATCGTAGACTTGGTTCCATTCTTCTGCTTTCGTAAAACAGTAGTTTCTTCACTGCCATGAAAATTTGAAACAAAATTAACTATTTTGTTATCTTTCCACTTCCAGTAGCCAATATTCAAATCTGAAAATCTGTGATCATAATCTCCTCTTTGTAACTTTTTATTTCTTCGAGTAAAGAAAGAGAGGAGAAGAAATTGTCAAAGTACAAGGTGGCGCAAAAGTAATCCTCCTATCAGAAAATGCTATAAATTTTGCGATTGGCCCCTAATGTCAGTTCTGTTTTGACATTTGTGTAGTAAACACATGCGAAAAACACGTTAATAAACAATGTTACGCTACAATGCTCCAGAACGCGGAATATTGGTGACTATTTATTTGACCAATAATCGGTCGGTGACTTTGGCACAACGTGTATTTCGTCGCAGATTTCCTGGCCGTCCAACGCCTACTGGTGAAACACTGCGACGTTTAGCCGCAGTGTTTCAAAAATTATTTCTTACTCTGGCTCAAGTAATATTTTTTGCAGATTTAGTAATTTTTTCTTTGTTTTTATATACATTGAGATTATTTTTATGTAATTTTTAAAATGAAAGTATATTTTGTATATTTTAGTAGAGGGAAAATAAGTGAACACCTATTTCGGCATTTTGAGATAGTTTAACTTTTTTCGATTTAATTAGTAAAAAACCATAAAGAGTCAAAATTTCGGATCATCCAATAACCAAACATATAACGTATGTATTAGGGTATTCAATTTACTCGGGTTTGATTTTGTTCGAGTAGTCGAGTAACTCGATTTTGAGGTTTTTAATTTTCTCGAGTAGGTGAGTAAGATTTTAAAATTGCTCGAATAACTCGAGTAACTCGAACAATTTTAATACTTTAATTTTATTTTCCAAAAACTCACATTTTTGCAAGTTTTTATATTTTATTAGTACTAATATAACATATATATAAAAATTAACAAATTAATTAAAAATTTTAGTAAAAAGTATATCTGAAAGAGAAAAACATTTGCTAAGATCATTTATTATTGCGACAGTTTTGTCTCAGTACACTCAAAGCAAAAGCGTTATTATATCAATGAAATTCTTTATAAATATGTTGAAATCTTCATTGATTTTCTTTCAATATAACTGGTTCATAAATATGTATTAAACTGTTTTATAAAAATATTTGTAAGGTGATCCGTTTTGTAATTTCACTCAGACTTGACACAGTTTTGTTATATTAGTGTGTTAGTACTAATCGAAAAAATAGTCAATTTTGTCCTATCATTTTGGGATTTTGAGATATGTAATTTTTCTAAAAAAAATTATAAAGAAGTTTTGAAACAACTTTCATGAATATTTAAGAAGATTTTCATCATATTAATGAAAACTTCATTACTTCTATATGTAAATTTTAATATGTGGAAATTTTGCGTAGGACCGCTATGAATTTCCATATAGGGCTTCTAAAATAGGCTTGTTACAACGACATAAAAGGGACCAACAAAAAGTTTTTAGTAAATGACATTTAAAAATTCCTTTTTGAAAATACAATATTTATATGTAGGTTCTTTAGATCAAATGGCAACTAAATTAAAAAAAAAAAAATAATGTTTGATCCCACTTTTAACCCTCAAATCCGCACCAATAATCTTAAACAACCCAGTCTTAGAACTTGTTTCTTTAAAAAATATCCAAGTTTCTTCGATATCGGAGTTTTTTCGCATTAAGTTCTTCGTTTTTCGTAATATAATTTCTTTAACAGTGCTCACTTAATATAAAAATACACTTAACATTTAAATATTCACTATAACAGTCACATTATTTTATACAAAATATTAAAAAAATATAAAATAGTTCATATTTTTAAATTACTCGGGTTACTCGATTAATCGACCAAAATTTTTAGAGTTATTCTTTACTCGAAATTGGCCACTTCGAATTAATCGAACAATTGTTCGACATCATTTCATCGATTAATCGAGTAACGGTTAACTGATTGAATACCCTAGTATGTATAAAAACCAAAGGAAAGCTTATCATTTTTATTTCATATCTACTTTTTTTTATAAATTTTTAATAATTACTCCCTATAAATTGTAATTATTTAAAAAATATAAAAACTTTTTTTTTGGGATGCTTTTTTTCTAATTTCTCACCACAAAAAATTTAGCATTGTTTTGGATATAAAAGCTGTTGAATACAGTGTTGCAAAACGTGGCACAATAGGGCCATTTCTGGCACTTTTGACTGCTTGATGGCCCTGTGGTACTTTCTTATATATTTTGGCCCTTTCAGCTCAAAATTGAACTAACTACTTTAAACCGCTTAGTTCAGACTTTTATGAAATTTGCCTGATTTTTTTTATTTGATGAGAGCATATGCCAGTTCCTTAGAGAACGAAAAACGTTCTCATATATTTTCGTACCAGGAGGTCAGGTTTTAAAATTTTTGAATGCAGGACGATAACATTTTTAAATCTTTTTATATTTGTCCAAATTTTTAAAAGAAGTGCCGCAATTCATTTTTTATTAAAAAAATGTGTTTTTGGAGGCTTTTTAAAAATGTTATGTTATCGCAAGAGCGGAAATAATTTATGAGAATTCATAAAATATATCAAACTTTATTGTCAGAGGGGTTTGTCTTGCATTTTTAAAAAAGCATTAAAATGATTAACAAATTAATATTATTTTTATTTTAGTAAAAATCTAATAATCGAAGTTTTAAAAAAAAATGGCCCTACATGGATGATAAATGGGATTTTCAAATAGTACCAACCAGCATAAAGAATATTACTTTTTCGACCCTCATAATACTAAATACAAGTTTTTATTATAAATTCACGTTTTTTAAATTTATTTGTATATAAAAACAAAATTTAGTTGATTTTAGTTACAGAATTTATAAAAATTATCAGACTATTTCTTAATTTCACATTTTTTTTTTTGCAAGGAAATATATTTCATTACTCATTCGATTTTAGAATTACAATGCAAATTTGAAGATGTTGGCAATGACCTTTTTCAATTGTACTTTTTTAAGATATTTATTTTTCACTTTTCTAACACCTTTTTTTACTCGAAATCAAATAAAATTATCTTTAATCAATTCCATTTACAACGATTGGATCCAAATAAATGCATTTGATAAATGTTAATTTATGAATGGGTAATTGAATTAAATGTTGAATCTTGAAGTTTCTATGAAGTTTCTAAAAATAGAACTGTTGGGTTGTTGGAGTTGTACTTCTGAGATTATGTATGCAAGAACAGAAACACCGTATATTGAATGAAACTAGTTTTAATCACAACAAAACTCGACCTGACGATAGATCAGTGCGCTAAAGCGCTCTGTCCAACGTGTGGTGCGAGTGCATGTGGCATTAGAAATCAGTTTATCTATACCACGGTCAGTGATTGCACAGAAAATTTCACATAGACGCAATCGAACAAATAAAAATATAACAAATATTACATTATTCAAAAAACAGGGTCACTGACGAAGGTTCAATACCAGAAACTGCGAAGTCTGATTCAGGAAAATTGAAAATTTACAATGTAGTTATGATTTTTAGAAAATACACTCATTCTTCTCTACCACGTCTTTCACAATTAAAATGAAAAAAATTGCATATTAATTATAGTATTAATTGCAATTGTATGAAAAAGACGTTAAAATTCAAACTCAATCTTTAATTTCATTTAAATGTAAATAGTACTAAAAGAGTCAAAGGAATACCATGGTACTTTTCCGGATCAAATAGTACCAAAAAATGTACTATAGTACTAACTTTATTATCCCTGCGGCCCTATCAATGGTAGTTTGGCCCTTTTAAATTGTCAATTTGGCCCAAACCAAAAAACTCAAAATGCATCACTGGTTGAATATTATATTAGAGATGTGACATTATCGTATTTAATAAAAAAAAAATGTATCTAGGTTACTTGTATCAGGCGCTGCATTCAGTCAAATTATTCGATACATATTTGTAACACCATGCAGTAAATGGATAAGAAAATTTTCGTTTACTTTATGTAGAAAAGTTTGATTAGTTTACTGAACATATTCATTATATTTCGTCAACTAAAATTCTGTCTGTGTAGAAAAAAATTATCAAATTTTAGCTACAATTCGTTTTTCTAAACATAACGGTAAATTAACGGTACAATATTAAATAAAGTACGGTAATTTATTAAATATTTCAAGTGTTATAAAAAAAAGCTTTAAAAAAGCTTTAGATATTGCCATATCGTTCGTTAAATAATACAGTTATCTTAAACAAACTTACCATATTTGAGTTTATGTTCCAAGAAATCAATAATTAAAAATACAACTTTTTCATGTATAATAGGATAAGCAGAAACAATTTGTTGTTGTATATTAGCATGACGTACAGAAGGTTGGGATTTTACTCTACAGGTATCAATGGGAAACTGTGCAAATATTTGTTATTTTTGTTTAATTAATTTTTAGTGTCCGACCGAACGTTCCGCTTCGGAGTTCGGCCAAAAAGTGATGTTCGGCCAAGTTCGGTGTTCGGCCAAATTTTGGACGAACTTGGCCGAATACCGTATATTTGAAGAAGAACAGTTAATTTTTGATTTATTTCACGTAAAAAACAAAATTTTCAAATTTATTTCACGTAAAAACCAAAATTTTCAATTAAATTCGTCATATACTTTAGTTAAAATAATAAAGTTCCGGTATTTCCATATTTTTGTTGAAAACTTCAATAAAATAATTGAACTGACTTTATAATATTTTTGACAAAAATATTCTAAATTTGCTTTTTTACAAATTTATTGATGTTTGAATATACTTTAATGATGCTTTTTTGTAGTCAAAATCAACGAAAATTTAAATTTTATTCAAACTAAAAGTTCGGCTACGGCTTCGGCCGAATATTAAAAATTTGGCCGAAGTTCGGCTACGGCTTCGGCTTCGGCCAAAAAAAGTTACTTCGGTCGGACACTAGTAATTTTCTTGTTGTTATTTACGTTATTTATTGTGTTTACTCACCTCTATAGGAAATTCTGCAGATTTTTGAATAAATTCTTCGATGGCAATTGTTTTTTTAATCGGCTTTTCTATATTCAAACATTTGTTCAATAATTTTTTACCATATTTTGTTAGATTTTTATCAAAATTTACTAATGGCCAATTTTGTTCAAATTCTTTGCCGAATACCGACATTATTAGGGCAAGTATTAAAATGCTACTAAAGATTTTTTATATTTTTGCCATAACATTGAAATTGTATTTTGTTTGTGAAAAATGAATCATAATTGTAGTGTGGTTTTTGGAA
Organism: Delia radicum; assembly: GCA_021234595.1. NCBI lineage: Eukaryota > Metazoa > Arthropoda > Insecta > Diptera > Anthomyiidae > Delia > Delia radicum. Next base: position 23,868,174 of record CM037852.1, on the reverse strand, counting down.
TAAAACTTCTCAGGATGCCACCTTGTACAGAAATTTATAATTGTTGATATGTATACTAAATTTAAAAGTTTTCATTATATAAATATGTTTATTTTATAGATAAACAATTGTGAGGTTTTTTTTTTAATCATTTGTATTAATGTCTTAAGTTGAATTTGTTTGTAAATGAATCATATACAATACAATGCTATATTACTTACATACACTGAGAGAATAATACATAAAATTACTAGCAAAATTTTTCCACTTTAAAAAAATCGTTAAAATAAAAAAAAAAACTTAAAAATTGAAGATAAATTACAAAATTAAAAATATAATATTTGAAAAGCAATCAGAATTTAGCTCCTTTAGCTTTTGAGATAAAGGCGATTATTAGTTTTCGAGGAAAACGCTATCAAAGAATCTAGCTAATTAGGTTGAAATTTTGGACCTGCGTTAGGGTCAAGTTTAAGCCAATGGTTCATACAGTTTTCTTCCAGCTCTTTTAGTCTTCGAGATATGGATGTTTTAAATTTTATTCAAGCGATATTTAAAATTTTTGTCAATCGTGGCGTTTTTTTTTTTTTTTTTTTAATTTTGACGATTTTTTTAAATATTAGCAATTTTTTCGATTAAGGATATTTTTTTTTAATTTTGCCTATTTTTTTAGATTTAGCAATTTTCCACTTTAAAATAATCATTAAAATAAAAATAAACCTCAAAAGTTTAAGAAAAATTACAAAATTAAAAATATAGTATTTGAAAAGTCGTCAAAATTTAGCTCCTTTAGCTTTTGAGATACAGGCGATTATTAGTGTTCGAGGAAAACGCGATCAAATAATCCAGTTAATTTGTTCGAAATTTGGACCAGTCTTAGGGTAAAGCTTTGGCCAATGGTTCGAACAGTTTTTCTTCATCTGTTTTAGTCTTCTAGATATGGATGTTTAAATTTTATTTTAGCGATATTTAAAATTTTTGTCAATCGTGACTTTTTTTTTAATTTTGACGATTTTTTTTAAATATTAGCAATTTTTTCGATTAAGGACTTTTTTTTTTTATTTTTGCCTATTTTTTTAGATTTAGCTATTTTCCACTTTAAAAAAATCGCTTAAATTAAAAAAAAAAAACTGAAAAATTGAAGAAAAATTACAAAATTAAAAATATAATATTTGAAAAGTCGTCAAAATTTAGCTCCTTTAGCTTTTGAGATTAAGGCGATGATTAGTTTTCGATGAAAACGCTATCCAAGAATCTAGCTAATTAGGTTGAAATTTTGGACCTGCGTTAGGGCCAAGCTTAGGTCAATAGTTCATACAGTTTTTCTCCAGCTCTTTTAGTCGTCGAGGTATAGATGTTTTAAATTTTATTCAAGCGATATTTAAAATTTTTGTCAATCGTGGCGTTTTTTTAATTTTGACGATTTTTTTTTTAAATATTAGCAATTTTTTCGATTAAGGATATGTTTTTTTTTAATTTTTGCCTATTTTTTTAGATTTAGCGATTTTTGTTTTTCAATTTCTGCGTTTTTTTTTTTAAATATGGGCGATTTTTTTTTTTAAATTGTGACGGGGTTTTCCAATATAAGCAACTTTAATAATTGTTTTCAATTTTGACATTATTATTTCCCAATTTTGTCATATAAATAATTAGTAGTATTTAGTATTTTTTAAGTTTTTGGCTAGTTTTTTCTCCAATTTTAGCTTTCAGCAAAAATGAATTTTTGCCAAAAATTAATGAAATTGCACTGGAACTCGTCCATTGAAACTTTTCATTAATTCAATTAATGCTTTTGCAATTTTTTTTTTTTTTTTTTTTTTTTTTTTTTTTTTTTTGAAAATATCAATTTATTTACTTAAAGTTAAAGATATTCATAAAGAAATTGTTTATATAAAAACATAAAACCAGTTGGAATAACTGGATCTCACAATGTCGCGTAAGCTACTAACTGGGACTTTAACTGACACATTTGTTGATATTTTCCATATAAATTTCCAATTTAACTGTTTGTTAAATTTTAACTGGACATTCAGTAATCGGGCCTTAGTGTAATTATGAAAATATTTATGAAGATCATACTTCAAAGAATGATTACATTTGTCGACGAAAATCTTAGATCAGAACAGTCTGGTTTCAGACCATCAAGATCCTGCAGCGACCAAATCAACAGTTTTTGGATAATCATTGAACAAAGCATAGAATTTAGACCACCGCTGTACCTCTTTTTTTATAGATTAAGAGAAAGCTTTTTGAGAGATTGTATCTTGGCTAAACTCCATAACACAGGCATCCCAACGAAAATTATAAATCTCATCAGAAAAAGTTATGAAACATTTGATTGCTGCGTTATTCATAATGGCGAATCCACAAAATATTTCAGAACGATATCTGGTGTGAGACAAGGCTTCTTGCTCTCTTTACTCTTTATTCTAGTAATTGACGCAATAGCAAGGAGTGCCACAGTAGTTAAACCAAGAAGTATAATTTTTAACCCACTTTATCCTACACACAGAGAAAAATGTTGCTATTTGCCAACTGAAATTCGGCTACTACAACTCATTTTCGGTTATTACGTATATCAGACGATTGGCACTACTTAACATTAGTTTTCACAGCGAAGTTCGGTTAATTCAACTGAATTTTAGTTGCAACACCCAAAACATTCAGAGATCTAATGCAAGTATCGTTGTCTTAACTGAATTTATAAGTTGTTATCATTAATACACACTTTTCAATTCGGTTGGCACTTTCTTTCTCTGTGTGTACCAACAGATTACAGTCGCTTGATTATGACGACCACAAATGCGAATTATCTCATAGATATAAGGATATGCAGGATAAACTAAATGATAAAATGGGTCTAAAAATAAACACTAATAAGACAACAGAGCTAAGAATCAACGTCGATTTAATCCAACATCTCTTCATAGATAATGAACGAGTTGAACGAGTCTCAGAATTTCAATATCTAGGTAGCATGATTGCCGAAAATGGAGGTGCCATATTAGATGTTACCTCGAAAATTAGAAAGGCAAGAGGCACTTTCTCTCTTCTTTTAAAAGTTTGGAAATCAAATGTGTATTGCCGAAACACCAAGCTTCGCATATTCTCGGCCTGTGTACTCCGTATTACTTAATGAATAGAGAGCAAGGAGGCAGAAAACATGGTCGTCCGGAATTCCAACAAAGAAAATTAAAAGATTAACATGAACTGAACAATATTGCAGCTTCACGTTTCCGATGGAAGACTCTTTTTGATAGTCTATGCCCACAATGATGTAGCTTGGATCACTTCAAATAAAATTAAAAGAGTAACATGAACTGAACAATATTGCAGCTTCACACGTTCCCGATGGAAGACTCTTTTTGATAGTCTATGCCCACAATGATGTAGCTTGGATCACTTCTGCAAGCAAGGCGATATAATTCTTAAGTTTTCCATTAATTTTAAGAAAATGTTCGTTCATTTTGTAAAAAAAATGTCTGGATTGTATTTTCACCCAATAACATTTTCTCTGTTCAACTTTTTTTCGATTTTATAACGTTTTAATAATATCATGAAAATTATTCTCTCAGTGTATGTATATTTGTTATCAATAGTTTTAAATAAATTTGTTTTCTTAAATCTCCACCCCACTGTGCGGGAGAGTATGATTACATCACATCATCTTTAAATTTGCAACTCAACAAATTATGGTTGTGTACACACAGAGAAAAGTTTAGCAAATTTCCAACTAAAATTCGGTTGCTACAACGAAAATCAGTTTGTTACAACAGAATATTGGTTTCTAAAACAACTGCATTTTTGTTTCAACAGCTAAAACTTTATAAAATCACAAATTAATATGGTTGAGCCAGCCAAAATTATTGGTTGAAGCAAACAAAATACTCTTTACAATACAGTTTTCATTTTATTTTTCTGTGTGTAAAAGCGGTGCCAAATTTGAATTGCCAATAAGAGATGACGGTAACAAATTAAAAATAACGATAACAAATGTGGTAAAAATAACTAACAATGCCGTACAAATAACTGATTAATTTTAACTACAAAATTTGTAAAAAAAACTGACGAAAATTGATAAAATCAACGGATTTTTTACATATATTTATTATTTTTTTTTTTCGTATTTAAAAAATATATTTAAAGAAAAAATGAAATTTGTTTGCATACTACAATAAAAATTTGTGTTTCTACATCCTACTTCAATTTTAAAGTCAAAATTCGCAAACTGTACTCTAGTTGTTCGATTTTTATGTATTGAAGTTTAGTGTCCGACCGAAGACTTCGGCCAGAAGTGCGTTTTGTTGGAATTCGATATTTTAAAGCATTATGGACAAATTTGACAAATGGACAAATTTTTATAGGGCTTATTAGATGCGATTTTGAGTGTCAAATTTAAAGAAAACTCCGTAGTTAAGCAATGAACGGCTCAAAAAATATGTTTTCAGTTTTTAGTTTCTAAAAATATCAAAAAAAACCGAATAAATATCGTTTTTTGGATGAAGTCTTCGGTCGGACACTATTAGGTTTTCAATTATTCGACCTAGACGGTTAATCGTTTACGGCAATATTCGAAAATTCGCTTAAATTGATTAACCTGTTATTCGGGTCGGTTATTCGACAAAATTGGCGTTTAATCGTTTAATGCAAAATAAATGTTTCCCTTTGGTTTTTTTTTTGCCAATAAAAATACAAAGTTGACTGCATTGGTTTGTAAATGTTGTGTTGAGGATGCTTCAAAGCACCCTGCGATTTTTTAAGAAACGTTTATAATTTTGAGGTTTATTTTGGTGGAATCAAAGGGCTCTTTAAAAAGAAAAATTATTATTAAAATGTATATTTAAAAGACCGAAAAATAACTGTTAAAAAGTAGCAGTTTTTACAATTTTTTCAGCTGTTAAAAGTTGCTAGTTATTTTTACGACATTATTAGTAATTTTTTACTACATTTATTAGTTGTTTTCAGTTATTTTGACGGTAATTACCTTTGTCGAATTTGTAACTAAATTTACAGTTGTTTTTAATAGTAATTTTTAGTAGATTCTACTGTCAAACTTTTATGAGTGCGATCGGACAGATTTTAGGTAACGCATATTTATTGAGAATAAGATATAGATATATATATTCCAAGATAAACACACCGATTTTAATACAAATTTGATATGTTGTAGATCCACCTGTCCGCTTTTACTCCACATAGGGGATTTAAATTCTTTTTCCAAATTGAAACCATTTTCGAAGTAAAAGTAGTTTTTCCAGTGTTGCCAACGTTTTGAGATCAAATAGTGCAACAAAAATTGTAAAAAGAGTAAAAAGCTTTATTTTTTGCTCAAAAAGACGTAAAAAACCAAAACGCACACTTTATTTTTTTAATTTGTTTACTAACCCAGAAAAAACAGGGCTTCAACTCATTACCAGACTATTTACTCGCAACTTTATTTTTGTTCGCGATGTCCCAAAAGTAATAGGTACCCATTACCCTATCACTTACAAAAATGCACAAAATAATGGGTACGAACTACCTTCTAGCTTACAAAAAAACATAACATAATAGGTACCTATTTCATTTTGCACATCGCAAACAAAAGTAATGTTGCGAGTAAATAGTCTCGTAATGAGTTGCAGTAGTCCTAATTTTAAACTTCTTTGCAATACCAGCAAGATATGCTAACGCAAACACCGGCATGATTATAGGTGCTCAAATTACAGAAAATTTTGTGTATATTTATTAGAGTTTGTCAGAAAAGTATAAAATTTCTTTGTTTTTGGGATATCATCACTTTTTATAATGTTTTTTCATCAACAAAAAAAAAATGGCGTTATTAATTTTTTAAAATTCAAACTCGTTCCACATGCGCGTGCTGGCTGATTTAGGGTCCCTTTTCCTACAGAGCAAAAGAGCTATATTTTTATTAAAAAAAAAAAAAAAAAAAAAAATATATATATATATTTATATATATATATTTATATGAAATGTGAATTCACCTTTCGATTCTACACCAAAAATTAGTTTCAAAAATCTTTTTCCACGTTTTGAAAGTGAAACATTTAGAAAATAGAGTGATCGGAAAAAAATCAAATTTTTTAAAAATCTTATAAATTATTTTTTATGACACACAATCAAAATGCATTTTTAGCTGAGAATAATAGTGCAAAATTTTTCGCTTATGGTAACCTAGTAAAACTTACAAAATATTGTCTTTACTCTCTTTGTCCTTCTTTACTCCTCAATGGAGCATAGGGCTTCAACATGTTGATTTCTCCAACGTAATCTGTCTCTAGCTTCAACTGCGGCATCGTCCCACGTGAAACCATATCGTTCAAGTTCGTTTTTCACTGATCGTCTCCATGTGTTGTTTGGACGGCCACGTTTTCTAGAACCTTGGGGATTCCATTTTTTTTTTTTTTTTTTTTATTTATTTAATGTCTATAGAACATAGTTCCTTACAGACTAAGAATATCTTAATTTTAATTAAATTAATTTAAAAAAATTAAATAATTATTTAATTATTAAAATAACTACTATAATTTTACAGAATTAAATAGCAAAAAATTTTTAAAATTGGATTTTGATGTATTAAATTCTACAATTTGATTTACATTTAATAAATTGAATTCTCTAATTGTCCTAATTAGAGGACTATTCAAGATATAATTAGAACGATGACAAATTTCAAAAAACAAATCATTGTGACGAAGATGTCTACTGGGTACATTGAACGGAATTTTCTCCAAGAGACTGGAGCAATCAATACTATCATTTATTAAATCAAATAAGAATAGCATTGATTGAATCCTACGCCGAGTTTCTAACGTTTCTAAACCAAGATGCATGCAACGGAATTCATATGTAGGAACTGGATAAACAAAATTCAAATGCGGTAATGCAAATTTAATAAATTTTTTCTGTATTTTTTCAATACGTTTAATATGAATATCTGCATGAGGGCTCCAAATTATTGCACCATATTCTAATTTAGACCTGACATAAGAAGTATACAACAATTTCAAGGTATAGGGATCTGAAAAATCATTACAATTTCTTCTAATAAAAGCAAAAGTAGAGTAAACTTTGGGAATCATTTTTTCCATATGCGGCAAAAAATGTCATCTTACAATCAAATACTATTCCTAAGTCTTCAACTTCATTAACAGATTTAACTAAATTAGCACCAATTCTATAAGAAGTTTGTATAGGATTACGGATTCTTGCATATGACATATGAAAACACTTGTTCATATTAAAATTCAATTTATTATGAAAACACCATATATTTAGATTATCAAGATCAATTTGTAAATTTAATGCATCATTCAAACTACCAACTCTTGAAAACACTTTCATATCATCAGCATAGAGTAGAAACTGAGAATATTTAAAACATGTAAATACATCATTTATGAAGATATTGAACAATAAAGGGCCCAATACACTCCCTTGTGGCACACCAGAAGTTTGAATATAAGGTGACGATTCATAGTCATCTATCTTCACAACACATTCCCGATTATGTAAATAGGAAGAAAACCAACTATAAAAAGCCGAATGAATGCCCAAGCTTGACAACTTTTCTAATAAAATCTTATGTGACAATTTATCAAAAGCTTTTGATAAATCCATATAAATTGCATCAACTTGTGAAGAAACTTCAAACTGCGACATACAATAATCAGTAAACACCATTAGATTCGAAATTGTGGATCTTCCACTACGAAATCCATGCTGTTGTGGAATTATAAGAGATTTAGTTGCAAAATATAATCTATTATATATCACATGTTCAAAAAGTTTTGAAACTATTGTTAACTTAGAGATTGACCTGTAATTAGTCACATCCTCCTTACGACCAGATTTAAATATTGGAGAAATTATAGTATATTTCCAACGATCAATAAAAATACCTTCCATTAAAGATTTATTAAAAATATTCATTAACGGATATGAAATTGAAAAGCAGCATTTCTTTAAAAAGAAAGCACACAAACCATCAGAACAGTATGAATCCTTTACATCTAAAATAGCCTGTAAAACCTCATCTTTAGATACTGAAACAATTCCCAAATTAATATCAGAAAAAGGGTACAAATTCCTAAATAAAGTTGCATCAAATATTAAATTATCATTATCAGCGGCAAAATTTGACCTGAAATAATTCGCAAAAAAATTTACAATATCATCAGATTTATCAGTTTTAAGATTCCCATAAACCATTGAAGATGGAATGCCAGTATTCTGTTCTTAGACCGAATAAATGTCCAAAATGATTTAGGATTAGACTTAATGTCATTTTCAACTTTAAGCAAATATTGCTTATACAAAAATTTATTAAGAAAATTAAATTCTTTTTGACGTTGAAGATACTGTTGTTTTACCTCAGTACAGCCAGTTAAATTATAGCGCTTATGAAGTTTATTTCTTTGATTTTTTAAATTTCTTAAACCCTTAGTGTACCAGGGATGTGTTAAAGAATTTTCCCTCTTAAGAGGAATATTTTGAAAACAAATACTCAAAAAGGTATCCAAAAACAAATCATATGATACATCCGTACAGTTACCATTCAAAATATTGTCCCAATTGACATTACTTAAAACAGAATTTAATGCATCAAAATCACAAAACTTAAAATTAAATTGTTTAGCAGACGTTGAATTTTTACTACGTAAGTAATTATAACACTCTAATTCAATAACTAAAGCAGTATGATGTATTGTTTTTGAAGAAAATGGTTGTAAACACTCATAGATATAGTATTTTGCATCAGAATTGACGAATACCAGATCCAATATATTATTTAGATTATTACAAATATTATTGATCTGAATAAGATCCAATTCAAAACATGAGTCAATGACGTTGATTTCAAAATCCTTATTAACATTAGTTGGTAAAAAAGTACCATTAAAATTAGACCAGACAATATCAGTTAGTGCCATTCTTGTTATATTTGTGGCATCTTTTCTCAGAGTGTGGCCTATCCACCTCCATTTTCTTCTTTTTATTTGTTTGCCAATTTCTTCTTCGTTCGCTAGTTGCCAAAGATCTTGGTTGCGTATAGTGGCTGGCCAAAATATTTTATGAGTAATACGAAGACATTTATTTAAACACACTTGAAGTTTTCTGGTCGTGCCTATGGATACCAACCAGGTTTCACAACCATAAAGTAAAATGGATTTGACACACGCTTTGAATATCCTCATTTTTGTCTTCTTAGATATTTGTGTTGAGCGCCAGACCGTCTACCGAATGCTGCTCTTGCTCGGTTGATTCGATTGGCTACGTAGTCTTTTGTTCTTCCTGATGTTGTTATTATGCTACCTAGGTAACAGAATTTGTTGACGTATTCGATGCGTTGGTTGTTCAATAAAATATGCTGTTTTCGCGACGTTGATTTCTAGGCCAACTTTCTTTGCTAGTTCTTGGAGGTGGTCTAACTTTGATTGCATATCACTGATCTTATGTCTTTACTAAAATGCAATATTTTGTGGATTAACAACTTTTTAGCGGAGCGCGATAGATCGAAAATGTTTGTAGCATTTTTCGTAGCTCAAAATACTTTTTCATTGTTTGTTAAAAAAAAAATATTTTTATTATTTTTTCCAAAATTTTTGGTTTTAATTTGTTTAAATTTTAAAGTAAAACATTTCAAAACTGAAACCTTAATAACTTTTTAGCGGTTTATGTTCAAAAGCTTTTGAATAAACAAAGTTTTTCGTCCACTCTATTGCCTAAACTGTGCCCTTTAAAACTGGGGAAGCTTTTTTAAAATAATTTTTGACCGTAGAATCGAATGATGAGTTAAAATTTCATATAAATATATCTTTTTCTACTCTGTAGTAAAATGAAAACGGAGCACATGGGGAAGGAGTTGAAACCGCGTAAAAAAGTGATGGTATCCCAAAATCAAATTTTCGTAACAAACTCTAAATCATGTAAAAAGTGATAATATCCCAAAATCAAATTTTGGTAACAAACTATGATATTTATATTCTTAAAAAAAAATTTATGCTTTTGCCTTTAAATTTCGAAATATTAAGCAAAATATGGAAATGGGGTGAATGATTTAAATTAAATTTTTTTTTTTTGCCAGGTTTGGATTGAGCATATATAGGTAACCTGACCAACTAAACCGCTTTTGGCGGGAATATCCCGCTTTTTAAAGCCTAATCCCGCCTTACATTTTTTCCCGCTTTTTAAATCGCAATCCCGCTTTTTATATTTTAAACTTTGTTAATAGATTTTTCGTAAAGCATAACAAACCGGTTTAAAGTCATTCAATATTTTAGAACTTTATGAGTTTTTAATTAAAATAAAGTTATCAGAACCAGTCGAAATTTTTGATTAGAGCCGAGTTGATTCCAAAAATGTGCCATGCTGGCATTCGTGGTGCTAAACCAAATTTTTTAAACATGCACAAGAAATATTTGATTTTTTATAGAAAAATACGGAAATTCAAATTATAAAATATTAACAAAAAAAAAAAAATTGGAAAATTACAGAAAACTTTGATATATTTCAGAATCAAGAAAATATTTCGGAAAAGTGTAAAAATTAGCTTAAAAATATTTTTCATACAAATTATTGCTCTAAATAACTTTTACTCGTAACACAAATTGTAATTAATTTGACTTTAAGCCTTTTTTTTAACAGTTTTAGATACAAAATTACAAATTCCGCTTTTTTGTATGCCGAGTCCCGCTTTTTGATCTAAAACATTTGGTCACGTTATACATACCCAGTAAAATAGTAAATCCAAATAACTGGTTGCAGAACAGCTTATACCATATTAGAACAGGTTTTAATTTCTGTTCTGCAACTGGTTCTTTTTATATTTAGGTTGTCCTATTTGCAATAGATTCTTTACCTCCACACAAGAACAGGTTGCTTTAGAACCGGTTCTAGAACCAGTTATAGAACTGGTTATGGGGCAGTGACACCTTACATTTTGACTCCCAGGAACCTGTTCTAGAACCGGTTCCATGTAACCGGTGGTAAAAGAAGTTGTTCTAGAAACAGGTTCTGAGGTAATCTGTTCTAAAAAAATTTCCTGGGTAGGTCTATTAAAAATGAAATGTTTCAAATCCAGGTTTTTTTTTCGTCAAGAAATATAATTAGGAAGCAGTATTTTTTAAATTATTTATATTTAAAATTTATAAAAACTTTTTAAATAAAAAAAATATTTCACTCTTCAATTTTTGCTATTTCTGCAATTTCCACTTGAGCTATTGCTTTAAAATGTTTTAGTAATTTTATTCTAACTTCTGGCGGCAAATTAGTCACTAAAGATTCCAATTCCTCTACAAGAGGCTTTACTTCCAGTTGTTCCATTTGGGTTGTTAACTCCTGAAAATAAATATGAATAAAAAATTTCAGTTTATAGTCCTAAAAAATGCAAATATGGGGAAATATTGTTTGAACTTCGTAGTTACTTACATTGGTATCCACCGTATCCTGTGTTAAAGGTAACCTAATAAAGATTTTTAAACATAAATTAACTAAAGTTAAAAAAAAAAAATTAGAAACCGATGATATTTACACTTGGCTTGGAGATGTTAAAGTAATTTCATCATATAACAAAAATCCATCACCAAATTTTTTTCCACACATTTTGACACTGTTTTACTAAAATTTATAATATTGTTTAGAATGCAAAATATAATGTACAGGATATGCGAACATTACCGGTTTTTTCCTGATTCATTTGCTATTTGATCCCAGGCACTGGCTTGAAAAGATTTCACATTAAATATTACCGGATATTTTTTAATTTCGGATAAAACTATTTTATCAGTAACTGTGGGTTTTTTGGGTGTCGCCATTTTCCGTCTACTTATAATAAAAATGTGCTTAACTCTTTCAAACTTAAATATAACTGAAGTGGATATTAGAAATAAAAAACAACTACAATTAGAAATAACTTTATCAGCGTTTAATTGGCAAACAATTAAATATTTCTTGGAAGCTATAAATAAAAATATCGATGATAAGAAGCATTTCTGTTTACAAAAGAGCTTAAAATAAACACAAAGCAAAATATCGCCCTTTTTTGGCATACAATCTTGCCAGTGTCGACATTCTGGTGGTTTTGGCGTATTTTATTCGTGGTTTTAAGCTCTTCATTGGTTAATTTTTGACCGAACTCTTTACGTGAGATTTGCTCACCTAAAAATGTGTGTTTGCTAATTTTTGGCCCTCTGTAAAATATGCAATAGAAGGTTCATTACACCACCGTTTTTATTGAAAATATAAGAATATAAGATTTTTTTCGGCCGAAAATGTTTTTGTTTTTTGAAAAAAGTGATCTTTATTCGTAAATAGCAAACTGTAGCCATTTTTGGCCCCACCTTTTTAACCCTTAAAAGTAAGATTGGTGCTATAAAGAATTGCGCTTGTTCGTTAGTTTATTACCCTTTACAACATATCCAAATGTAATCAAACTCTGAAAGAAGTTATTCTGTAGATTTCCTAGTGGTTATTTTTTTTTTTTTTTGGTCAAAACAATTAACCTACGCAGAGAGAATTTCTTGGACAAGTTTTAATGAAATTATTTCACTAAACTGATGAAGTTTTCTTCACAATGTGAATGAAAAATTTCTTAAACTTGATGAAAAAGCTTCATAGTTTTAATGAAGCTATTTTTAAAATAACCTTTCGATTAAATTAAATGAAAAACTCCATTAATATGAAATGAAAAGTTTCAATGTACGAGTTCCAGTGATCTAATGCAAAAACTCATTGATATCATGCCGAGAATTCTCTCAGTGTATATGGGTAAAATTGTTTTAAATATCCAGCCAACAAACAAGCTCCATATATATATTAGGCCGGGTCGATTTGTATGGAGGCAAAAAAATCGCTCAACGTTCAAGGAAAATCGTATTCTAGGGATCAAAATAAGAAACTTTGCCAAAGGAACCATACCTCTAAAACGAATTCTGATGTCCCGACTTTTGAAAAATTCCACTTTGACTCATTAAGAGTGCCCCAATCAAGTTCAACCCAATCGAATATAATTTATGCATTCATCTGCTAGAGCGTCTTCCCGAGAAGAAATAGAGACCCTAATCTTGGAAAGACTCCTCCTATTTTTTAAATATCTCAAAGCCGAGATTTGTCCATTTTGCTATAAAAACACGGTTAAAAAGGCCCTCTTTCAACTTCTTTCAAAATGATTATTTTTGCATTAATCTGCTAGCGCGTCTCCCAGAGAAGAAGTAGCTCTCATAATCTTGGAGAGATTCCTCCTACATTCTGAAATATCAAAGTGGGATTTTTCAAAATTTGGCCCTACGGGTCAAAAGTCGGGACATCAAAATTTGTTTTAGAGGTATGGTTCCTTCGGAAAAGTTTCTTATTTTGATCCCTAGAATATGATTTTCCTTGAACGTTGAGCGATTTTTAAATCGACCCGCCCTAATATATATATTAGAGCGACTCAAGTTGTATGGAAGCGAAATTCGTGCAAGGTGTACCCCTCAAAATGAACATTGTTATTTTTTATGATGACATCTAAAATATTTCGGCTTTATCTTTGACCTCTCGTGAGCTGGACCATTTTGAAAAAGGGTCCATTTTTGCATGTTTTGTTAATTTAAGAATCTGTTTCCTTACCAACATATACAATATGGGTATCTTAAGAAAGGTTTTTTTAAAGGCGCGCCCAACTGTATATACAATTTGTCCAAGGACGATCATCCATGTCCTTTTTTTTAAGGATATTCTGTATAAAAAAACGGTTTTTGAATTTTTTGTTCGGGGTTGTTTGTAATTAAAATGCCGAATTAACATATTTTAATCTTAATTCGATTTAATTAAATACGGGTCTCAGGGTATCAATATGGGTATCAATATGGGTATCAAATTTTTTTCCTTTGCCAAGTACATCATCTTTGTATGTAAATAATTTAGATTTTTTGCAAATTAGATGCATTTTACACGGTGCTCTGGAATATATATAAATGCAATTTTGTGGTAACTCTAATATGATAGCGGATTTACTTTCTAGATCATGTATGGATGAAAATAGGATTAAAGAAAGAAAAAAACAAAATTATCCACGACTTTTTGGCGGCATATTCTTTTTTTAATTTGCGAAAAAAATATGCCGCCAAAAAGTGGAATTTTTCAAAATTTGACCCTATCGGTCAAAATTTGGGACGTCAGAATTCGTTTTAGAGGTATGGTTCCTTCGGCAAAGTTTCTTATTTTGATCCCTAGAATACGATTTTCCTTGTACGTTGAGCGATTTTTTTGGCTCCATACAAATCGACCCGGCCTAATATATATATATATATATATATATATATAATAAAATTCTATATTTATAAATAAATTCTATACACTGAAGGAATTATTCTTCATGATATTAAAGAAACAATTTCATAAATTTTTTTTCATAGATTCAATGAAGACTTTCGTTATATACAAGAAATCAAATTAATATTATAAAATTTTTCATAAAATATTTTTTACAAAATTTCATAGTTTCATAAAAAAATTCATTCTATTTCATAAACCCATCATAAATTTAATGAACATTTTCTTTAGAGCTATGAAATTGTTTCAAATACTTAACGTTTTTTAGTTTTTTTCATAAATTTCATAATTTCATTAATTTTTATAAATGTTGAACTTTATTTTTATATTATAAAGTTATTCATTTTTGAAACTGAAAATTTTTCAAGTTCGAGGCCATACTCTATATTTCTTTATTATGATATTGTCCTAACAAATAATCTCTAGAGTTTTTGATTATTTTTTCATTGTACAATTAAAGGTCGAAAAAACATAATATTTATTTTTAATAAAATTATATCAAACTTGATATTCATTTTTTTTTCAAAAAATTTCATATTTTCATTAATTTTTAAAAATTTTTGAACTTTATTTTTATATTATTAAGTTATTAATCCAATGAATTCGACTCCTATGATCTTGTTTCATATTTTATATAAAGCGTTTTATTGACTTACTTCCAACGCACTTTCTCCAGAAATTCATAAAGAGTTTCATTGTTTCAATGAAACTTCTTAATATTATATGACTTTATGTAACTATTTCATAAATTCTATGAACGCTTCATTGTCGGAATGATTCATTAGTTCTATGACGACTTTCATTAATGTTACGAAGCATTTCATAAATATTGCCTTTAATTAAACCTGTTTTAAAAATTTCTTTGAAAAGATTCAATGGACGAGTTCCAGTGACAATTTTCATTAAAGCTGTGAAGAAATTCATTAGTAAAGATTATTCTCTCAGTGTAGGCTAAAAAATCAGCATATTTTTAAAGACTTTTTTGAATTGTTTACAAACTATTCAATTTCAATAACACTTCTGAGTTCTGAACCATTTTTTTTGGATTAAATAATTTTCTTCAAATTTTTGTATATTTTAAGATTCTTTTTGGAAGTCTCATATTTTCGTCCAAAAAATTTGTTATTTTTGACAATAGAATTTTTATATTTCAAAATTATGGGCTTTATTTGATTCAATACGGACTCATAGAATAGGAACCCTTAAACAAAGTATCCAAATTTTGCTGGCTGGGTAGTTTCTTTGTATCAAGTATTTTTTTTTATCGATTTAAAAAGCTTTACGCTCTTTTAGTCATTATATAAATTACTTTTTATGGGTCTTTATAGTCCGCATGGCACTAACGGTTTAAATCTTTTTTTTTAAATAAATGTAAAACAATTATAGTCTTGTCAAATTTAAGTGTTTTTTGTGAGCATTATGTAAACTTGAGGATAACATTAAAATTTTGTTAAATTTTTGACTAAATAATCAATTTTCATAAAATGTCCTAGAAGCAAGTAGCTCCACAAACACGAATTATTATTTAAAAATTTTTTTTCTTTAATTACAACTTTTATATTACAAAAATAGTAATCGACATCTCTAAATTAGGCATTTTAATATTTTTATATTTTTCAAATTTTCGAATTTTTGGGAATTTAATAACAATACACTTTTATTACAAATGTGCCATTTTCGGCCGAAATTTGACACGGGTTAACGTTTAAAAAATCGACTTCTTCCATTTGGAACCATTTGCAATAAAACGAGTAGTGAAATGATTAATCAATTTTAAGGGACACCCTAATACTCAGGTTTCATTAAAAGCTGCTGGTAACATCGCTGTATAGTTTCCTTGTGAGCGCTTTTAAGACTGCGCTTTTTTACTGTAAAAAAGAGCGACTCACTGCTATTCTTTCATATTATTGCGCTCTTTACCAGTGATGCACAATATCCTAGTTATTCTGGTTGAGCTGCTTGGTGTAATGGAGAAGTATCGGATAGAGAAACGAGTGCGAGGTGAACGGCCTTGACAGATTACAAAATGTTTCGGACACTGTGGCCGTTGCCTAATTCAAAGAGAACAAAAACGTTCTTGATTTTGGTAAGCTGATACTTAGAATTCTCATAGACCACAGCAGTGTACTGGATCAAACCCGCTGATATTACTGTAGGGACTGTGGGACGAGAAGACGGAGGAATAAGTAGTCAGTGCAGCACTTACTTTGTGAGTATCCGTTTTTTCGATTTCCTGAACAAACTTAGGGGATGTGTCTTTTTCCGGTATCGCGAAATTTGTGAGGTCATCTGGATGGTTTTATGTTTTTATTGTCGTAATTTTTCCATGTGTTTGTTCGAATACTGAGGAAATCGGAATGAGGCTTATGCCCTCCAAGTGAACTCGCCGTTTAACGGTTGTTAACTTGCAGGCCTGAGCTAAGCCCTTAACACCTAGAGGTTATCACTTTTGCAAAATTATTTGTCTACCAAATTTAGAAAAAAAATATATTTATATTTAAATTATTTTCATCGGGATAAACTTTAATTGCATTTATAGTAATTAAATGTGCTAAAATCCCAAAACTTATTTAACAAATTGTGAAAAGCAATCTGATGTAGGCGTGTCCCTATCCGATTTCATTCCTGCCTAAGGAAATCTTCAGGGGACTTTGTTATTAGAATTTTCTAGAGATATTTGTTATGTTAAATCACAAACTCAATGAGAATTTCTTGTCCTCGTCTAGGAGCGAGATTCAAAATTTAAAATATCAAAGAAAAACCAAAACAACAACAAAAAATTGTCACAATTGGCTTTGTCATCTTCCAAATACTACTCTGTTTTTTTTTTTTGACAGACCTAGCAATGTAGTGACGTTTATTCAAGTAAATCAACAATAGAAAATCATATGTTTTCTATTAGTGTCAGTTACATTTAAATTTGCACAAGCACCTGCATATTTGTTATTTAAATTTATTTTCATCGGGATAAACTTTAATTGCATTTATAGTAATTAAATGTGCTAAAATCCCAAAACTTATTTAACAAATTGTGAAAAGCAATCTGATGTAGGCGTGTCCCTATCCGGATTTCATTCCTGCCTAAGGAAATCTTCAGGGGACTTTGTTATTAGAATTTCTAGAGATATTTGTTATGTTAAATCACAAACTCAATGAGAATTTCTTGTCCTCGTCTAGGAGCGAGATTCAAAATTTAAAATATCAAAGAAAAACCAAAACAACAACAAAAAATTGTCACAATTGGCTTTGTCATCTTCCAAATACTACTCTGTTTTTTTGACAGACCTAGCAATGTAGTGACGTTTATTCAAGTAAATCAACAATAGAAAATCATATGTTTTCTATTAGTGTCAGTTACATTTAAATTTGCACAAGCACCTGCATATTTGTTATTTAAATTTATTTTCATCGGGATAAACTTTAATTGCATTTATAGTAATTAAATGTGCTAAAATCCCAAAACTTATTTAACAAATTGTGAAAAGCAATCTGATGTAGGCGTGTCCCTATCCGGATTTCATTCCTGCCTAAGGAAATCTTCAGGGGACTTTGTTATTAGAATTTCTAGAGATATTTGTTATGTTAAATCACAAACTCAATGAGAATTTCTTGTCCTCGTCTAGTAGCGAGATTCAAAATTTAAAATATCAAAGAAAAACCAAAACAACAACAAAAAATTGTCACAATTGGCTTTGTCATCTTCCAAATACTACTCTGTTTTTTTGACAGACCTAGCAATGTAGTGACGTTTATTCAAGTAAATCAACAATAGAAAATCATATGTTTTCTATTAGTGTCAGTTACATTTAAATTTGCACAAGCACCTGCATATTTGTTATTTAAATTTATTTTCATCGGGATAAACTTTAATTGCATTTATAGTAATTAAATGTGCTAAAATCCCAAAACTTATTTAACAAATTGTGAAAAGCAATCTGATGTAGGCGTGTCCCTATCCGGATTTCATTCCTGCCTAAGGAAATCTTCAGGGGACTTTGTTATTAGAATTTCTAGAGATATTTGTTATGTTAAATCACAAACTCAATGAGAATTTCTTGTCCTCGTCTAGGAGCGAGATTCAAATTTAAAATATCAAAGAAAAACCAAAACAACAACAAAAAATTGTCACAATTGGCTTTGTCATCTTCCAAATACTACTCTGTTTTTTTTGACAGACCTAGCAATGTAGTGACGTTTATTCAAGTAAATCAACAATAGAAAATCATATGTTTTCTATTAGTGTCAGTTACATTTAAATTTGCACAAGCACCTGCATATTTGTTATTTAAATTTATTTTCATCGGGATAAACTTTAATTGCATTTATAGTAATTAAATGTGCTAAAATCCCAAAACTTATTTAACAAATTGTGAAAAGCAATCTGATGTAGGCGTGTCCCTATCCGGATTTCATTCCTGCCTAAGGAAATCTTCAGGGGACTTTGTTATTAGAATTTCTAGAGATATTTGTTATGTTAAATCACAAACTCAATGAGAATTTCTTGTCCTCGTCTAGGAGCGAGATTCAAATTTAAAATATCAAAGAAAAACCAAAACAACAACAAAAAATTGTCACAATTGGCTTTGTCATCTTCCAAATACTACTCTGTTTTTTTGACAGACCTAGCAATGTAGTGACGTTTATTCAAGTAAATCAACAATAGAAAATCATATGTTTTCTATTAGTGTCAGTTACATTTAAATTTGCACAAGCACCTGCATATTTGTTATTTAAATTATTTTCATCGGGATAAACTTTAATTGCATTTATAGTAATTAAATGTGCTAAAATCCCAAAACTTATTTAACAAATTGTGAAAAGCAATCTGATGTAGGCGTGTCCCTATCCGGATTTCATTCCTGCCTAAGGAAATCTTCAGGGGACTTTGTTATTAGAATTTCTAGAGATATTTGTTATGTTAAATCACAAACTCAATGAGAATTTCTTGTCCTCGTCTAGGAGCGAGATTCAAAATTTAAATATCAAAGAAAAACCAAAACAACAACAAAAAATTGTCACAATTGGCTTTGTCATCTTCCAAATACTACTCTGTTTTTTTTGACAGACCTAGCAATGTAGTGACGTTTATTCAAGTAAATCAACAATAGAAAATCATATGTTTTCTATTAGTGTCAGTTACATTTAAATTTGCACAAGCACCTGTATATTTGTTATTTAAATTTATTTTCATCGGGATAAACTTTAATTGCATTTATAGTAATTAAATGTGCTAAAATCCCAAAC
Source organism: Delia radicum (assembly GCA_021234595.1). Classification (NCBI taxonomy): domain Eukaryota; kingdom Metazoa; phylum Arthropoda; class Insecta; order Diptera; family Anthomyiidae; genus Delia; species Delia radicum. Next base: position 23,848,641 of record CM037852.1, on the reverse strand, counting down.
TTATTTAACAATTGTGAAAAGCAATCTGATGTAGGCGGTGTCCCTATCCGGATTTCATTCCTGCCTAAGGAAATCTTCAGGGGACTTTGTTATTAGAATTTCTAGAGATATTTGTTATGTTAAATCACAAACTCAATGAGAATTTCTTGTCCTCGTCTAGGAGCGAGATTCAAAATTTAAAATATCAAAGAAAAACCAAACAACAACAAAAAATTGTCACAATTGGCTTTGTCATCTTCCAATACTACTCTGTTTTTTTGACAGACCTAGCAATGTAGTGACGTTTATTCAAGTAAATCAACAATAGAAAATCATATGTTTTCTATTAGTGTCAGTTACATTTAAATTTGCACAAGCACCTGCATATTTGTTATTTAAATTTATTTTCATCGGGATAAACTTTAATTGCATTTATAGTAATTAAATGTGCTAAAATCCCAAAACTTATTTAACAAATTGTGAAAAGCAATCTGATGTAGGCGTGTCCCTATCCGGATTTCATTCCTGCCTAAGGAAATCTTCAGGGGACTTTGTTAATAGAATTTCTAGAGATATTTGTTATGTTAAATCACAAACTCAATGAGAATTTCTTGTCCTCGTCTAGGAGCGAGATTCAAAATTTAAAATATCAAAGAAAAACCAAAACAACAACAAAAAATTGTCACAATTGGCTTTGTCATCTTCCAAATACTACTCTGTTTTTTTGACAGACCTAGCAATGTAGTGACGTTTATTCAAGTAAATCAACAATAGAAAATCATATGTTTTCTATTAGTGTCAGTTACATTTATAGTTTTGCGTGAATTGTGGCTTAAGAAAAATGTTTGCAAACAAATATTTATCGAATTTTTAGCATTTTATTTAAAATTCTATATATAAATGGTAATAAGTTGACAGCTCTTAAGTATTTATTTTACAATGTGAGTTAGAAAGGCCGAGAATAGATTACACAGATCTCATACTCTTCTTCTTTTAACAACAAACACATTAAAATTTTGTTGTATAGGTATAGGACGTATGTCCATGAGTTACGTACTCTGACAGCAAATGTCAAAGAACTTGATATCTATGAATCCGTATGACTTACCGATTTCACGAAAAGCATTTGGCATCTTTATCTCCAAGCTGCTTATTTCATATTTTTAACATAATCTTTTATATGAATTTTACCATGTTCTTTACCGAATAGCTACTAATGAAAGGGTTATGAAGTTATGATATTAAAGCAATACAGGCTGTAGAAGAATCACTGGAATCAAAAAGAGATTGCTTAAAATAACCAATTAATTTAAAATTTAGATCTAATATTTCTAATTTACTTGCTATCATTACCCCACAAAGCATTATAATCTAAGGCATACGTTACCACTAATAACATAGCGGAGTACTCTAAAGGTAATTTATTATTTGGATTACGATTTTCCAAAAAAAAAATTTATGCCACCTAAAGGATGTGTTTTTATGATGTAATACAACCATTATGTTTCAAGTCATGCCATTCATTGCAATAAAACCAAGAAAAGTGTAAAACTTCTGTATTATTCGATTTAGACAATAATTAATGAAAGCTTTGCAAAATTGTCTCCAAAAAGATATCAGTCTGCTGATCTGCCACTTTTCATACCCCCCAACCTATACCCACTATATGAATATCCCTATGGGGAAGGGGACCGGTTCTGCGTGTGCCACAGGATCGGTCCCTTCGTGCCAGAGACCGGTCCTCTGCTAAACGCTACCCTATGTTAACAACTGACAACTTTAACACTATCTTGTCATAGGAGGGGGTCATTTGTCCTGCTTTAAACCACATAGTGGCATGCCACAGGACTAATCAAGATGGGCATACCACAAGTCTGTCGCAAAAGGGTCATGTCGTATAAAATAAACGAAAACTAAACAGCTTCCAATGGGTTAAATTCTGGCCAACTAGCTTTTTCTTCTTAATAAGCATTCTGGTTAAGTGGTGTGTCCTAACTTTACCAGTCACAGGATTGGTAACTTTAGGACAATTGACACTGGTTAACCCACTTCAGTATTAAATTATACCAGTCCTGTGATAAGTCATTTTTTAACCAGTTACTTTTAGGTCAATTGACTCCTCATTCCCCAAAGGGATAGGCCTGCTTTTGGAGTTTCTTGGCTCTTGCTTGACTTTCCAATAATAAAGTATTAAATATTATGGCATATCTCTTTTCATCATAACATTATCAAATATTGAAGTATTCAAATCCTTTGAATAAGATCTATTAACATCCCCAAAACGTTGACCATATATTTTTAACGTGATTATATAAAATATCATCTGCTTCTTAGAACTCTTGAAATATTTTATGATAGTTTACTAATTTTTCTAATTCTAAATAATCTAAATTTGATGAAAAATTTTAATTTTGCCATGAGTTTCTGTAAACCATACCAATTTTCTTAAGTATTTTGCAGGAGAGTTAAAATAATATCCTGATATTCCATTAGACCGGGACGTTGAAATCTCGCACCAATTTGACCTATGACTACACATTCTCTTTCAATTTTCGTTAGATATTTTTCGGTTATAGCAGCATTTAGACGTGAACCATAGTTAATAAATTTATTGTGAGAGTACACAGCAAAAAAATTTAGATATTTACCAACTGAAATTCGGTTACTACGACTCAAAGTCTGTTATTACGAATTTCAGCCAGTTGGACCAACTTTATATTAGTTTTCACAACAAAGTTCGGTTAATTCAAAAGAATTTTAGTTCCAACAATCAAAATTTTGAGAAATCGAATGTAAATATCGTTGTTCTAACTGAATTTATATGTTGTTACTATTAATATACACTTTTCAATTCTGTTGGCACTTTATTTCTCTGTGTGAGGATATGGATAAAAATGTTGAGAGCTAATCAAGATTGTATTCACATTATAGAGATTATGAATAAGATCATGAAAAATGTTGAAAAATTTTAAAGTTCTTTAAGGAAAATTTGTAAAAACTGCCTGCTAGACCAGTTTTATTTTTACTTTGACACGATGTCATAGGAGGTGGATATTATTCTCTAGTGACATGTCACAGAACTTAACTAAAACCTATCAACGAACTGTGCCAACCTAGGTTAATTCCATACATTGGATTTTAGCATTGTTGCACTGTTTTTCGTTTTTGATGTAAATGGCAATGCCAACGCGTTGGAATTAGTTTTATACACACAGAGAAAAATTTAGCTATTTGCCAACTGAAATTCGGTTACTACGACATAAATTCGATTACTACGAATATCAGACGTTTGGCACAACTTTACGTTAGTTTTCACCACAAAGTTCGGTTACTTCAACTGAATTTTAGTTGCAAGATTTTTAAATGTACTTAACGGATTTGAAAACTCGTAATTGGCTCACATTTAAAGCAAAGTTGTTTATACCCGATGTGGACACTTTGTACCTTCACAAAGATGAATTTCTCTAAAATTCGAGGGTATCTTTATATCACTAACATTCAGGGAGTGATTCAGTTAATTCAATTATTTTTTTGGTTTTGGCGCATTGTTAACAAACCATTTTACAGATATTAAAATATTGTGTTTTGCAAACTATTTAAATTTGGTTAAATGTTTTGAATTATTTTCAAATATTTCTAGATCTACTTAAGGGATTTAAGAATTTGACTCCTTAATTCATTTATACAAGTATTAAGTATATATAGGGTCCGCTATCTAACGTTTTTTTTTTTTCAACTAGTGCTTATTTCGTGAATGGTAACACTTAGCTCATGTCTTATTTGACAGATAATTAGTTTTATCCTTCCGCTGAACGAATATGGTCCGTATGTTCGTTATCTTGTGAAAAAAGTGAAAGAAACTGGCATCCTCATCGATAAACGAAAGCGTGAAAAGCCAAAACAGTGCGTACACCCGAGAATATTGCTGCTGTGGCAGAAAGTGTGCGTGAAGCGCCATCAACATCAATTCACCGTCGTTCTTAACAATTGAACATTTCGGAGACATCATTGAGACGAATGTTGCATAAAGACCTTGGTATGACGCAATACAAAGTCCAATTGGTTCAGGAGTTCAAAAAAAAAAAGTTATTTGGCGGACCCTTTATATAATATCCATGTGTCTTAATTTTATAACAAATCTAAATGTTATAAGTACAATTTTACGAAAATATCAGTTGTGAGATCCTTTTGAGAACTTTTTCCAAAATGATTTATTCATATACGATCTCATTTTCTCGTGCGCACATAAAAATAATTTGATTACAACAATTTTTTTTAAAAAGTTTCAACCTTTTTATAATTATTTTCGTAAATTATATATTTTTAATTTGTACTATTAATTCATACATGGGGTAATTAATTGTATGGACTAATTAATTGATAATTTCATTACAATTTCATTGATATCAATTGTAATGAAATTATTTTCATTAGCATTTGTTTAATTAATGATAATGAATTTCATTGATTTGATTTCATTGATTAATGGCAATAATTTTAAATTCATTACCATTAGTAATGCATCAACTAAAGGAAACAAATTACAATTGACAGATAAGATTTTCAAAAAACTAGTGGTGAATATCGATGAATGCTGGGCTTTCTACGATCTTTAAGTAACGCTCATAATACAAATAGACTATGTCCGGGAAAGATCCCGAGAGATTATTGTAATTTTTGATGAAACAGCCACAGGGTGTCCAAATTATTTGTTTACCCAAATACGTACGTGGCATTACTAATTTAATCACACTGATAATAAAATGGAACATTGGTCTAAGCTGTAACGATATGGAATGAACCGGGGAACGAGTGGAATCGGAACACTTAAAACATTTGAATTATCAGAACGTGTTACGTGAGTTAAGTTTTGCAAAAATGTTGTTCGTTTTGCTATATTTCGTTTAGTATTCGAGATCATGACAATTTAAAAAAAAAGGGCGATTTTTTAAAATGCCCAGTATCTCCGAAACTAAGCGAGATAGGGCAAACGGACAAATATTTTGCTCTACAGGAGTACTAATACACCCTTATAATATAAATAGGATAGGTCCGGGAGATACCGATAGATAAATTTTTATAAAATAGCCATAGGGTGATTTATTTATTTATTTTTCTTATTTACGTGATAGTACAAATAAACATACAATTCCTATTCATCTCTGTTCCATTCATATGTAAAGCAATTTACACTCCATTTTTTTTTGTAAACAAATGCATTTTTTGCTTAATTGTAATTAGTTTTTTAGGCATTAGCGTGATTTCATTAGCGTATCGCGCACCTAAAGTGACTCAACTCAAAATTTTAATTTTTCGGGCTTATATGATTAAAATATGCACAATACACTTATTTATCTATAAAAAAATATCAGTTTATTTTGTTGTTGTTAACTGTTGCTAAAAAACAATTATGTCTTTCTTTATGTTTCATTTGGTATAAAGTTGCAATTTGCAATTTGGTATAAAGTTTCGATTTCTGAAAAATTAAAAATTTTGAGTTCAGTCACTTTTGTACTAGGTGTGCGATATGTATGACAAATGCTTATGCCAAAAAATTGCATTACAATTAAATGGTAATGCAACTTTTTTTGGCATGACTAATGACAACTTCGGTTGTGCTTCGGTTTTGATTCCCGTGATTTAAGTGTATCATTGAGAGGTGTTAGTATCAACTTTGTTTCGGAAATGAAGTGTTTGGGTGTTCTTGTAGATGATAAGTTACGTTTTTCGAAACACGTTGATTACGTGTGTGCTCGAGTGAATGCTACGTTGAGACGATTATGGTCTCTTGATCTTTGTTTGCCTCTACATGTAAGGAAACGTGTAGCTAGTGCTCTTCTTATGCCCCAGTTAATTTATGCTTTGGAGGTATTTACGTGTACTAGCAGTAATATTCTTAGACGTCTTCATCTTACAGTTAACCGTATAGTGAGATATGTTTACAGATAGAGGATAAGAGAACATGTCTCTCCGTTTGTGTTGGATTTTCTTGGTTTTTCTTTTGAGAATTTTATAAAACTGAGAATCTTGTTATTGTTTTACAAGCTAATTAGAGCGAACTGTCCTGGTTACATTGTTGACAACTTAGATTTACAAGATCGAGTAGGAACCCTCAGATAGTTTTTCAACGTATAAACTTTTCTATTTTCGAGAGATCCTTTAATGTGAGGATAACTAGAGTCTGGAATTCATTACCTAGATTTCTTAAAAGCTTTGTTGTTGCAAGTGCTACGTTTAAACGCAAACTAAGGCAGTTTTTAATCACTCACTATAATTTTGATAATTTACGATAATTTTTCATATTTTTTTTTTTTTATATATTTTGTTTTATTTTTTAATCGTCTACTTATTTTGATAATCTTATTGCTACATTTTGGACCGTTAAACTTTAGTTATAATTTTATTTATTTTAGGCATTTCTTTAAATTATAAATTTATTTTTTTATTTTTTGTAAAAATTTATTGTAGAATACGAACCATATTTGGCCCTATGGGCTTGGTTTTGAATTAATAAATGAAATGAAATGACATGTTAATGACAATTTAATGCTAATGAAAAAATCCCAAGTATGTATTAATTTATAATTGATTTGAGATCTTCTTAACATAATCACTGATATGTATGACACCATATTCTGCTGAGACTATATGCAAATTATTGCCTTGTACATAATCAGTATTTATATGAGGATTATGTAATTCCGTAATCAAAGTACTAGAGGCAGCAGAAGAATCACTAGAGTCACTTAGACGACCCTAAAAAGAAAAAAAATTCACAAAGTTAAACAATCCTTTATGGATTTTCATCGTAGTACTCAACACTTACAAACCAAAATTCATTGCCAGGTAAAGCATTAGCATCCCCGGCATATGAAATCACTAACAGCTTGTTTTCGTATAAAGAACTTTTTAGCTTATCAGCTGGATTACGATTGTCCATAAATGTTCTAATGCCACCCAAAGGATGTGATTGCGATTTAAAAAACCCATCATGCTTTAAATCACCCCATTTTTGCATATTAAACCAAGAGAATGTAAAACATCTATATTATTAAGTTTGGGTAATAAGTGTTTTAAAAACGTTGGGTAAAACATTCCAAAAATACTTTAGTTTGGTGATCCGCTACTTTCCAAACCCCTAAACCTGCACCCACTATGTGCACATAAGCCAGTTTGTTTAGTTTTTCAGCACGAGCCTGACTTTCGAGCAGTAAAGTATCAAAGGTTATAGCATAACGTTTTTTCATTATAACATTATCAAAGCCCACAGTTGAAATTGTACCAAATCTTTTGGGATCTTTGGGTAATTTTTCAAAAAGAATATCTTTATATTCATAAAACTTTTGCCATAATTTACGATATTCAATTAAACGTTTGTGATTAGCATCAATAGGAGTTCTTAAGTATGATAAACTTGAGTCATGGTAGCCATAACCATTTTTCCAAATATTCTGTTCAGGTGTTATAACCACATCTTGAAATTCCATAAAATGTGGTTTTTGAAATCTAGCTCCTATAATACTCACTATCGCACCTTCACGTTCCATTTTGCTAAAATCCTTTTCGATAATACCATTATTACTACGATTGCCATTGTTAATAAATTCCGAGTGAGAAGAAATTGATAAAAATGCTGAGAGCTTAAAATAAACCAACAATTTAATTTAAACTGTTTAAACTTAATTAAAAAAAATTATACCTTAACTTCATCGTAGGATAATACATTTTTCAACAGCAATGGTTCCTCCTCAAGATCTGTACCAATTTTAGGATATTTAGTCAAACCAACTCCTTCTTCACCCGTCATCAACTTATAATAATCGCTAGAACCCACAAATGCTACGCAACGTTTCTCTAATAATCGTTGTACAAAATCGTTTAAAGATAAATTTTGATACAGTTGTTTTTCTAAGGGATAGCCTGTAATATAAATTGAAAGATAGGTTAGATTGGCAACTTCTTTAATTAGGCCAAAGGTATGGAATTTATCGGACATGGGCGTTAATCATTATATTTTGTAATTAATTACACATTCAATTACAAATTACATGTAATTGTAATTGAGAAAATATCAATTACAAATTACTAGTAATTGTAATAGAAATTCTATCAATTCCTAATTACAGTGGCTCAAAGTAATAATGGAACAACATGCATTTGCAAATATAAAAAAATAAAACTTCAAATTTATTAGGTTAGGAAAATCATTATTCATACTTTATATACAAAAAAAAAAAAACAACAAAAACAAAAAATACTCAATTATTCATGTCAAACATATAATAGAACACAATATTTTTTTCATCACAAAATTGAAAAATTTATAAATACTAATATTTGGTTGGTAAACCTTTTTGTTTTATTACACTTTCTAAACGTTTTGGCATAGATTTGACCAATTTTTCACAATAGGAAGAATCGATTTTGTACCATTCCTCGATAAGGGCAGCTTTTAATTGATTACGATTAGAAATGCTGTGATTTTTTAGTTTTTCTTCAAGATAGCTCCATACGTGCTCAATAATATTAAGGTCCAGTGATTGGGGTAGGGTTTCCAAAACATGAGGACAATTATATAGAAGCCATGACCTGACTCTATAAGCTTATGCTTTGGGTCGCTATCTTGGTAAAAATGAAAACTGTCCTTGATACCCAATTTTTCCACACCTACGTTTAAGTTTTGTTTTAATATATGCAAATACATATTTTGATCCATTATTCCATCAATTATATGCAAGTTTCCTGGTCCTGCAGCTGATACAGCACCCCATACCATAACTGAACCCATACCGTGCTTTACTGTAGCTTTCAAGTTGTTCTTGTTGAGCTCTTGGTTTGCTTTTCTCCAAACGCAGGTGCGTCCATCTGATCTAAACACATTATTTTTTTTTTTTTTTTTTTTATTAATTAATAATCATATAATTACAAATTATATACTATTACCCTAACCGAGCACTAGCTACTATGGCCTTCGGCGCGTTGTAGCGAAAACAGACCAGTGCCTCTGGTGGGAATCGAACCCACGACCCCCGCACTGATAAGCCAGCACGCTACCAACTAGCCTACCGGGGCGCACTAAACACATTATATTTACTTTCATCTGTAAATAATACGTGTTTCCAGAAAGAAAACTCTTTGTTGCGATACTTTTTTGCAAACTCCGCACGCTTCAGCTGATTGTTCTTGCTTATATAAGGCTTTTTCCTAGCGACTCTGCCATTAAGGCCGTGCTTGCGAAGTACTATTCGGACTGTTTCTGGATTAGCTTTTTTCCAAGGTATTTTTGACTCAGCTGCTAACTTTGGTGCACTTAAATGAGGATCTCGCTTAACTTGTCGCACTAGCCATTGCTCGTCAGCATTGGAGAATATTTTATTTTTGTTCGGTTTCGGATTATTTTCAAATTTGTTTGTGTTTTTATATCGTTTTATCACATTAAAAACAGTTGTAGGAGCGCGTTCAACTAATTCTGCAATTTCTCGAACCGTTTTTCCTTCATTTGAAATTTTTTTTATTAACTCGCGAAGTTCCGGAGACGTTTGAACACCACGCGGCGCCATTTTGAATGTTTGGAATAAATGCAAGATTTGAAATGGAATAATCTTGTTTTGACGCGGCTGATTGGAATTATCATGTTTTGATTCAAACCACTGCGGATTAATCTTGTTTTGCTGAAACTAATTAGGTATCAGATATCTTAAGTTGAATTAAGTCCCTAAGAATTAGTCCCTAAAATAAAAATGCAAATCAGATTAGTAGATAGATAAGACAAAATTAAAAACATAATATGTAGCTGGTAATACTAACTTCTTTTTATTTTGCCGTCCACGCTTCCTACTTCTTGAGCCTGTATTAATATTATCTACTGTACTTTGACGCTCCATTTTCCAAAATTAATAACTCTTACGATTGGCAAACACAATTCACAAAATACCACTTTTATACACTCTGCAAATGGAAACTCGCTCCACATGCTCAGTTGAAAAAGACAATCATGACATGAAGTTAGTGCCTAAATCATCTTAATATCATCTAAGGTACTTTGACGCTCCATTTTCCAAAATTAATAACTTACGATTGGGCAAACACAATTCACAAAATACCACTTTTATACACTCTGCAAATGGAAATTCACTCCACTTGCTCGATAATGACAATTATAACATGAAGTTAGTGCCTAAACTGTCAAACAAACGCCATATTTTAAAAATATGAATTAACGGCCTAATCAGAGTTTCACAGATTGGGCGTGTTTACACGAGTGTTGTGCCGTATTAAAAAAGTAAATAACATAAGTTCGGAGTGGAAAATGTTGAGATAAAACATGTTTTGTTGCAATATTTAGACTAAAATAGTTAATAAACTTCTGGATTAATCATATTTTGTTCCAAAAATGTATATTTGAAATGGGTAATGTCATTTTGAAGTGGAATAATCTACTTTTGATGAAATCATGCATTTTAATTTTTTTTTCCTGGTGTAATTATAGAGATTTCGCAAAATTTTATTTTGGCTGAGTATTCAATTCAATGCTACCAAACAGTGCGGCAGTCTGGTGTATCCCATGTGTCCGTAAATTTTTCAATAAAAATGTTTTCTTCTTCTTCTTCCTGTAAAGAGACTAACTAAAAAAAAAAATCACTTGTCAAAAGTGGAATAATCATGTTTTGAAAAGATGCTCCTCAATTATTATCAATTACATATAATTACAGCATAATAACACTGCACTACAAAATTTACCCTAAAATCGAAGACAAGGGTACCGACCATTGATTATAAATATTTCGGTCACGCTGATTTTAATGGCGTACCGAGTTCATTCACTTATGGTCCAGATTTTTTTTGCAAATTTGCATTAAAGTTTCGCATGTTTTAATATCTTACAATATATTTTAACATGCGTTATTATACGGGCAATATATAATTGGATTGGCGGAATTAAATTAATACATTGTACTGCCCCATGTAAAAAATATAAATTTTTTAACCCATTTTACAAAGCCATTGCTTTAAAGCAACAACTTTTAAGGTCCGATAAATTTGGATCGGAAGGAGAATTAACTAATAACGCAGTACAAAACATGTAATTTAATTGTAATTGAAATGTAATTGAAATCGCCCAAGTCTGAAATTTATGTATTTCTACGAAAACTTTTAAAATTCAAAACTTAAGCCAACCCTACCAATTAATAAACCTACTTTAGAGAAGACAAATATGGTTCTTTACGGTCTATAATTTGGGATTTGTTTTTTGTAAAAGGGTAGTTCGCCATTTATTACACGTCTAACTATTAGTAAGGGATTTCAATAGAGATAGTTAGGTTGTTAGGTTGGTCTCTTAAAAAAGTAGTATTCATTAGGATTGAAGACATTTTTTTTTATTTTCTGAGACTTAAAAAAACATCTTCTTTGTCACTCTGCTACATTTTTAATTAGGGAACTGTACTTTTCGGATGTCCACTAAGGAACTGGTTAGCGGATATATCAAATTTTGATATCATCAGAATTAATTCAGATATTAAGGAAACAAACAGATCGCAGTAAAGCTTTAAAAGTTTTTAATTCTAAGCTACATAACGGGAACATTTTTCATTACACCCACGAAAACTGTCTGAATGCAGGCTGCCACCTTAACATTACTTATAGCTCTTTATATCAGTGAAACTATTACAATTATTTATAACGGTGCTCTTCATTTCTCCCATTATTGTCATTGAAACAAATTTTACTTTCCTTACACAGAAAAAACTAAAAACGGGTTTCAATTAAAAAATTATTTGAATCAATTAATATTTTAATTGATTTTGCACCTATCACGGCAATGATACTATCAATTAAAACTTTTATTAAAATTACGAAGGAAAAAAAAGGTAAAAATAACTTCTACAAAAAAAAAACATTTATACTCACAAAAAAAAGTGTGATCTATACGTTGGTATGTGTGTTTTTTGTAATGCTGAGTCTGTTTGTGTGTGCTTGTTTTGTTTGTTAGCGTCAAATGTATTTGGTATTTTATACTGAAAATTTTCTATTTATGCATACAGTGTATGAAAAAATAATATGATAATTACGTCTAAAATAAAATATGTATTTATTATTATGTATATAATAAATATGTATAATAATATATAGTAAATATGTATTATGTATATATATTTAAAAGTCAATAAAAATATTTATTGATTCAATTAAATATTTGTTTAGAAACAAATTAAATTAAAATCAAATCTTTAATTATATATTTTAGGTTGATAATTTTTTCTGTGTAAGAGTTTTCAATTAAGTTTTCTTTGTGTCGATGAGCGCAATTTGCAATAAATCTTCCTATCAGTAAGACATTTTAAGGCCAATAATTATTTCACGTTGGATTCTATTGAAATTTTAACGGTCACTATACTGAAAAAAAAGTTAGTTCAAAAGTCTGTAAAACGCACAGAGAGAATTTCTTGTACGAGTTTTAATGAAATTACTTCACTAAACTGATGAAGTTTTCTTCACAATGTAAATAAACATTTCTTAAACTTTATGAAAAAGCTTCATAGTTTTAATGAAACTGTTTTCAATGAAACTTTTTCATTAGTCGTATGAAATTATTAATAAATAAAATTAAATTTTTCATTGAATTTTATGAAAAACTGCATTAATTTAATGAAAATGGACGAGTTAAAGTGACATTTCATAGATCTAATGCAAAAATTCATTGTTATCATGCAGAGAATTCACTCATTGCGGGGTCCAATGCAGTTGAGCGAATTTTTTCTGCTGTTATCGTTTAAATCACACCCTCGCCCGATTATTCAATTCTCAACTCTTCCAAACCTTTCCCCGTCTCCATCTTTGATCCGTAAGTGAATAGCGAAATCCTATACAAGGTTGCTTCTTTGACATAACCTGGGACTTGTCACAAAACTTTATTTTTCAACGGAAGTTCGTTTTAAGAAGTTTTATAACAAGTTACAAAGGTTCAATTTATCTTTCCTAAGACAACGCCATATACAAACCAGTAAAAAATTATCTTGTTGTTAGAAGCAGGATAAAACAAATGCGCTGATCTAAGTGCTTACTATAACATTATACTGGGAAGCTGCAAAAGAAAACGAACAATTTTCGTATAAAAATAAACAAAAAAAATTTTGAGCTTACTGTTTCCCTTACACAGATTCATGTTGTAAACAGCTTACCATATTCCCTTACAAGGATGCAGGTTGTAATGCAAAAAGTTTCGTATCGTGGATTATAAACGATCTGTACTAGTTTTCCGGAGTGATTTCCTATTGTGTTTGGTGTTTTCGAGTGTGTTATCAAAAATAATTAGTGATTTATTTGTTTCTGAAGACCTAGCACGTGGTGTAGTAAAAAAATAAATATAATTGATGTATTAGTATGTCTAAAACTTTAACAGCAACAATTTAATATCTGTTGAATTTTATGTAATAAACATTTTATAATATTCATATTATTACTTTTAATTTTAATAATAATGTAGACATGAAATATGATTTTTCTGAAAGCCATGAAATCACAGCATTTTATAAGCGCTAAAAACCGCGCTTACTTTGCCGAAAAGTAATGCTTCCATGTAGGAATTCGCCATATAAAAATCATAGCATATGTAAGCAGGTTTGTAAGGGATTCTTTTTGTCTTACTCCCTTACAAACCTGCTTGCCGGTAAGCAGCGTTTTTCCTGGGAAGTTATAAGCAGACAAAAAAGACAAAAAATAAAAAATCATTTGCATTTATGACGGTGTAATGGTAAGCGCGTTGGACTGTTACACACATGGTCCCGGGTTCGATTCCCGGTGACGACAACATCAATTTAGAAAAATAATATGTATGCGTTTTCTATCACTTATATGTATCGCTGCGCCCACCTTCGGTGTTCTCATAGCACTTAACCCCACCGAAGTAAAATAATGAATCAGGGCTATGAAACAAAAAGCTTCAATAAATTCGCCAACTGTTGTAAAACTTATCATCTCGCGCAATTACAGTGTTGCCATGTTTGAAGCCCTTCATCTTTCACCACCTTCATCTCTCCACTATCCCCTTTTCAAAGAAAGCAACACATTAATCAATAGGAAGAATTTCCTGAGTGTTGCTTCTCTTTATAAAAAAAAAAAAAAAATTATGATAAATTCGAAGCGTTGGGCGCCATTTAAAACAGCTACTATTGAAAAATAAACTCGGTATTTTTAAAACAAAATATTTTATTAAATCAAATTAAAAAATTAAGAAATAGTTATTAATTATTAAGTTTACAATTGATTTGAGATTTTCGTAACATAATCACTAATATGTATGACACCATATTCGTCGGAGGCTATATGCAAATTGCCGTTAACATAATCAGTATTTATCTGAGGATTATGTAATTCCGTAATTAAAGTACTGCAGGCAGCTGAAGGATCATTAGAGGTATTTAAGCTACCCTAGGGTAAAAAAGAGATATCAAAAAGAAGTCAACAATTTGTCAAATATTACCCCATAAATATTTAAAACTTACAAACCAAAATTCATTACCGGGTAAAGCATTTGCATCCCAAGCAAATGATATAATCAACAGCATATTACCATATAAGTGTCCTTTTAGTTTTTCTGCAGGATTACGATTTTCCATAAAAGTTTGTATGCCACCCAAAGGATGCGTTACCGATTCAAACATTCCATTATGTTCTAAATCACCACATTTTTGGGTATCAAACCAGGAAAAGTGTAAAACTCCGATATTGTTAAGTTTTGGCAATAAGTGTTTAACGCGTTGGGTAAAACATTCCAAAAATATTTGCGTCTGATGACTAGCTACTTTCCAAACTCCTAAACCGGCTCCCACTATATGCACATAGGCCAGTTTGTTTAGTTTTTCAGCCCGAGCCTGACTTTCAAGCAGTAAAGTATCAAATGTTAGAGCATAACGTTTTTTCATCATAACATTATCAAAGCTGCCATTTAAAACTTTGCTAAATCGTTTACTATCTTTGGGTAGTTTTTGAAATAAAATATCCTGATGTTCATAAAATTTTTGCCATAATTTACGTTTATCAACTAAACGTTGGAGATTTATATCAGCGCTGCTTTTCAAAACCGTTTCCATTTTACTATCAAACCCATAACCGTTATCTCGGATATTTTGTTCAGCTGTTATTAGCACATCTTGGTATTCCATAAATATGGTTTTTGAAATCTGGCTCCTATTATACCTATTACCACACCTTCACGTTCTATTTTACTCAAATCCTTTTCAATAATACCATTATTGCGGCGATTACCATCATTAATTAAATCAGAGTGGGAAGATATCGACAAAAAAGCTGATAGCTATATATATATATATAGAAAGGTTTATGATATAGCTTTAAATTGTTATAAGTTTATTTTATAAATTAAATATATCTACCTTAACTTCATCATAGGATATTAAGTTCTTTAAGACAAGAGGTTCTTCTTCAAGATCTGTGCCTATTTTTGGATAACTAATATTACCAACTCCCACTTCACCGGTCAATAATTTATAATAATCGTGGGGACCCACAAATGCTACACAACGTTTCGCAAGTAATCGTTGTACAAAATCGTTAAGGGATAAATTTTGATAGAGTTGTTTCTCCACGGGAAAGCCTATATAAAAGGGGAAGGTAATTCACTTTAGTATGATAGGATTTAGAAATTTTAATATCAATATTTCTTACGATTATAACTTTTTAACAACGAACTATTAAGAAAAGCATAGACACAATTTTCACAACATTTATAAAAGGAGGAATACCGAAACCGCTTAAAAGCCGTAACTCATAAAATTACAATTGAAATTAAGTCTCCATGAATTTTTGCATAAAAATTGAAAATTGATCTGGAATTTATCCATTAAAACTTCTCATTAAGTTAATTCAAGTTTTCATAAAATTTTATAAAAAATATAATTTTATTTATTAAATGTTTCGTTCCCCCAATGTGGAAGTTTTATTAAAAAACTAGTTTTTTAAAAAGTATGAACATTTTAATAAATTTTTCATTAACTTCATGAAGAAAAGCAATTGATCCTATAAATACACTGTGTGTAATTTTTTAAGTCATAGCAAAATAACTATATACGGACACCACTACGTGATAAAAGACTAAAAAAAAAAGACCCGTGTCTCCCAATTTTTCCCAAAGTCATATCCTATTTAGTTTATGGGCCGCCAAAGATTTGGGGCCTCGGTATCATTTTTGCAAAAAAGTGATCATTTTCTCAGGCTCATATCTTGCAAACCGTTCAGAATTTCGATTTACTCTCTATGGCAAAGTTGTAGCTCTTGTCATAAAGAACAAAAATTGCGAACATATAAAATCAAAAAAACTTCACCTTCCAGATTAAAATCGCAAAAAACTTTTTCCCGTGTTCAGGTCCATAGGTAGCAAACCGTTCAAAATTCAAGGAAACAATCAACTACAAAAATTTACCTAAGATCTCAATAAACAAATTTCTAGAACATATAAACTTCCTAGAGATGATTCTTAACACAGTTTAGGTAGCGCGCAAAAGTGAAAAATTTTTTAATTTAATTTTTTTTTTCCTTTTTTCTCCTGTTCAGGTGCATAGGTAGCAAACCCAATTCCCAGGAAGTTTATATGTTCTAGAAATTTGTTTATTGAGATCTTAGGTAAATTTTTTTAGTTGATTGTTTCCTTGAATTTTGAACGGTTTGCTACCTATGGACCTGAACACGGGAAAAAAGGTAAAAAAAAATCGAATTTTTAAGTTTTTTGCGATTTTGATCTGGAAGGTGAAGTTTTTTTGATTTTATATGTTCGCAATTTCTGTTCTTTATGACAAGAGCTTCAACTTTGCCATATAGAGTAAATCGAAATTCTGAACGGTTTGCAAGATATGAGCCTGAGAAAATGATCACTTTTTGCGAAAATTATACCGAGGCCCCAAATCTTTGGCGGCCCATAAACAAAAGAGGATATGACTTTGGGAAAAATTGGGAGACACGGGTCTTTTTTTTTTTTAGTCTTTTATCACGTTGTGGTGTCCGTATATGGTTATTGTTTTTCGTGTTGCACTGTGATATTGTTAAACCAGATAATAATAACAACAATTTATCTAATAAAGAACTTTTAATAAAATATTAAATAGAATTAATAAATAAACCAAAGCTGTTACTAATGTAGAAGAATGAACTAATGTAGCAACAGGAGTACACTCAAATGAAAAAGTTAGTAAAGTCAGCAAAAAGTTTTGCTGAGTCAGCAATATTTTAGTCAGGAGGGTGCTTGCAAAAAAATTGCTAATGTAAGCAAAATCTCGCAGCTCGCTGATTTTCAGCAACAAAATTAGTAGATTCAACAAAAGTTTTGCTAACTTTTAGTAGATTAGAAATTAAAAAACCCTTGCTAAAAATTAATAAAATGTTTGCTGAATATTAGTAGTTTGAAAAAAAAAACTCAAAAAATTTGTAGAAAAATTATACTTTAGTTAATTTATTTGCTGAAATTCATAAAACATATTTTTGTGATTCTTTTTAAAATAATTTACAATACGTTACAAAATATAAAAATGTTCATACTCCCAAATTGACGATATGAATTAATGTAATATCTACAAACAATAGAAATAATTATATATAACATAAACGAAATTATCTTTGAACTACTTACATCAATTATTGTCTAAATGATGCTATCTTTTAAATGAACGCAAATACCGCAGAGAATTATAGAAACGTAACGAAAAAATAACAAAATATAACATATTCAACCCTTTTTTGCAATAAGAAAAAGGAAACAGAAAAATCTACCTAAGATGTATGTCTGTGTCTTTCGCTTTAGTCTGTCTACCTATTGCATATTTGTTTGCAATTTGACAACACAAGATTATTAATATATATAAACATTTAGTTTACAAATACACATTTAATTTTTATTAAATTTAAATATTTTATTTTGCCTTTTATTTAATTAATATACAATTACTTTCACAAGCCGGTAACGACGCAAAATTTAAGTTGTTTTAATCCACAATTTTGTTTTATGTATGAAAAACAGATACAAAAATCTTTCATGGTTGAGTTACTAGAGTTGTACTTTTTAGTATAATTTTCCTCGTCACTACTACATCGTGACATGCCGCGACATCTAATTCATTCTGAGTATATCTTTTAGTCTGGTTGTCGTTCACACTATTGATGTGCTAATCAACACAATTTTTTTTAGCAAAATAAATTAGTAAAACATTAGTAAAATATTAGTAAAACATTGGTTCAAAACAGTTAAGTGCTGAATAAGTATAACTAAAATTTTAGTTTTAAAACATAATTTAAGCAAAAAATTTGCTGAAAAATAGTATACCTGATTTACAAGATGTTTTACTACCTTTTCTATTAACGTATTTTTTGAGTGTAGGAGCAGCTATAGCAGCAGGTAATCAGAAGAAAATGGAATTTGAAGTACTTTTTCGTCCACTAAAATTCTTTCTGTGTATTTTTACACAGAACGTGTTTTAATGAATTTTTTTTACAAAGTGAATGAAACATTTCTTAGTTTTATGAAATAGCTTAATTTTAATGAAACTATTTTTAATGAGACTTTTTCACTATGCGTATGACATTTTTAATAAATAAAATTAAATTTAGAATATAATTTTTTGAAAAACTCCATTAATTTAATGAAAAGTTTCAATGGACGAATTCTAGTGACACTTCATAGATCTAATGCAAAAAGTCATTGATATCATACAGATAATTCTTTTAGAGTCGACAAAAAAACTAGTGTTTTTGTTTTGCTATTTTTAGCGTTAAAGCAGAAAATCACAAATATTAATTTAGTTTTCTATAAAAATGTAAAACAGATTCCATTTGGTTTTTTTCCGTAAACCAAGTAGAAAGTATTTAATTAATGGGAATATTTTGACAAAAAAAAATATATATAAAGGGTCCGCCAAATAACTTTTTTTGTTTTGAACTTCTGAACCAATTGGACTTTGTATGGCGTCATACCAAGGTCTTTATGCAAAATTCGTCTCAATGATGTCTCCGAAATGTTCAATTGTTGAGAACGACGGTGAATTGATGTTGATGGCGCTTCACGCACACTTTCTGCCACAGCAGCAATATTCTCGGGAGTACGCACTGTTTTTGGCTTTTCACGCTTTGGTTTATCGATGAGGATGACAGTTTCTTTCATTTTTTTCACAAGATAACTAACATACGGACCATATTCGTTCAGCGGAAGGATAAAACTAATTTTCATTCCAATCAGACATGAGCTAAGTGTTACCATTCACGAAATAAGCACTATGGCGGCTTTTACTATATATTCGCGACTTTTCAAAAACTTCATATGGCAGCATAACTTTGGGCACATCTAAAAAATAATCTTGCCAAAATTGATGCAAAAAAATTTCCATTTCAAAAGTTATCATATTTTTTCTTTCGCTTTTTTTCTGTTGTTGCATGATTATGTCAAAACTGTCCACAGGCATCGAGGTCAATTCTTGCTTTTACTATTTGAAACAAGTTTCGACTGAATGCACACGTTTTTCTTGGTTTTATTGTGTCAATTCAAAAAAACGCAATATAAAGTATAATTATTCGTAAACATGCAAAGTAAATAGGAAATAAGTATTAAAGAATTTTCCAAGTCGGATTTTTGTAAACGGTAAGAATTTTATTCACAATTTTAATAAAACTAATTGGTTCCAAAAACCAAAATTATAAATAAAACAGAAATGTGAAAATTTTTTGTATTGTTCCCTAAAGTGAGCCTTTGAACCCTAAAGTGGACCCTTTCGCTTTTTTTCGTGTTGTTGCATGAGGTCAAAACTGTCCACTGTCATCGAGTTTAATTTTTGCTATTACATACTATTTGAAACAAGTTTCGACTGACTGCACACGGTTTTCTTGGTTTTACTGTGTCAATTCAAAAAAACGCAATATAACGTATAACTTTTCGTAAACATAAAAATTAAATAAGAAATAAGTATTAAATAATTGTCCAAGTCGAATTTTTTTTAACGGTAAGAATTTTATTCACGATTTTTATAAAACTAATTGGTTGCATGAATCAATATTATAAATAAAACAAAAATAAACAGTTTTTGTCTATTTCCAAGAATTTTTAACATCCCGGCTCAAATTTCGTAAATGCACACGTATGGAGGCATATGAAAGCATGTTTGGAGATTTACGCATCCACTTATGGATATGAATGCATGTTTATGAACATGTACAAACATACATTGAACCTTTATGGATCCATAAATGAACATTTTTACTGTGATGTTTCACACCAAAAAAAAACATCGGTTGGACTTTGTATGGCGTGATACTATGTTCTTTATGCAAAAGTGTTACCATTCACAATATAAGCACTAGTTGA
Organism: Delia radicum; assembly: GCA_021234595.1. NCBI lineage: Eukaryota > Metazoa > Arthropoda > Insecta > Diptera > Anthomyiidae > Delia > Delia radicum. Next base: position 23,828,303 of record CM037852.1, on the reverse strand, counting down.
AAAAAAAAACGTAAGATGGCGGACCCTTTAGAACAAAATAAAATAAATTTATTTTTAAATACAAATTTTTGTTGATCTTAGTTCATTTTCTAAAATTTGTATATGCTTTCAGAGAGTTTTTAAGGGTACATGTTCCCCATGGTGGAACATTTGAGTTGTTTTGAATATTGTTATATAACTTTTTTAAATTATTTTCCACAAGAAAATGATCTACAGCCCAAGGAGTTGGCCTATAAGCTAATTTATTTGGATTTTGACTATTCCACTTTTTTTTCCTATGTATCCCATCCTTATGGAGAATGAGGAGTCAATTGACCTAAAAGTGACTGGTTAAAGAAGGACTTATCACAGGACTGGTATAATTTAATACTGAAGTGGGTTAAGCGGTGTCAATTGTCCTAAAATTACCAATCCTGTGGCTGGTAAAGGGAGGACATACCACTTAACCAGAATGCTTACTAACAAGAAAAGCCAGTTGGCCAGAATTTTACCCATTGGAAGCTGTTTATTTATGTTTTTTCTGGGTTTATTAAAAAATTATCGGCATGCGAAAATTGACCTAAAAGAACCTGGACTGCTGGAAAAGGACTTATCACAGGACTAGTATTATTTACAATTGATGTGAGTTATGTAGTCTAAATTGATCTAAAAAGACTAGTTCCGTGACTGATAGAAGTAGGACATATCACCTAACTGGTTTCATTTTCTACCATTTTTTAAATTAAAAATTATTAAATTGTACGACATGTCCCTTTCAGGATAGTCATGTGGTTAGTCCGTTTGGTTAGTCCTCCGACATGCCTCTTTTGCGACAGTCTTGTATGCCCATCTTTGGTTAGTCTTGTGGCATGCCACTATGTGGTTTAAAGCAGGACAAATGACCCCTCCTATGGCAAGCCCATGTTAAAGTTGCCAGTTGTTTACATAGGGTAGGGTTTAGCAGAGGACCGGTCTCTGACACGAAGGGACCGATCCTGTGGCACACGCAGGACCGGTCCCATTCCTCATAGCGATATACCAGGTGTAGGAGCACATTAGATAACATTCCCTTAATTGCTTACCCATATAATCACAGTTTTAATTTTCAAGCGATTTCCGGCACCACTTTTCTTTATCCGATTGGCACAAAATTTCTTATATATTATAAAACTAAAAATCTCATTTTGGTTTTATAGAACGCTGCTAATGAACATAATATTGAATGCATTCAATTAAGGAATTTATTAATACCAATTCAAGGTTTTGTATGAAGCTAGTGAATTCTTAGGGATTTGATTAACGGAATGATACATTTTGTATTAAATGTTTTGTTAATTAAGCTCAAATCGAATGAATTCTTTCGAAACTCTGCCAATAACCCACTATAAAAGTCCAGAATTCAAAAATGCTAAAAAAAATATATCCATCTAGTAATGACTGTACATTACTTTATCATCATTCTTATTGTTTACAAATAATTAATTATAAACAATCAGATTATTGTTGTGGGTTAGTCTTATACTTAACCCTTTGAGGAACACACATTTTCCGCCGAAGCAATTTTAAAATTTTCACGATTTTCGTGAACTCTGACCTAATAATAGTGATGCAAACAAATTGGCTTCCTAGACGCCCTCCCTGCTCCTCAGTTTTGGCTAAAGGAATTTTTATGTTTTTTTTTTCAATTTCGTGATCTACAACTAAATAACAGTAACAGTTAAGTTACAAAAAATTGACTCCATAGACCTCCTCCCTGCTCCCCATTTCGGAAGGCGAAAATAACATTTGACGACCGCACAGTTTTGGCTAAAGGGATTTTTAAGTTTTTTTCCCACTAAATAATAGTTTACTAAATACAGTCAACTAAATAACAGTTAATGTCAAAAATGTTTAATTTTAATTTGTAACCAACATTAAGGACTACTAACGGGTAACTGAGACCAGATAGAGATTTACCGGCCTCCCCAACCCTTCCTTAAAATTGCCATTGGACATATTTACTATATTTTTCCTGGTCAATTATAAGTGCCAAAAACGCTTGCACAAGCATACTCTCCTGTGGTCGTCAAAGGGTTGAAAAATTAGTAATTATAAAAATCTGCTTAAAAACTCACCATATAGACTTTTATGCTCTAAAAATCTAAATATAACTGTAAAACACGTTCGTGTATAACGGGATAAGCGGAGGCTATTTGTTTTTGTATATTAGGATAACGGTCTTCGGGTTGACTTTGGACACGACAAGTATCAATACCGAACTAAAAAATAGAAATTTTAAAGAAAATTAATTTTCAGTAACAAATTAGTTTACTTATAATAATCCACGCATAAAAATACGAAAATAATGTCAAAAGAAAAAAAAAAACTTTAGTAAAATTAACAAATTTTCGTTTAAAATACGAAAATAATGTCAAAAGAAAAAAAAAAAACTTTAGTAAAATTAACAAATTTTCGTTTATTTTACGTGAGTTTTTGTCGACAGGCTTTTGTAGCATTCGGTGCAACTAACGGAGCGTTCGTTTAGCGAACGCCTTTTGAAAAACTTTCCGCAGTCGATCATAGTATGTACCATAGTATAATATAGTAACCCGACTCATTTAACGATTTAAAGCGTGTCCCTATTTCATGTAGTTGCAGTGGTATTAAGAACTATACATGCACGTCAAATTACAAATACTACTTTGATTTTTCAAATGACAGAAAAAGAGCCATGTACCTATATTATACTATGGTAAGTACTTTCCGGTTTATATATTCCTTGATGTCGGTATAATAAATATATTATTTTATCTCCTTACCTTATAGGGAAATCGGTTGATTTTGTTTAAATTCATTAATATCCACTTCTTTTGTATCAGGTTTATTAATTGTTTCACACTGTTTTAATAAATTTTTACCAAAATCGGTAAGATGTAAGGGGAGTACCAGATTTTGGCCATATTTGTTCAAATTCTTTACCAAACATTTTGTTTGTGTTATAATCGTCAATGCAGTGACGTTTTTCTTTATAAATGATGAAATCAGTTCGATTTATGAGATTCGCTAAAATGCATAAACAATTATGCGTCGCTTGTCTCTTGACCGGTACACGTAGTTTACTAAATTGCTAACAAATTCGAAGAATACTATTTATATGTGTATCTTATAAATTTCAACAAGCTGTTTAAAACTTTCATCATAATTTGTTTGTAGCTTTTAAAATGAAACAAAGTGGTGAACTTCAATACTGGACTTTTTCATGGGAGTCTTCGTTTCTTAGCAGCTGTTGGAAAGCTTATAAAGCGTAAACAAAATGTCTGTTCCAGTGTTGCCACTTTTTTCGTAAGTACACAAATTATGTCTAATTTTGTCTTACTTGTATAGTCCATGTGTAATTTCAAATTTATATACACCACTTATTTGGATAAATTTCCGACTCTTAAGACTTTTTATAGACTGTTTTAAGTAACAACCTTTAAAAACCGTAAGATTCTAAAAACATATAAACATTTGCCAATAAATTAAGTAAAAATAGATACATATTTTCTAGAGTTCCTTTTCTACACTATTCTACGGTTGTAACTGTTTTTACAATTCTGTTGTTAATTGTACGTTAGTTATTTCGACCGTTCTTAGCGATTTATTTTACTACATTTGTAGTTGTTTTTTTTTTAAATAGTTAAAAATTACTACATTTAGTCAGTCATCGCCTTTTTAATTACATATACACAGAGAAATAAAGTGCCAACCGAATTGAAAAGTGTATTTTGGTGTTAACAACTAATAAATTCGGTTAGTACAACCATATTCAAATTTGATTTCAGAATATTTTGGTTGTTGCAACTAAAATTCAGTTGTATTAACCGAATTTTGTTGTGATAACAATATTCAGTTGTAGCAATCGATTTCAGTTAGAGTCGTAGTAACAGAATTTCAGTTGGCAAATAGTTAAATATTTCTCTGTGTGTATGTCTTTATAATTTGTAATTTTTAGTAATTTCTATCTATTTTGATATTTTACGACCCTTTCGGATTTGGTTAAAAAAAACCCATAGAATTTAGAGAAATGTATGAAATCTTTATTTGAGTCGATAGAACGATCTATATAATTCCATGTTTAAAGATGAGTTCATGTAAATTTTGACCGCGGCTACGCCTTAAATGGCTCATACGCTGGATTCAATTTTGGCATACTCTCTCCAACATATCGGCCGGTTTATCACAAATAAATTCTTCAATATTGGCTTCGAGTGCGTCAACCGTTGCGTAGACCCACAAAAAATAGTCCTAAGGCATTAAATCGCACGATCTAGGCGGCCAATTGACCGGCCCCAAACGTGAAATGAACTGTTTCACCGAACCCGCCTCTCAATTGGGCAATTGTTTGCCGTGCTGTGTGGCATGTGGTACCGTCTTGTTGAAACCACATGTCACCCAAGTCCAGCCTTCCCTTTTTGGGCAAAAACAATTTGTAATCATCGCACTTTAGCTCTCGACATTCACAGTAATGTTCCTGCCTTTGTCGTATTTGAAAAAGTACGGTCCAATGATGACACCGGCCCATAATTCATACCAAACAGTGCATTTTTCGGGATGCATTGGCCGTTATTGCAATGCTTCTGGCTGCTCTTCACACCAAATACATAAATTTTGCTTTTCCATTAAACCAGAAATGAGCCATTTTCTGATAAAAAAGTGGATCTTCATCCAACTTTGCCAGCGACCATTCATCAAAAGTTAGCCGTTGTGGTAGGTCGTGTGAGTTCAATTCTTGCACCAGCTATATTTTAAAAGGTTTTAGACCCAAAGTAAGTGGAGTAACAGATGCCCAATTGCTGCTAACGGCGCTGAATCGATAATTCACGGTCATCAACAACACTGACGGATACATCTGAGATATTTTCCTCTGTCCGCAGTCTATGTATGCGTGTTGGTGGTTTAATGTCCAATAATGTAAATTTGGTTCGAAATTTAGCCACAAGATACCGAATAGCCGCCTCAGAAGGTCGCCCAAACTGACTATAAATTGGAAGTAGTGCACGATGCACTTTCTTAACCGAGCATGAATTTTGGTAATAGAATTCAATAATTGGCAAGCGTTGTTCGTTTGTAAGTCATGGTTAAATTATAGACCAAACTGAACATGTTTAACACTAACATGTTACACGATAACAGCTGAGCTGCCAAAAACAGTGTAGCCAAGAAGAAAGTTGATAAAAAAATCACCCTTTATATAATTCCCTGAGAGTGTAATTTCGTCAGCCATTATGTGTAATTTTAAATTTACTTTGTGGCAACACTGGTCTACTCCCATACCAAACAACAAACATTTGTCACAGTTTTGAGTTCAGAAACAGAGAACGAAGCCGATCGGCTAATAGCCGCGGCTAAGCCGCCGCGATCACTTTTCAGGTACTCGAGCCGCCGCCGACTTGAGCGGCTAATTTCGGCTACAAAATATTAGCCGACTATATCAGCTGAGCCGACTATATCAGCTTAGCCGATATTTTTTTTATCTAAATTAATTTTAACTATAAATCATATTATTTTAAGAATCCTCCGCCTTCATCCGGCTTTTAGTACCCACCAATCTGGCAACCATAGGTTTTCATTATGAATTCTCTAGCGTTAGCAAAATGGGCCGTTATATTGCGCTTCACTAGAAAAAGAAAAAGTAAATTTTCCAAATCTTACAATGGCTCAAAAAAATATAAAAAACTTTTGTCATACTACACAAGCTAATCCCACAATATCATCTGATTCTGATTCTAACTCAGATGCTTCTACTGATGTAAATACATTTAGACTTGTTTAAAAGAAAAGAGGATAGTTAGAAGCATTTTGGTAGTCTATACATAAAAGATAGACACATATTGGAAAACATGAAATTTTGTAAAATTTGCTTAGATTACAAATAAATAAGTGAATTAAATTATAATACATATTTTAACCAACGACTTAGTCGATTTTTAGTCGCCGCCGAGTTTTTTTTTCGTTAGAGTAGCCGCCGCCGCCGAGTATATTTTTGATTAGCCGCCGCCGGCGACAATTTAATGTCGGCTTCGTTCTCTGTTTAGAAACACATTTATGTTATTGTGTTATGTATAAAGATAACTGCCAACTTGGTGCTTTTGTAACTATTTATGGTGCTTCTCAAAACACCAACATTTTACTCATAGTGCCAAAACATAAAAAAGCACTAAATTGGTGCTTTTGCAATTTGTAGCTAGTGCTTTTAAGCAAAGAATGACGATTTTTTACGCTTTATAAAATTTTTAACAATTTATTAAGTGGAATTTTAGGGGGTAAAAATCTGATTAAAATAGATATTTTGCCTTCAAAAAACTAAAATGATCCGTTGCCAAATTTTTGCATTATTTTAAATTTTGTTTTTAATTGTTGGTAAAATTTAAGTCACTGCGCTGTTAAAATAAAATTTAAAATTTTGATTATGAAAACATTAAACATTTTTTTAGAAGTATAGTAAATCTAGAGTTTTTTTTGACAATTAAGGGGGATTTTTAAAAAATACTTGTCAACATTGCCAGCGACTCTCATGCATTAGCTCGTAGAACCTCTGCATATTTTTTATCCACTGTATATTTTTCCCTTGAAACACTATTTCTGGATTTTCGTTTATTACACTACACCCCTCAGATTTATGGCAAATCTTTTCAAATTTAAGATTTCTATGTTTTTTTTGCAAAACGTTAACCCGTGCCGAATTTTGGCGAGATTGGCACATTATTACAAATAAGTGCTTTTTGTGTATAATTCCCAAAATTTTTATTATTCAGATATGGGATTTTGACTTCATTGGCTATCATTAACCCACTTTAGCCTGGAATCAAAAATTACGCACAAATTTGATAAAAATGCAAAAACTTGTTTTTTAAAATTAATTTTAAAGATGTTTTTAAATGCCTAATTTGTTGATGTCGAAAGAAATAAAATAAATTGAAAAAATTATTGTTTGTGAGTGGAGCGGCTTCTTTTCAGGACATTTTAAGAAAATTGAACATTTTGTCAAAAATTTAACAAAATTTGATTGTTGTGAGCAAAGTTTGCATTATTTAGGCAAAAAAAACGCTTAAAATTGATTAGACTATAATTACTTAAAAAGTCTTTAACCCTTAATGTCCTGGGGGGCAAACAAGACCCAAGAAACGCAATTTACATTATGACTACAAGAGTGCCAAAAACAAACCTGTCGACAAAAACTCTCGTAAAATACACGAAAATTTGTTAATTTTACTAAAGTTTGTTTTGTTTGGACAATATTTTCGTATTTTTATGCATGTATTATAAGTGAACTAATATTTACTGAAAATTGATTTTCCTTAAAATTTATCTTTTTTAGTTCGGTACTGATACTTGTCGTGTCCAAAGTCAACAGGAAGACCGTTATCCTAACATACGAAAACAAATAACATCCGCTTATCCCGTTATACACGAACGTGTTTTACAGTTATATATTTGGATTTTTTATAGCATAAACTGTCTATATGGTGAGTTTTTTAAAGCAGATTTTTATAATTATTTTCTTTTTTTTTAACGCTTTGACAACTACATTCAAGTATGCTTGCCCAGGCGTTTTTGACACTTATACACTCAGAGAAATAAAGTGTCAATGGAATTGTAAAGTGTATTTTAATGGTTACAACTTATAAATTCAGTTAGTACAACGATATTTACATTAGAATTCTGAATATTTTGGGTGTTGCAACTAAAATTCAGTAGAATTAACCGAACTTTGTTGTGAAAACTAATGCAAAGTTGTACCAACGGACTGAAATTCGTAATAACCGACTTTAAGTCGAAGTCACCGAATTTTAGTTGGCAGACAGCTCCATTTTTCTCTGTGTGTAATTGTTCAGGTAAAATATAGAGTAAATATCGCTCATTTATCTAAAGACTGTCATAATTCAAAAAATGCAAATGATGCAGATTTATTAGTTATATCATGCTTTATATTGTGTAAATATTTCATATTAATATCATGTATACTTTTAGAGATAGAGGATTATATATTTTATTTTTTCTTTAAAGTGGGTGCAAAGAGTATATACTTCATAGAGAAACTGTGCTACTCACGGGTCTCTCGATAATTAGTGAATTCGCACACAACTCACACTAAGAGGAAAATACATTAAAACCACCTATTTATAAAAAACGCCAAATCAGTCTGTGGATGCGGGAGAATGGGTTGAATATTAATCCTGGTAAAACTCGAGCAATGTGTTTTGGTTTAGATTCAAATGACTTAAATATATCGTTGGATAATGTGGGGCTAAATTTTGTTTCTGAAATGAAATGTTTAGGCGTTTTTATAGATAATAATTTGAGTTTTGCAAAACATATTGATCATATATGTTCCCGTGTTAATAGTACCATTAGACGGGTATATTCATTAGATTTATATTTGCCTCTCCGCGTGAGGAAGCATGTTGCTAATTCACTGCTCATGTCGCAGATTATTTATGCTATGGAAGTATTTTCAGGTACAAACAGTGTTGTTCTAAGAAGGCTGCATCTTACTTTTTTACCGTATTATTAGATATATTTATAAACTGAGATTAAGGGATCATGGACTTTGTTGGGTTTTCTTTTGAGAATTTTATTAAGTTGAGAATTTTGTTACTTTTTCGAAAAGTCGTTATGAGAAATTGTCCTGAGTACATTAGAGATGATTTTAGATTTTCTAGATCAAGCAGAAACCCCCAGATAATATGTCACCGTATATCCTCATCTATATATGAAAGATCTTTTCATGTACGTATAACTAGGGTGTGGAATATCCTTCCCATAGATTTAAAATTATTTGCATTCACAGATACCACCTTTAAGCGTAAACTTAAACAGCATTTTGATGCTCTTTAATTGATTAAAAAAAAACGTGACCAAATATACATACAAAGGATCGAGCGTGGCAGATATTTATTGGAATCGTATTTTTTGAGTTATGTCAGTCTTGCAGTAAATGAGCGATATGTCTAATTTGCACTTGATACTTATAATTATTTAATTCAATTTGATTCATATAGGGTTAATTTTTCGACTTTTGTGCAAAACAGAACCACTAAGAAATTTACAGATATTTTCTTGAGATTTTGATTAAATTGGGATATGTGATAAAGAGTACTAAACTAACGAACAACCTATCTTACCTATCTTACTTTTAAGTGTTAAAAATCAGTTGTCAAAAATGTCCCGTTTTAATATTTTCACAATTATTTCAAAGAAACTATACAACAATGGGTATCAAATGAAATGTATTTTAAAGAACTATCTCACGAATTATCCAATATAAATAACGGGTAATACGTTTATTGTTTTTCCGCCACACGTATATGAATTTCGAGAAATTCCGAATTAAGGCCGAATTAAGCTTTCAACAAAATATGCTATGGGTGCATGTCTCAAAACTAAGATATTTGAAATTATTTTTACATAGCAGAAATATACTTTCAAAAATATGGAGTTTGATAACCATCCCAGTAAAAAATTTTCGTGTTTTTAGAAGCAGGATAAAACAAATGCGCTGATGTAAGTGCTTACTGTTTTCCCTAACAATGAGCTTACTGTTTTCCCTAACAAGGATGCAGGTTGTAAGCAGCTTACCCTAATCCCTTATAAGGATGCAGGTTGTAATGGCAGAAAGTTTCATATCGTGTATTATAAACCGATCTGTACCAATTTTCCCGAGTGATTTCCGATTGTGTTTGCTGTTTTCGAGTATGTAATAAAAAATAATTAGTCATTTAACTGTTTCTGAAGAGTTACCACGTGGAGCGGTAAAAAAAAATAAAATGATTATATTATATATCAAAAATGTTAACAACAAAAAATTAATGTCTGTAGAATTTTATGTAAAATAAATTATGTATAGTATATTCATGTTATTACTTTTAATTGTAATAATATAGACATGAAATATGATTTTTACTGCAAGCCATGAAATCACAGCTTTTTATAAGCGCTGAAATCAGCGCTTATTGTGCCCAAAGGTAATGCTTCCAAGTGGGAATTCGCCATATAAAAATCATAGCATATGTAAGCAGGTTTGTAAGGGATTCTTTTTGACTTACTCCCTTACAAACCTGCTTGCATGTAAGCAGCGTTTTTTACTGGGATATTGCCTATGTTTTGTCCATAGGACTGCCATTCTGTGGCAAAAAATAGTGCTTCGGAAAACTTCGTCTAAAATCCAAACGCGAACGAATGTCGAAAAAGCAAAAATACGTATCCACTTAAACTTAATAGAGAATAATATATGTGAGTTTTGGACTTGTACAAAACCCCCAAAATTCATATGTTTTTCCGAATATCACGAAAAGTTGAGCATGCTCGAAAAGTTGAGCATGCTTCCTTGTACACATAAAAAACTAAAAACGAGTTTTACCCTCAAATGAAATTTATGCCACTTGTTCGTCACGAAAAATAACCAATATGTTCTTTTATCAACATTTTTTTTCGTTGTCTATTTTAGTCGATATGTGCCAAACCAGGTTAAGAACGAATCTTAAACAATAATCCATAAAAATAAATAACTTTATGCATAAATTATTAATCTTATCACGACATAACTACAGTCCAAAATTACCCTTTGTAAGCTTTTAGTAAAGCAGATTTTTTTTTGGATATTTTCGTTTTTCGAAAAACGCGAAATTGATCGAAAACGTACCTTAACTTCAACATATATTGATTAAACTTAAAAGCTTTGCTAATAGTACTTTTTAAAATTTTCTGCCAATTTCATAAAAATTCGTCCATACGTCTTCAAGTTAAGACGAAAACGTATGGTATCCTTTGGGAACACTGTATGTCCTTATACCAAAATTAGATATTTTTAAAGTTCATGCTTCAATCTTACTTTATGTTTAGTATAAACGGTTTCCCGTCAACATAAATATGTTTTAAAGATTTTTGAAAATTGTGTTCATTTCAAAATATTTATTATTTGAAATTTTACGAAATTTTAACTTTAACGCTTCTCGCTTCCATTAAAATTCACTTATTTGGTGCACTTTTGGCCAATTTAAAATACGCCGCGTGGAGGCGGGCTTGCTTCAATTAAAAGTTTAATTGAATTCGGTACCATTAAGAAAATTTAGTATCAATTAAAATAAGTTGTAACTATTTAAAACTTTAATTAAAATGTGCAATAAATCTCCAAAAATTGGGCTATAATCGAAAAATCGCTAATACTAAAAAAATTGTCAAAATTAAAAAATGCCAAAATTTATATAAATAACCAAAAAATTAAACAAAAAAATCATCAAAAATTTAAAAAATAGCTAATATTTAAAAAAAAAACTATAAAAATTTTGAAAATATGCCGAAAACAAAAATTATTTACAAACTTTAATGCAGGTCAACATTACAAACACCCTACAATTAGATGAAATTAAAAAAAATCATTAAACTGAAAAGTCATTAAAAAAATCATCAAAATCGCAAAAATTGAAAAAAAGTTGCCAAAATTCGAAAATGTCAAAATTTAAAAAAATCATTAAACTTAAAAAACTTACAAAATTGGTAAAACTCCAATATTGAAAAAAATTTGTCAAAATTAAAAAAAAACGTCTAAATTAAGTGGAAAAAGTCCATATCTCGAAAACATTTTTAATTTTGGCATTTTATTTAATTTCGACAATTTTTTTTTAATTTTAACGATTTTTTAAATTCTTGGTGTTTATTTTTTTTTTGTTGTACTTTTTGCGATTGATTTTTGGCAATTTTTTTAATCGTAGCGATTTTTTATTTTTTTTTTAGATTTTTTCAGTTTTGGAGATTTAAATTTTACTTTTTTTTTCAAATATTAGCAATTTTTTAAATTAAATCGATTTTATTCTCCAATATTGTCGTTTTTTTTTTCAATTTTAACGATTTTTTTTTACATTTTGAATTTTTGTTCACTTTGTTATTATTATGGGTTATACAAACTGGAAATTTTGTGTGCCCCAAATTCATTTTCAATTAAACATTTAATAGATATTATTAAACTTTTAATTGAAAGTGAATTTGAAATTAAACATGTGTTTAATTAATATTTAATTGACAATATTTTTTCTGTGTTGTTTGATTTCAAAGCTGCATTTATTTAAATTAATGTCGTTTATGCTTAATTTTATATATGTATATTTTTTTGAGTGTAAACCATAGACACAGAAAATAGATTTGTTGCCAAATTATTATACTGAGAGAATTGTGTGCATAATAATAATGAATTTTTCCAAAAAAAAAAAAAAAAACAATTAACTTGCACTAGAATTTATTCAATGCAACTTTTCTTTAGATTAAGGCAATTTTTCATAAAATTGTCTTAAATATACAATTTCATTGATTAAAAGCTGCATGCACTCAACGAAGAAGATTCACTGAAAACTGATTTTATGAATGTAAGAAGCTTTTCAGTAATTTTAATAAAATTTTCGAAATTTTATTTGTGAAGAAACGTTTCATTGATTAACTGAAAAATTTATTTATTTTTCGTTCAACAAATTTAACTCTGTGTACACTTAAAAAATAGATTTATTCATTTCTTCTGTAATATTATGTTCATATTGAGCTCCAAAATACATACGTATTTTCGTTTTTTGAAGTTTTCGATTAAAATTTTGTATCGAATGTATCATTAGGATCTTGGTCATACAAAATAAGTCATTCTATGCATATTCGCGATATTTGCTAACAAACTCAGATTTTTATTTATTTATTTATTTATTTACATGATATTAAACTTATATAAATATAAGACTAATATATAAACAATATTAGCACTGGCTGCCAGGGCCATCAGCTATTATTTAGAATTCAATTTATATTTTTATATTCAGTTTGGATATGTAATTAAAAATATAATTAATGTTTTCGATAGAAGGTTCCTTAAGTAGATTGAGACCGTTGTTGAATAGGTATTTAGTTTGAAGACTTCTTAAATTTGGACAAGTTAATAAAAGGTGTTTAACTGTAAGTATTGATCCACAGTATGTGCATTTGTTGTTAAAGTTGCTGTTTATTAAATGTTGATGTGTGGTAATTGTGTGACCCATACGAAGACGTGAAAAGGTTCTAATTTTATTTTTGTTGAGATTTGTAGGATATATAGGAATTTTCATATTTGGATTGATCATTGAATAGTGAGGATGATAGTAGTCCATCATGTCAGCATCTCTCTTAAGTTCTAGTTTTTTTATAATTAAATTACGAATATCAAATTTTTCGGTCAATGTATCTTTTACAATTGGCGCCAAGCAAGCATGTTTCGCAGCTGCATCAGCATAATTGTTTCCATATATGCCGGCATGGCCAGGAATCCAGATTAATTTTATTTTACCTTTGTAGTTTATTAATAAGTCACGAATTTTGTTTATGGATCGCCAGTTGTTGTTTGCCAGGTTGGTTATAGCTGTGATGACTGACAAGCTGTCTGAGAAGATTAAAGTTTTTTTCTTGGACTTACTTGCAATGTTTATTGCCTGTAAAATACCGGCTGCTTCACCAGTAAAAATTGATGAAAAGTCAGACAGTGTTTTTGTGATTAAAGTGGTGCCTTTTTGATCTACCACTGCGTAAGCTACATTATGGTTATTCTTAGAAGCATCTGTAAAAAGCTGTTGCCATTCTGAATTTCTGTAACACGATATCAGTTGATAGAAAAGTTGGATGTACATGTCATTAGAAGTATTTTGTTTTTTGTATGATGCAAGGCTTATGTTGCATAAGTTGTAGTCATATGTCCATATAGGATGTATGGTGTTGAATTAGAAAGTTTTTGTTTATATTTTATTATATTGTTATTGATGCATTTGTGTATAGTTGATTGTATTCTTGGAGTTTTTTTGGCAGAGGTAACTTTAGCTACGTCAGTATCTATAATTGAGTTGTTGTATGATAGAAGTTTCGGTAATAGTCGGTTAATTGTTTCCAAAACCCTGTGTTCTAATGATGGAAGGCCAGATTCTCTTATTAATATTTGTATTGGAGTTGTTCGATAGGCATATGTACTGGCTCTAATTGTTTGGTTGTAAGTCGTTTTAATATGATTTAGATTAGATTTAGAACAGTTACCATAAAGAAAAAGTCCATAATCAATCTTACTTAAAATTAGTGTTTTAATTAGGTACTTTATTGTATCGACATGTGTATAACTTCTGGTAGCCAAGTACCCTTATAAAGTTAGCTGTAGCTGCAATAGATTTTTTTAGTTTTAAGATATGAGTTTTCCAACGGTAGTTTTTTTCGAATATAACTCCTAATATTTTATGTTCTGTTACATAAGGTATTAAAATATTACTGATTGTAAGATTTGTAGGATTACAATTGTGTTTTCTGCATATATGAAGTATAGATGACTTATCCAGTGAAATTTTTGCTCCAGATGTTTTAGACCAAGTTTCGATATCAATTACTATTTTTTCAAATATGTTGTTTATTTTGGCCGTATCGCTGTTTTTGCATAGTACGTAAAGATCATCAGCATAAAGGCAATGATCTACGTATTTGTATTTGTTAATGATTTTGCTAATTTGGTTAAAAGCTATTTGAAAAAGTACGACTGACAAGGGCGATCCTTGTGGTATTCCGTTGTTCAGTGGGTAGTTATTTGATAGTACGTTGTTTACTCTAACTCTAAATGTTCTGCCGGTTAAAAAAGATTTCACATAGTTGAAAATTTTGGGTCCAGTTCCCCAGGTTTTCAATGTTTCCATTATAACATGAATTCCTATACGGTCAAACGCTTTTTCAAAATCAATTCCCAAAATTGATGTGTGGTTTTCTAGATGAAAGAGTTTTTGTGACGTAATAGTCAATGTGTAGAAGAGCATCTGTGCAACTACGATTGGATTTAAAGGCCACTTGGTTTACAGCAACTAGCTTTTTTGTTTCTATGTACCATCCTATACGATTGGCAATTATTCTCTCCATGAGTTTTGATAGGCATGACAGCAATGATATTGGTCTATACCCAGAAAATTCTGTTAAGTTCTTATTTGGTTTTGGAATGGCAGCGATTATTGCTGTTTTCCAAGTATATGGGATATTTCCAGTATCAAATACGCTATTGTATAGTTGTAGTAGAGTTTTTTTACTTTGGTATTTTAAATGTTTTATCATGTCATAGCATATGCGGTCTTGGCCGGGTGTGATTCCTTTGACCTTCTTAATAGCCATTAGTAGTTCACACATTGTTAACTGACCTTCAATTTTTTTGGCGTGTGTGTTGGAGGCTTTTGTGATTGTATAACCTAATGCAATATTTTTGGCTGCGGTAAAGTCTGGTGAGAAATTACAATCGAGTGAATTGGCTGACCACCTACTTGCAAAGTAGTTAGCAATACTTGTTGGTTCTGTGATAATTTCGGTATTAGTTTGTATAGCTTTTATAGGTTTTGATGTGCTGCGGCTGGAGATCATAGTGACTTTTTTCCATAATAGAGATAGAGGAGTATCTCTAGATATGGATTCCGTAAATTTTTCAAAGCTTTTAGCCTTTGCTTTTTTACATTCTAATCTGAATTTGGCATTAGATTTTTTGTATAACACAAGATTTGCTTGATGTGGATGTTTTTTAAAGGTTTGCCATTTTTTAGTTTTGTCTGCACGTAACTGTGAAAGTTCTGCGCTCCACCAAGGAACGAATCGTTTTTGTGTGGGTGATATTTGGGGTATATGGTAGTTGGAAGCGGATCTAATAGCCTTTGTAATTGTGGCGTTATCTTTATTTATGTTTCCTGAGAGTCTTTTGTTATTTAGTTCATTTTCGACACTTGTGCCAAATAGGTTCCATTTAGCTTTTTTGAGGTTAAATTTTCTAGTTGGTGTTTTGATGAAATTATTAGTACCCGTAGTTAATGTTATTTTTATCGGAAAGTGATCACTGTGATGTAGGTCGTCTAATGTTTCACAGGATATTAATGATAAAAGAGACGGTGAACAGCCTGCGATATCAACATGAGTGAAGGTGTTATGAGTTGAGTAATGGGTTGGGTTTCCATCATTAATTATACATATGTTGTTTTGATTTAAAGAGTGTTCGATGGTTGATCCCCGCTTGTTGTTGGATTGTGATCCCCATAATACGTTCCAGCTGTTGACATCCCCAACTAGAATGATAGGAGTTTGAATATTATTGAACAGTTCGTTAAAATCATTTAGAGAAAAAGGGTCGTTGGGTGGTATATAAACCGATATTATTGTAAACTTTATGTTCAGCATAATTTCAACTGTGATGTTCAACAGCTTCGATGAGTTTAAAATTCGTTGATGTGGAATGTGGTCACGAATAAGTATACCAACTCCACTTTTGGCTGTAGTATTTGCAGGATCATTTTCAAAGTAACAGCAGAATCCTTTTGGAGGAACTGGTGCCATATTAAATGAACAGTGCGTTTCTTGCAAAGAAATAAATTGTGGATCTTGTTCTTTTGATATTAATTGCAAGTCGATGTAGTTGTTAAAAAATCCTTTTATATTCCATTGTAAGATGTTAAAAGTTATTGTCATAAGTATATATAAAAAAAAAAATAAATAAAAAGTGTAGGGTGATTTTAAGTCTCCATTTGATCTATTCCGTCAATAGACAATCGTCTATTTGTAATTTTAGCGGGAGTTTCTGTTTTTGGTTGATTTTTACCTTATCTATCGCGAGATGATTCTCTTGATTTTATTTTTGAGTTTGTTGATTTTTTGTTGCTTGTTGTTTGTTGAGTGTTTTCTATATTGTAATTAGTAGGTGTAGGGGTTTTATTAGTTTTGTTTTTGTTTAAAATTTCTTCAATTGATTTAATACTTGTTGTTATTGCAGATGTAATTTTTGTTGTAGATGTTGGGTTTGTTGTATTATTTGTATTAGCGGAGTTTTGGTTGTTGTTATTTTTTTGAAGGTTGATTTTTTTCTTTCTTTCTTCAATTGCTGTTTGGAGATCTTCAGTAGGAATTTCGTATGAATCCAATGGTGATGCTTTATTTGTTGCTTCTTTGTATGTACATTTGTCTATTGTTTTGTGTTTTAATATTTCTTGACGGTGTTGCATTACGGGACATTTTTTGTTATTGGATCTATGTTCGTGTTTGCAATTAACGCATTGTAGTTTTGTGCATGGTACAGGGTCATGAATAGTTGATGAACAAATTTCACAAATTTCACTCCCAGTACAATATTTTTTTGTGTGGCCTAATTTGAAACATTTTTTACATTGTATGGGGTTGGGGATAAAGGGATCTACTTTACAGTTTACAAAACCGATTTTTATTTCTTTTGGTAGTGAGTACTGATTGAAATGTAGAATATGTAATGGTGTGTTTATTACCTTGCCGTCTTGAAATTTAGTTATTTTCCTACAGTCGACTACTCCTTGATCTTTAAGTCCATCTTTTATTTCCTCTTCCGATAGTTCCTTTAAAGATGGTGCAAATACTACACCTTTAATTATGTTCAATGTAGGATGTAGGAAGCTCTCAACTTGACAAAGGCCGGGCAATGTACAAGCTTTTAAGAACCTGTTTGCTTGCATTTCATTTTTCGTAAGAATTAATAGATTACCATCTCTGGTAAAATAATTTTTTCTGTTGGTTCACTTGTTATAGCTTCTAATGCTTTAGACACCAAAAAAATATTAAAACTTTGAAGCGGTTTGTCTGCAATTATACTTTTAATAACGATATATTTTGGGCATTGTTGTTTTTTTGTGTTTATAGTATTTTGTTTATCTCCATGTTTTGGAAAATCGTATGTGTTGTTAATATTGTAATTATTTTTAGTTTTTTTACGTTTCGGTGATTTATCCGGATCCAAAATTTGGAAATAGTTTCCTCCGGAGGAGGATGCCATTATTGCAAAGCAATCAGAAAATGTTTATTGTATTTAACAATCGTATAAAAAAATTTTTTTTTTTGTTGTTGTTTAAATGTAATAAAGAGAGCACAATTTGTAAAGAACTAGACTATATACGTAATGCGGGTTTTAAAAAGCACGACTGTATACAACAAGAACTTTGCCAAAGACATAAAAACAAAATTCCGAACGGTTTATGATATATGGATTCCATAAAAATTTTCCTTTTTTAAAAAAATCATGTTTGGGTGCAAAAACTTAGGGTGTCCAAAAAAAAAATTTCGATGTAATCTGGCCAAGTCCTTTGCGGATTTTTTTTAGTTTCGATATACACTTCAAAAAAAACCGGGTATGAAAGAGGAACCAATTTATGTGTTGCACTGTGTTATTTTACTTTAATGGTTGGCGTGTTTACACAATTCAATTATGATGCCATTTTATAAGTAATGACAATTTACCATTTAAAAAAAACGCTGACAAATATATTGCTTGAAACTTGAAAATATATCGTATGAAAAAACTCTAAACATTTTTTATGCAACATTTTTTTTCTTAATTTTTTTACGCGGAATTTTTTATTTGCCAATTTTTTCCGCCAAATTTTTTGCAATTATTATTTTGCGAAATTTTTGTTTCTTGAACTTAAAAAAAAAAAATATTTTTATCGAAAGTTTTTAATTCCTGGTTTAAATGCTTCTTGGTCAAACAAATGTCGAAACTAGCTGACTCTGCTGCATTCTTTTAACACCTCTTGCCTAAAAGGGTTCTTGATTGTATAATCACTAGTGTCCGACCGAACAGTTCGGCCAAAAACCTATATTTTGTCGGTTTTTTGATATCTAGAGGCAATGATGACAAATTTTGGTATTGGAAACATGTTTGTTGAGCAGATTTAATTCGATTTTGTGTATAAAATTTAAGAGAAAAGCCGAAGTTTAGCTATAAAGTGAAAAGTTCGGCCGCCGAAATATTTTCAATTCGGCCGAACTTTCTGAGTCCGAACAGTGAATTTATTGCTTAACTACAGACTTTTTAATCAGCCCAATAACATTTTCCATCCGCCAAATTTGTCCATAATGCTTTAAAATACCGAATACAGACCAAATGCATTTTCTGGCCGAACTGTTCGGTCGGACACTAATAATCACTGTTTCAATCATAAGAGTTTTAATATTCGAAATGTATTTTATTCGTTAATGTGTAATCTTATGCAAAACATTTTTGGACTTTTTTTTTTGTATATTTTCAAATAATTAAATACATTAAAAATTTTTCATTAATATAGGGGTCGTTCCAAAGCAACGTGGACTGTCATTAGCTCGTTCCCTTCCGATTTGCGTGAAACATTTTATTTGTAATCTTCTAATTAGTATGACAAAACAATTTCTTTATTTTTTTTGAAAATTCGTTGTCTTTTGTATTTTATTGCTGGCTAAATTTGGTATTTTTATAAAATTTAGAAAATACCTACTGTTTAAATTAGAATACGGGTGTAGACGGTAAAAATAATATAATTTTTTGCAATCCTGAGGAAATTTCCTCACTTTTATGTTACTACGCGTACCGGGTTTTGGGCCCAAAAAAAATTGTTCCTCTTAATTCTGTGGGGCCACCCACTTTTGTTTTTGAGGAACGCAACATAAAGTGCAGTTAAGCCGAAAAAGAGATGCATTTTGAGACATTTGCGATACGAGGATATTTTTAAGTTTTTTATCCTCTTTTAAAAAGCTTTAAATCAATGCTTCGTATATCTCAGAGAAGACAAAATAAGCTTTGAAATGAGACATTACAACCAGAAGGCTTTTTTTTTAATTTTACAAACTGTAAGTAACGTAGCGATAAAATAACGACAACGAATTTAAATAAAAATAAACAAATTGTTTTGTCATACTAATTAGGAGATTATATATACCAAGATTCATGTAAATCGGAAGGAATGACTGGTAGTTTAGTTAATTTAAATTTGTATTACGACTCTCAACAATATCAACATAGAAGGACACTATTCCTATAAAATCCAATGGATACCCTTCGTAAAATGTAATTTTAAATTTATATGAATTTTTCGGCAGTGGTACTGGTACCAAATTTGTATCAATAAAAATATCCCTCGCATATAAGACTTCCTAAAATATAAATTGAAGCTTTGAAAGTATAAAATATGAACAAATAATTTTAAACTTACCCTATAAGGACACGTATGATTAATGTTTGTATATTTTTTAAGAGTTTGCATTAAATATCTCAGATAAATTCCATACGATTTTTGGTTTAACCATTCGCATATATTTTGTGTTTTATTTATCAGAAATGGTCGGAAAATATTTGCATCGTTACGAACAAATAGAGCTATATTTACCTAAAATAATTTAAAATCTAAAAATGTTACATAAATTTGACGAATTAATTAAACTTACCGAAACGTTTCGTAATATATTTTTAATATATACATCCATGGAAGCTGTAGATTTATAACGATTTATGGCTCTCAAGCGACAAGAATGATTAGCAAAGAAATATTTCGAACTTGGAGAACATTCCAGTTTAACAGTTTTCATATAGTTAGCACTTTCGGTTAACTGGAATTTATATGAGTTAACTTTTATAAATATTAAAATATTTAATTTTACTTAACCTTATCATTTTGCCATAAAATTGTTAATACAACTAACAAAATAAATGTATAATTCATAATTTCTGTTTTTTTATTATCGACTGAATTATCCTCAACGACAATTACTTCGCAATTAAACTCTATAAATTAAAAGTTTACGGAATTGGCTTTAGAAAATAAAATGTGTACGAATGAATTAAAAACAAATTATTAAGCTTGATAGTTTTATAATGTCTGATATCTGAGATTTTGTGTAATTACCAATAATTCATTTGGAAGCAACATTAACCGAAATTTGATCATTTCTGTTTGTAATTGTTTAATTAAATGCCATGACACTGAAAAATAAATGTTTTTTCAATTTATACCTCCGTATATTTACAAAAATAAAGCAAATCAAACATATTAGCTAGGTTGATATTAGTATTTCGATCTGGCTAAAGATCTCATCAGAACCCGAAGTTTTAGAAAAGCTAGAGCCTCCATAATAGGCAGAACTTTAACAAAAAAACCTATTAATCATCAATTTTGCTCCATTCTTGTCTTCTTAGTAATCAAGCACGTGGTTAGGTCTTTTCCTAACAAGCATCATGACGTTACTAAACTTTGAAGACCAAAAATGTTCTATTTATATAAACAAATTTTTAGTGTGTACTCTGGCTCAAGTAATATTTGTTATAGTTATATTAGTTTTTTGTTTTTATATACATTGAGATTATTTTTATGTTATTTTCAATTTATAACGAGCTTTCAACCTCCGTATATTTACAAAAATAAAGCAATCAAACATATTAGCTAGGTTGATACTAGTATTTCGATCAGGCTAAATATCTCATCAGAACCCGAAGTTTTAGAAAATCTAGAGCCTCCATAATAGGCAGAACTTTAACAAGAAACCTATTAATAATCAATTTTGCTTCATTATTGTCTTCTTAGTAATCAAGCACGTGGTTAGGTCTTTTCCTAACAAGCATCATGACGTTACTAAACTTTGAAGACCAAAAATTTTCTATTTATATAAAAAAATTTTAGTGTGTACTCTGGCTCAAGTAATATTTGTTACAGTTATATTAGTTTTTTGTTTTTATATACTTTGCGATTATTTTTATGTTATTTTCAATTTATAACGAGCTTTCAACCTCCGTATATTTACAAAAATAAAACAAATCAAACATATTAGCTAGGTTGATACTAGTATTTCGATGTGGCTAAAGATCTCATCAGAACCCGAATTTTAGTAAAGCTAGAGTCTCCATAATTGGTTTAAAAATTTACTCTTTTCGTATGTGTTTTAGCAAACAAATAGTTCAAAACTGATCTAAATGATGGGTCTTTTTATAGTCCTAAATTTGCCTTGTTTTCTATGCTTCATCAATCATTAATCGAGAAAAAACAATCGGGGACCACGTAAACTATAAACTATAATTCATCAGCACTAGTGATGGTAAATTCAATTACTTTTCAATATTTGATACTACTCGATATTTTAATTTGCATACTATATTTTCAAATTTAAATTCCCTTTATTAAAAAAAAAAAAATATATGAAAATATTCACTTTTATTAAAAATTCAAATTTTAAAAATATATTTTTAAACTTTTATACATATTCAATGTTTTTTATAGTATTCCAATTTTTTTCTTAAAACTTTTCGCCTTTGATTTTTTCTTCTAGCAGAGTTGTATTTTAACGCTAATTATTTTAGCGGAGTTGGATTTTTGTATTCTTTTTCTGCCCGAAAATACAACTCTTAAAATATCGAGTAATTAAAAAAAAAGACAAATACTCGATATCCACTACTAATTCTTCTACCAGCACTAATATCGAAGTCGATATAGCGATACCCGTTAAAACGCGGAATACTCAGGCAATATAAATTGTCTGTTGATATATAATTATAAGCAGTTTGGTATTGAAAATGAACAAAATCGGTTTTTAATTATGACGTCAGTGTATAAATAGACAATTTATCAGTTAAAATTACGCTGAAAAATATATCGATTAAAAACAATAGCGACGATTTTTTATCCTCGAAATTTTTTCACTCAAAATTGTTTTCCACTAACTTGTTTTCCATTTATTCCCTTGAATTTGTTTCCAAAAAAATGTTTTTTTGTTTTAAATCGTTAAAAAAACGCTAGATATATTTTTTCTCAAAATGTTGTACATTTTAAAGTTGTATTTTTTTGGGCTCGAGCTCGAAGTCTAAATCTTGCATAGTTTTGTAGTCCAAAATTTGTATAATATTATGGTCTAAAATTTGTATTAATCTTCATTTTTTTTTATCCCAAAAAAATCTATCGTAATCGTGGGAATTTTTACAGTCAAACATCTGATTCAAATGTTGATATTTTTACAGTCGAAAATTTCTAATAATCTTCAGTCTTTTTTATGTACAAAATCTTTGGTATTTTTATAATCCAAAACTTATCCTAATCGTGAATATTTTTATAGTTAAAAATTTTTATTAATCGTTTTGATAGTCCAATGTGTTATTAGTCTTGATACTTTTTATATACAAAATCTTTCTTAATCGCGGTTTTTGGAAATTTCAAATATAGTTTAAATTTTTATTAATCGTGAGCTTTTTTTTAAGGTCGAAAATTTTTAACAATCTTCAGTGTTTTTTATATACAAAATCTGTCTTAATTTTAGGTATTTCATAGTCCAAAATATGTCTTAATCGTGGGTATTTTTATAGTCCGAAATTTGTATTAATCTTGAGAGTCATTTTTATATTTAAAATTTTGCTTATAGTCTAAATATGAGACTTTAAATAACACGATTTGACATCAAAAAAAATAACAAGTTTCTGATCATCAATTCTATATATTTCGGGCATGCTGATTTCAATGGCTTACTTTATTTTTTGATCAATGTTACAGTTTTTACGCAAAATGATTTTAAAGTTTGACGTATATTCGTCATGTTTTTATATACAAAAATTTGCAAATGCAATAGATTTGATTCCTTTCGATTGAAATTTATCCATAAGACCAGTATTAATATTTATGTTACATATTTGATTCCCAAAGCTTAAAATCAAGCACGCGTTTTTTACAATTTTTACGGTTTTTTGCATATTCTATTTCTAGATAACTAATCGAGATAATCAAATGTGCACACAGTGGAAAGAGTCTTTTAAGATGAGTGTGTTTTTATCAAAGCGTTTTTAATGCAAAGTTCACGATTTGTCTAAAATTATGCTTGGCACCATAGATTTTCAGGATAACTCCTAGGTAAAGCTTTTAGTATGATATGTAAATACGTTTTCAAATTTTCAGGTAAAAATATTTATATTTGCAAAAGTTTTCCTAACAAAAACCTCCGTTTGGTATATATTTTGTCATAAAAGTACGATTTTTGTAAGAAAAACTTTTTCAAATTTAAACATTTTTGACTGATTTTTTACACATATACTTTTTAAAGGTATTCTCGTATTATACTAAAAGTTGGTTCATCTCGGACAGCTATGCTGCAATATACAATTTTAACAATTCGCGCCAAACTTTAAAAAAGTATATGGAAAAACTGTTTCATATATTGAAAAAAATAATTAAGTACGCCATTGGACTCAGCGTTCAAGAATAGTATAGTATTGGTGGTCATAACCTTTTTTATTTTTAAAAGTTATGATATTGTCCTCCTGTGTAATTGTTAATAAGCATTATTTTAAAAGTTTGTTTTTAGGAACCTTCTTTATTAATATTAATATAAAAATAGTTACAGCATTGATATTTTTAATATACACTCTAATTAATTTCTGTTGAAATTTACCCAACTTGTAGTAGGAAACTATACTCCTACTATAAGTTGGGTAAATTTACTCTATGTGTGTAAATGAAAAAAAAAATACACACAATACGTGTAAGTTGGTCAACAAAAAATGTGTAAATGTACTATGCAAGTGCGTAAAAATGTAATTAAATTTAGAAATAAAGGAATAATTTTACTGAACTTTTGAGTTAAAAAACATGCTTTACTTGTAAATATATGGAGAAAATGTGTAAAAATACATTTTTATATGCGCAAAAACCCCCTAAAAATGCGTATATTTACCTTGCGGTAAGAAAGAAAACAGCCCAAAAAATGTTTCAAATAAAACAAAAAATTTATTTTTAGCAAGAGTTTTATTAATGTGTTGTATAATAATAAATTTAATAATAAAATATAATAGAATATAAATATTTGTATAAAAGTGGTTGTACATATACAGAACTTCAAAGATTGAATTCTATTTTGATAAAATCAAATCGGATTTTTTTAAATCGAATGATTTTTCTTAATCAATCGCAGAGAATTCTTTGGAATTCACTAGTGGGGAATTCAATAAATTTAGCTCATTCGATATTATCAATTATTGAATTCAATCATTGGGAATTCAATCGTTGGAAAGTCAATCGTTGGGAATTCAATCATTGCGAATTCAATTACTGGGAATTCAATCTATTTTTTTACTCAATCAATTTACAATTTGGGAATTGCCGAAATCGGCGAAACTGAAAAACATCGCCAGAATTGAAAAATAATCGCTAAAATTTAAAAATATCGTTAAAAATGAAAAAAATCCCCAAAAATTTAAAACAATCTGCAAAATTAAAAAAATCGAAACAATCGACAAAATTTAAAAAAATTGAAAAATCAACTAAATTAAAAAAATAACCAAAAATAAAAAATATCGTCAAAAATGAGAAAAATTGCTAAAAGTGAAAACATCGCCAAAATGAAAAAAAACTTCAAAATTTAAAAACATCAAAAGTTAAAAAACGCGAAAATTAAAAAAAAATCACCATAATTGATAAAAAAAAAAATAGCTTAAATTGGAAAAGGATGTCCGTGCCATTTATATGTTTCTGTTAGTTTTTGAAACATAGGCGATGTTTCAAATAAATACTCTTTTTTATCTGCGATGCTTAGTTTTCGAGAAAAACGCGATTTACAAATCTAGCCAATCAGATCAAATTTAGGATCGTTGTAGGGGTAATGGGATTGAGTTTTGAACAATGGTGCAACCATTTTTCCTCCAGCTCCATTAGTTTTCGAAATATGTACCTTTAAAGAATCGACTAAATAATTACCGTCCATAACTCAATAAAAAAAGAGCTACTGGAAAAATGTTTGCACCTTTGTTCAAAACTCAACCCCAATACCGGTCCTAAATTTTGACTTGATTGGCTAAGTTCTTAGATCGGGTTTTTCTCGAAAACAAAGCATCGCCAAGCAAAAAGAGAATTTATTTGGAACATTGCCTGTGTTTCGAAAACTAATAAAGATAAATGTACATTTACAACTATTTTAAATTTCTCCTCAATATTTATCGTTTTTCAATTTAATCTTTCTTTCCAATTTGAACATTTTTTAATTTTTGGCGATTTTGTTTTTTTGCATTTTTTTATTTTTAATTTTGAAATTTTCTGCATTTTTAGCCATTTTGCCGACTTTTCTTATTTTAGGAATGTTTCTTATTTTTGGCGGTTTTTTAAATTTTAGCGATTTTTTTTATTTTTGGCGATTTTCTTTAAATTTTAGCGTTTTTTTCAAATTTGTGAGATTTTTTTTAATTTTTTTTTTTAAAGATTTTAAAATTTTAACGATTTTTTTTGGCGATTTTTTCAATTTTGGCAATTTTTTTCAATATTGGCGATATTTTTAAATCGATTGAGTAAAAACCGACTGAGTAAATCGAATGAAGAATTTAATTCTTTAAAGCTCTGTACATATTATTATATTATATTTTGAAAATATTTTTCCACAATTAGGCTGCTAACACTTGGAAATAAATGTTTTTGGGACATTAGGAAGTTTTTTAATTCACTATCACAAATATTACATTTACAAATTCTTTTTCATTAAAATTCTCAATAAATTAATTTTTTAGGTTTTTTTTTAGCTTTTTTAATTTGTTTTATTTTTTCAATTTAAAAATGTCAAATTATTTATTACTATTATAAGTTAGTATATTTACAAACTTTGTGGGTAAAAATTTTATTTAACAAATAATACTACTTTTAGGCATAATGTAATTAATTAGGTTTAATTGTAAACACATAATTGGTAAAAATACTGTAAGTGTGTATTATTGTATATAAAAGTGTGCGCAAAATAGTCTTACGCATTTTGATGTATAAATTTACCGAATTTGGGTAATAATACATGAAAATTTACTCGTTTTATAGTAGTAAATTTACAATCATTTTTTAGAGTGTACTACAATTAATTTTCCCACAATAATTTTGATTTGTTGAATCTAAGTTCAATTTTCAATCATAATACGACACCTATATCATTAAACGGATAATCTTCATAAAAGGGAATTTAAAAGTTATATGAATTTTTTGGAAGTGGTATTGTGACCAAATTAGTATCGATATAAAAATGTCTTGCACTTAAAACTATTTTACTATTTCATAAATACAAACAATGGATGTGTTGGGATTTCATTGAAAGTGAGCACATCGATATCCAACGTTCCTATGTTATATTAAGCTACGAGGGCGGTCCCAAAATTAGCCGACCTACAAAGAAAACACAACAACGTTGGGAAACATTTTCTTTGTTTCCCAGAGATATCCAATAGCTTCGATACCCTGTTCATAGTAAGAACTGTCTAGCTCCTTATAATAGCCATCAATCGCAGACATCACCTCTTCATTGTTGGCAAATCTTTTACCACCGATCCAATTAACCATGTTTGGAAATAGAAAATTATTCGAAAGACCTATATCTGGCTTTTAAAGAGCGTAATGGAGTACTTCGAACTTTAATTCACTGAGTGCGCCCCGGTAGGCTAGTTGGTAGCGTGCGGGGGTCGTAGGTTCGATTCCCACCAGAGGCACTGGTCTGTTTTCGCTACAACGCGCCGAAGGCCATAGTAGCTAGTGCTCGGTTAGGGTAATAGTATATAATTTGTAATTATATGATTATTAATTAATAAAAAAAAAAAAAAAAAAAAAAAATTCATTGATTTTGGCCATCGAAATAGCGGATATGTAAAATGGTGCGTTGTCTTGATGAATTAACACATCCTTTGTCGAAAAATGCGGCCTTTTTTTCTTTAATTTCATAACTTAAACGCTGCAATAAGTAAGCGTAATACTCGCCGTTGATGGTTTTTCCTTTTTGAAGATAATCAATAAAAATTATCCCACGCGCATCCCAAAAAACAGACGCCATGACCTTGCGTGCAGCTGAAACTGTCTTCGCCTTCCAGGCCACTGCTTTGACTGTTCCTTTGTCTCATGTGTGACACATCACCAAACACTCTATTGAAACAGCTTCACTACGCTGTTTTTATTCTATTGTAAGTAAACGCGGCACCCATCTTGCGTATAGCTTTCTCATCTCCAAATTGTCGGTCAATATGCGATGTATAGCAATTTTTTGAGCCAGCTCACGCACCTTTAGCCGACCATCCAATACCATTTTGCGGATTTTTCTTAACTGTTTCTGGTGTGGAGAGACCTCAATTAGTCGACCACTACGGTGTTCGTCGTGGCAGCGAGTACGTACAGCGCCTCGTTTAAACTCTGCCACACAGCATTTGATAGTCGTAAACGAAGGAGTAGAATCTACCTGGCTTTAATATTGGTAGGACTGAGACATTTTAAATGCAAGTATTGAATTACATAACTCTCAATACAGTCAAATTTTCTTTCAGCATTGGATATCGGTATCCATTGTGAACGAAAAAGTTAAATACGTGCAGTGAAAGGTTAAATCCACAAATTTATTAAAAACAAATTAGCGCTTTAGTTTGATAACTTTACACAGAGAGTTTTAATGAAATTTTTTACTAAACCAATGAAGATTTCTGGACAAAACAAATGAAAATTTTCTTAAATTTCATGAAAAATCTTCTTGAAACTATATGAAAATGTTTCATTTGTCAATTTTTTTCATAAATTTAACAAAAGTTTCAATGGACGAGTTCCAGTGATACTACATAAATGTAATGCAAAACATCTATCGTTGATTTCATGCATATAATTCTCTCAGTGTAACTGATATATAAGTTCATAACTTCATTTTTTTATACTTAAAAATATGTTAAATCATTTGGAACGAACTATAATTAATATGAGAATATATTGTGGTATTTTTTTATAATTATTTATCTGCAAATTAGCAATGAATTTTTGAAATCGGAAAGAGTATTCAGCAACGCCCAAAATTTTCCCTTTAATAATGTAATACAAAACTAATCACTTTATTAGAAAATCATCCGCCATTTTGAATTTTGAAAATCTAATCCCGGGTAAAAATTTTAATATGGAGTCTAATAAAATTATATCTGATTTGATAAGTTCCCATATATGTAACCACATACAAATTGATCCGAAAAATGGGTCATCTACTTGTATCTAGTTGTATTTAATTATATCAAATTAGGTATAATTTGATACAATTTCATCCGAGATTTGTCCATATCCGGGCTATTAAAATATATCTAATTAGATATAAATATATCTGATTTTATAAAATTTTACGCGATCGTAGGTATGCTTTTAGTAACTTGAAGTTAAAGACAAAAATTTTTTTAAATTAAACAACGAAATGATTAAAAATATATAATTAAGTGGTATTGTCTTATAAAATGTACACATTTTTTATTTGAAACTATCTAAAATAAATCACTTGCAAATAATTTCGTTATAAAATTAGTATGGTTATATGTGAGAAAATCTTAACGCATCTGCGCATAACTTAATTTGATATTGAACTTTACCAAAATTTGTATGGGATTATATATAACGCTATATAAAATTATAAGGAAAATATTTATAGTATGGCGTTACATATAGTTTAATAAGACTTTGAATGGGGTTATATATAATCATATCGATCACTACATATATGTATTTGGATTGTTATTATATGGCTTATGTAGTTATATATGGAGTAAGTTTTGCCGACGTACCATTAAAAAAAATTTCTCAAGTACCATTAAAAAAAATTTCTCAATAAAAATTATTTGATGTATTTGTATATAATGATATTAGCCCTAATGTGACTTCATTCAAAGTCAGATATGACTT
Organism: Delia radicum; assembly: GCA_021234595.1. NCBI lineage: Eukaryota > Metazoa > Arthropoda > Insecta > Diptera > Anthomyiidae > Delia > Delia radicum. The sequence continues at coordinate 23,798,856 of CM037852.1, read as the reverse complement.
AATCATATTATATATGACTAAATATAACTATTTTTTATGATTTATTAATCGACCTTTTTTAAATTAATTTTCTTGTTAATTCTTTAGAAATATATTCTAAGCAGGCTTCTAAGGTCATTTATTTTCCTAATGCAAATAAAAACTATTTATTTCATTATTTTATCCGACGTTTCGTTGGATTATTTCCAACTTCTTCTGGGATATAATTTTATTAAAATCTGGCAACGACATAAACATATTAAGGAAACAAGTATTAGTAACAAACACAAAAATAACTTAACATTATTAGAATAATTACACTTTTTATCAATTTTTTATCCGGGATGTCAGAATTGCAGTCAGCGATCCCAAAATCTGATGTCAGAGTCGAGTTCAGCGACACCAAAAACTATTCGTGTACCAATTAACGAGAAGATTCCGTTACTGCTTAACATATCTTTAGTCAACTCTGAAAGTAGTATTTCAATTTGCGCCTCCATATTGGATCGGCCATCATTACCTCCATATTGCGCCACACGACTTTTGAAAGTAGAGATATTCACTTAAATTTTAAGCCATTATAAAATAGACCAGTAAGTCAAGTTTAATTTTTAACGACAGGAGGTCTTCTGTTGACAAAGAATTCCCCATATATAATCATTAACCATAGTATGATTGCAATGCAAATATGATTATTATAAAGCTATTATTATCAATAGGAACATAATATGAACATTTTGGTTGTACTTTTAACAATACTTTTTTTTTGCGTGTTTTATGCTGAAAATAGAATATCGTTGCTGCAAAATATTTTAAATTTTGTGCATTCACGCAGAAAAATTGCTGTTAAAGAGCGTCTACGTGAGAAGATTTTATTTTTATATTAAAATTTTTTTCGAGTTTTAAAGTGGTATAAAATAATTATAATAAGTTTGTATAATATAATTGATCGATATGATTCGAAATTATAAAAAAATATTCTCCATGATTACAATATGATCACTATTGATCATGATCGTAATGAAAATGGTATAATTATTGGGAATATATTATGATCATTAGGAATATATTATAAAAATTTTGGATATTACCACATGTTTGCATAATTTATTTTTGAAACAGTATCAGTTAAATGTTTTTTTTACAACTGATTTGAAATCTTCTTAACATAATCACTAATATGAATGACACCATATACAGTAGAGGCAATATGCAAATTATTACCACTGACATAATTGTCATTAATATGGGGATTATGTAGTTCTGTTATCAATGTGCTGCAAGCTGTAGAAGGATCACAAGAATCATCTAAGTGACCCTACAACAAAAAAAAGAGACCCGGTTAATTGGTGTTTCATTATAACCTTTATCACAGAACTAATACTTACATACCAAAATTCATTACCCGGTAAAGCATTACCATCCCAAGCATATGATATTACCAAAAGCATATTTTCAAATTCCGGGTCTTTTAATTTATCAGCTGGATTACGATTTTCCATAAACGTTTTAATACCACCCTCTGGATGAAATTTCGATTTAAAGAAGCCATTATGTGTTAAATCACCACATTTTTGGGTATCGAACCAGGAAAAGTGTAAAACTCCTATGTTATTAAGTATTGGTAATAAATATTGCACACGTTGTGTAAAACATCTTAAAAATACTTCAGTTTGATGATCAGATACTATCCAAGCTCCTAAACCTATACCTACTATATGGATATAAGCAATTTTGTTGGCCGTTTCTTCTGCCCGAGCCTGGCTTTCCAATAGTAAAGTATCAAAAGTTATAGCATAACGTTTTTTTCATCAGAACATTATCAAATTGTCCTTCTATAATCGTACTAAATCTTTCAGGATCATTTGGTAAATTATCATAAGTAAAATCTTGATATTCATAGAATTTTTGCCATAATTTACGTTTTTTTTATAAAACGTTTAGGGTCATCTTCGGTAGGAGTTGACAAGTCATAACCATAACCATTTTCTTGTACATTTTGTTCTGGAGTTATTATAACATCTTGATATTCCATATAAAAAGGTTGTTCAAATCTTGCTCCTATAATACCCGCCACCACACCTTCACGTTCTATTTTATTAAGATCCTTTTCGATAACACCTCGATTGTAACGATTACCATCATTTATCAATTCGGTATAAGAGGAAATAGATAATAGAGCTGATAGCTAAAAGAACAAATTTGGTTTTTATAAAAATTTGTAAATTTTATAAAAATTTGTAAATTTTATAAAAATTTGTAAATTTTATAAAAATTTGTTAATTTTATATAAATTTGTAAAATTTATAAAATTTTGTAAATTTTACAAAAATTTTTTAAATTTTATACAATTTTGTAATTTTTATAAAAATTTGTAAATGTTATAAAAATTTCATAAAGACTACCTTAACTTCATCATACGATATAACATTTCTTAGAAGAAATGGTTCCTGTTCAATATTTGTGCCAATTAAAGGATATATATCTTCTGCATTTCCCATTTCGCCGGAAAGTAATTTAGTATAGTCCCAAGGGCCAACAAAAGATACACAACGTTTTGTTAGTAATCGTTGTACGAAATCGGTTAATGACAAGTTAGGATAAAGTTGTTTTTCTAAGGGAAAACCTACAGAAGTAGAAAGATAGATGGTGAATTGAGAGTTTTAAAAGATTTTTAATTTATAGCTAAGATAATGCATTGATTTGACTAGTTCTTTTGAATATTTTATATATAATTTTATATTAAGTCTTAAGATTTTGTAATTATAATACGAGCTTTTCTATTGGCGCCCAACGTGGGAACTCTACAGACAAGTCTATAGTTACTTATACTCAAAAAAAAGTTAGTAAAATCAGCAAAAAAAAAAAAAAAGATTGCTGAGTCAGCAAAATTTTATTCAGGAGGGTGCTTGCTAATTTCAGCAAAATTAGTAGATTCAGCAAAAGTTTTGCTATTACTTAGTTGATTAAAAGTAAAAAATCCTTCACTTAAAATACTTTGTAGGTAAAGACCCCTGCAAATGTAGTTAAAAACAAATGAAATTTCAGTTTAAGAAAGGACGACTTACATTTCAGTAAATTCAACTAACATTGTCATTTGTTATTTCATGTTCAAAAATTACTAACAATTGTAGTAAAAATGTACCACATGTTAGTAAAAAAATAAACAAACATTTATTTTTTTTTAGGTTTTTAAATAACAAAAAACTACTGTAAAAAATTAACGTAAAACCATAAAACAGTCATTTGATGTGGTTTGTTTTTTTTAATGAACTACAAGGTTAGTAAAAGATTTAATTTGTTCTACAAATAACTGACATCTACATTAAAAATATAGAGACCGTATTGCAACAAAAACAACTACACATTTTTAAAGCAGAAGTTCCGTAAGTGTTGTTAAAAGTTAATAAAATAATAAATAAAAATCAAATAAAAAAATAAAATAAAAAAAAACCTAAAAAAAAATCAAAAAATTTGTAGAAAAAATATATTTAAGTTAATTTATTTGCTGAAAATCTGTTACAAAATAAAAAAAATGTTCATACTCCCACATTGAGGACATGCATTAATTTAATATCTGAAAATATATAGAAATAATTATATATAACACAAACAAAATTATCTTTTATTAATGGTTGTCTAAATATACAACCCTTTTTGCAATAAGAAAAAGGAAAGACAACAAATTACCTAACATGTGTGTTCTTGTCTTTCGCTGTAGTCTGTCTACCTAAACGTATATTTGTGTGCAATTTGAACACACTACATTAATAATTACTTTTAAGATTTAGCTTACAAATACACATTTAATGTTTACTAAGTTTAAATATTCTATCTTTAATTTAATTAATAGACAATTACGTTGACAAGCCGGTGACAACAGAAAATAAAAGTTTTTATAATCCACATATGTATTATCATTGTTAGCGTCCTTTACATACATAGTTTAGTTTAATTTAGTTCTTTTTTTAATAGTTATAAATAACAACAATAAGAGTAATTTTTATAAAAAAATACAGTCATCGCCTTTTTAATTACATTTGTAGTTATTTTGACTGTATACTACATATCCAAAGTTCATTAAAATCTGCGAGTGCTGGTGGGGATACCTCCCTTGTAAGTAGTTAGTTCTTTTATTAATAGTTATAAATGACAACAAATATTCGTATTTTTTATGAAAAATACAGTCGCGATGACTGTATTTTTTTAATTACATTTGTAGTTATTTTGACTGTATGTTTTTCATCATTTCTACCTTAATAATTCCCTGAGTGTAGTTTTGTAGCTATGGTCATTTGCAGCCATTTTCTTTGAAAAGTATGTGTTTGAATTTCGCAGAACGTTTTTGGAAAAAAAAAAACAAAATTATGTTGATCTCCCCCTAAAACAAGATCCTGCTAAAGGACTACACCAAGACCTTAAATTAATAAGAAATTTAACATTTCATAATTTTTTTTTTAATTTCCTTATATTTTATAAATATGTTATAAAAATCTGTAGTAGTTTTAGCTTTTGAATGAAGCTATTGAATTCTTAGGGATTGGATTAACGGAGCGATGCATTTTTTTAATTCTGTCTTAATTTTTTTGTTAATTAAGCTCAAAACGAATAAATTCTTTCGAAACTCTGCCAATAACCCACTATAAAAGTCCAGAATTCAAAAATGCTAAAAAAAAATATATCCATCTAGTAATGACTGTACATTACTTTATCATCATTCTTATTGTTTATAAATAATTAATTATAAATAATCAGATTACTGTTGTGGGTTAGTCATATACTTAACCCTTTGAGGAACACACATTTTCCGCCGAAGCAATTTTAAAAATTTTCACGATTTTCGTGAACTCTGACCTAATAATAGTTATGAAAACAAATTGGCTTCCTAGACGCCCTCCCTGCTCCTCAGTTTTGGCTGAGGGAATTTTATTTTTTTTTTTCAATTTCGTGATCTACAGTTAAGTTACAAAAAATTGACTCCATAGACCTCCTCCCTGCTCCCCATTTCGGAAGGCGAAAATATTATTTGACGACCGCACAGTTTTGGCTGAAGGGATTTTTAAGATTTTTTTCAATTTCTTGATTTACAGATAAATAACAGTTAAGTTACAAAATATTGGCTCCGAAGACCACCTCCCTGCTAACCATTTCGGATATGGAAAATAACTGTTATTTGACGACCACACGTGAACTACAGCTAAATACCATTTAAGTTACAAAAAATTGGCTCCATGGACCACCTATTTACCCTCATTTCAGACGGCGTAAATAACAGCCATTTGACGACCACACAGTTTTGGCTGAAGGGATTTCTATATTTTTTCAATTTCGTAATCTCCCTGCGGGAAATGGACCAGTCACTGGTATGGACCCGTGACTAGAACTTTGTGTGTATGAACCAGTCATAGTTTCGGTTCTGTTATATGAAAGTGACCGGTACTTTTAACATGGGCTTGTCATAGGAGGTGACAATTGCCACCTGTGGAGCACTGTGTGACGTGGCGAATAACTTGACCAAGGTGACCTATCACCGAACCAACTGAAATGAATATGCTACGGGACAAGTTAGAAGGAGGTAGTGTCAAAGTATGACCATTTTAGGATTTATGTGATATGCAACAGAACCAGTGGAAAAAAGTTTATCACGTGGCTGGTGTAGGTGTACGTATCATAGAACTGGAGAAAAATTTTGAAGGAAAACTAGTCACATATTAAGCGCAATGTTTTCTGTAATAGGTGTTGTTTGACTGAAATAGTTTTGAGACGTACCACTTCACTGGCATAAGGGGTACATGTCGCCGGGCATGCGAAAAGTAATTAGCAAGTAACCTGTCACTTTTTATTCAGCGTATGTCATATTATGCACGGGTTGCGAAATATCCCATCCGAAACCAGTCACTGCACTTATTCAAAACAGCATGTACTGTCACCTGTTCAAAAAACCTTCAAAAAGGCACAACAAAAATCAATTTTAAAATAAGTTTATTTCAGTGTTATATCCGATTTGTAGCAGTCAAGGGACTGAATCCTTTTGCACTAATTGCCACGTTTTCATCAACTGCTAACGGGATTGAACCAGTTCAATGACCAGTAAAAACTTCAACTGCATCAGCCCTAGTTGCTTCAGTACACTATAATGTTATGTTACTTTTTCTCCAGTTACATGATGTACCTGATACCAACTTGTCAATGTTTTGTCACCATTACTATAGTCACGTGATTGGTCATTTCACACAAATTAACACTTTTTTGGAACACCACAATTTCGGTTTCGCCAGTTTCGTGACGTGCCACCCAATCATATATCACAAAATCGTCACTTTGGATCAATCGACCCTTCATTTCCCGCAGGGATTTGTCAAAAAACTAAGTTTAAGATCGCGACGTTTGGCGAGAAATCGTCATATCTGGTCACAATTCCGTGTTCAGTTCTTTTAAACCAGTGGAGTGTTACGTCTTCATTTCTACTGGCACACAGTCGGTACAGATAAAATTCCTTCAATGTTATGTCTGCTGTGTAGCAGTCAAGGGACTGAATCCTTTGGCACTAATTTCCATGTTTTCATCCATTGCTAACGGTTTTGAATCAGTACAATGACCAGTAATAACTTCAACTGCAACAGCCCTAGTTGCTTCAGTACACTTTAATATTATGTTACTTTTTCTCCAGTTAAATGATATATCTAGTAGCAACCAGTAAATGTTTTGTCACCATAACTATAGTCACGTGATTGGTAATTTCACCAAAATTAACACTTTTTGGTGCACCACAATTTTGGTTTCACCAGTTTTGTGACGTGCCGCAAAAACATATATCACAGATTTGTCACTTTGGATCAATCGACCCTTCGTTTCCCGCAGGGCTACAACTGAATAGCAGTTAAGTTACACAAAATTGTTTTCGAAGACCATCTCCCTGCTCCCCATTTCGGACGGCGAAAATAACTGTCATTTGACGACCACAGAATTTTGGCTGAAGGGATTTTTATGTTTTTTTTTTCAATTTTGTAATCTTCAACTAAACAGCAGTTAAGTTACAAAAAATTGCCTTCTTAGACCACCTCCCTGCTGTCCATTTCGGACGGCGAAAATAACTATAATTTGGCGACCACACAGTATTGGCTGAAGATATTTTTATGTTTTTTTTTTCAATTTCATAATCTGCAACTAAATAGCAGTTAAGTTAAAAAAATTGGCTCCTTAGACCACCTCCCTGCTCTCCATTTCTCTTGTCAAAATACTTAATTTTGCCCCTATTATTATTCTATTAAGTTAAGAATTATTTTAAATCAACATTGGGGACTAACAAAGGGTAACTGAGACCAGAACACTTTCTTAAAATAACCTATATTTACTCAATATTTGTCCTGGTCAATTATAAGTGCCAAAAACGCTTGCACAAGCATACTTTCCTGTGGTCGTCAAAGGGTTAAAAAATTAGTGATTATAAAAATCTGCTTAACAACTCACCATATAGACTTTTATGCTCTAAAAAATCTAAATATAAGTGTAAAACACGTTCGTGTATAACGGGATAAGCGGAGGCTATTTGTTTTTGTATATTAGGATAACGGTCTTCGGGTTGACTTTGGACACGACAAGTATCAGTACCGAACTAAAAAATAGAAATTTTAAAGAAAATTAATTTGCAGTAACAAATTAGTTCACTTATAATAATCCACGCAAAAAAATACGAAAATAATGTCAAAAGAAAAAAAAAACTTTAGTGAAATTAACAAATTTTCGTTTATTTTACGTGAGTTTTTGTCGACAGGCTTTTGTAGCATTCGATGCAACTAACGAACTAGGTTTAGCGAACGCCTTTTGAAAACTTTCCCCAGTCGATCATAGTATGAACCATAGTATAATATAGTAACCCGACTGATTTAACAATTTAAAGCGTGCCCCTCTTTCATGTAGTTGCAGTGGTATTAAGAACTATACGTGCACGTCAAATTACAAATACTACTTTGATTTTTCAAAAGACAGAAAAAGAGCCATGTTACTATATTATACTATGGTAGGTACTTTCCGGTTTATATATTGCTTGATGTCGGTATAATCAATATATTATTTTATCTCCTTACCTTTATAGGGAAATCGGTTGATTTTTGTTTAAATTCATTAATATCCACTTCTTTTGTATCAGGTTTATTAATTGTTTCACACTGTTTTAATAAATTTTTACCAAAATCGGTAAGATGTAAGGGAGTACCAGATTTTGGCCATATTTGTTCAAATTCTTTACCAAACATTTTGGTTTGTTTATAATCGTCAATGCAGTTACGTTTTTCTTTATAAATGATGAAATCAGTCCAATTTATGAGATTCGCAAAAATGCATAAACAATTATACGTCGCTGTTCTCTTGACCGGTACACGTAGTTTACTAAATTGCTAACAAATTCGAAGAATACTATTTATATGTGTATCTTTTAAATTTCAACAAGCTGTTTAAAACTTTTATCATTAATTTGTTTGTAGCTTTTAAAATGAAATCAAAGAAGTGAACTTCAATACTGGACTTTTCATGTGAGTCTTCGTTTTTTAGCAGCTGTTGGAAAGCTTATAAAGCGTAAACAAAATGTCTGTTCCAGTGTTGCCACTTTTTTCGTAAGTACACAAATTATGTTTAATTTTGTCTTACTTGTATAGTCCATGTGTAATTTCAAATTTATATACACCACTTATTTGGATAAATTTCCGACTCTTACGACTTTTTATAGACTGTTTTAAGTAACAACATTTAAAAACCGTAATATTCTAAAAACATATAAACGTTTGCCAATAAATTAAGTAAAAATAACGTTTTTTTTTTCAACTAGTGCTTATTTCGTGAATGGTAACACTTAGCTCATGTCTGATTTGACAGATAATTAGTTTTATCCTTCCGCTGAACGAATATGGTCCGTATGCTCGTTATCTTGTGAAAAAAGTGAAAGAAACTGGCATCCTCATCGATAAACCAAAGCGTAAAAAGCCAAAAACAGTGCGTACACCCGAGAATATTGCTGCTGTGGCAGAAAGTGTGCGTGAAGCGCCATCAACATCAATTCACCGTCGTTCTCAACAATTGAACATTTCGGAGACATCATTGAGACGAATTTTGCATAAAAACCTTGGTATGACGCCATACAAAGTCCAATTGGTTCCGGAGTTCAAAAAAAAAAAAGTTATTTGGCGGACCCTTTAGATACATATTTTCTAGTGTCCCTTTGCTACACTATTCTACGCTTGTAACTGTTTTTACAATTCTGTTGTTAATTGTACGTTAGTTATTTCGACCGTTCTTAGCGATTTATTTTACTACATTTGTAGTTGTTTTTTTTTTTAATAGTTAAAAATTACTACATTTATAGCCATTCTAATGACAAATACAGTCATCGACTTTTTAATTAAGTATGTCTTTATTTTTACTGTAATTTTTAGTAATTTCTATCTAAAGGGTGATTTTTTAAGAGCTTTCGGATTTGATTAAAAAAAATCACATACAATTTAGAGAAATGTATGAATTCTTTATTTGAGTCGATAGAACTATCTATATAATTCAATGTTTAAAGATGAGTTCATGTAAATTTTGACCGCGTCTACGCCTTAAATAGTTCATACGCTGTATCCAATTTTGGCATACTCTCTCCAACATATCGGCCAGTATATCACAAATAAATTCTTCAATATTGGCTTCCAGTGCGTCAACCGTTGCTTAGTCCCACAAAAAAATAGTCCTAAGGCATTAAATCGCACGATCTAGGCGGCCAAACTCGTAGTTAAGTTAATTTAAATTTGTATTACGACTCTCAACAATATCAACATAGAAGGACACTATTCCTATAAAATCCAATGGATACCCTTCGTAAAATGTAATTTTAAATTTATATGAATTTTTCGGCAGTGGCACTGGTACCAAATTTGTATCAATAAAAATATCCCTCGCATATAAGACTTCCTAAAATATAAATTGAAGCTTTGAAAGTATAAAATATGAACAAATAATTTTAAACTTACCCTATAAGGACATGTATGATTAATGTTTGTATATTTTTTAAGAGTTTGCATTAAATATCTCAGATAAATTCCATACGATTTTTGGTTTAACCATTCGCATATATTTTGTGTTTTATTTATCAGAAATGGTCGGAAAATATTTGCATCGTTACGAACAAATAGAGCTATATTTACCTAAAATAATTTAAAATCTAAAAATGTTACATAAATTTGGCGAATTAATTAAACTTACAGAAACGTTTCGTAATGCATTTTTAATATATACATCCATGGAAGCTGTAGATTTATAACGATTTATGGCTCTCAAGCGACAAGAATGATTAGCAAAGAAATATTTCGAACTTGGAGAACATTCCAGTTTAACAGTTTTCATATAGTTAGCACTTTCGGTTAACTGGAACTTATATATGAGTTAACTTTTATGAATATTAAAATATTTAATTTTACTTAACCTTATCCATTTCCCATAAAATTGTTAATACAACTAACAAAATGTATGTATAATTCATAATTTCTGTTTTTTATTATCGACTGAATTATTCTCAACGACAATTACTTCGCAATTAAACTCTATAAATTAAAAGTTTACGGAATTGGCTTTAGAAAATTAAATGTGTACGAATGAATTAAAAACAAATTATTTAGCTTGATACTTTTATAATTTCTGATATCTGAGATTTAGTGTAATTTGAGTGGTACTTTTTAGTACAATAATTCATTTGGAAGCAAGATTACCCGAAATTATTATCATTCGTGTTGTAATTGGTTTATTAAATGCCATGCCACTGAAAAATAAATGTTTTTTGGTTTTAAATTTTACTCTTTTCGTAAGTGTTTTAGCAAACAAATAGTTCAAAACTGATCTAAATTGGGTCTTTTTATAGTCCTAAATTTGCCTTGTTTTCTATGCTTCATCCAATGTCATTCCGTTTGTAAGTAATCGAGAAAAAAACAATCGGGGACCACGTAAACTATAAACTATAATTCATCAGCACTAGTGATGGTAAATTCAATTACTTTTCAATATTTGATACTACTCGATATTTTTAATTTGCATACTATATTTTCTAATTTAAATTCCCTTTATTAAAAAAAAAAAATATATGAAAATATTCACTTTTATTAAAAATTCAAATTTTAAAAATATATTTTTAAACTTTTACAAATTCAATGTTTTTTATAGTATTCCAATTTTTTTCTTTAAACTTTTCACCTTTGATTTTTCTTCTAGCAGAGTTGTATTTTAACGCTGATTATTTAAGCGGAGTCGCATTTTTGTATTCTTTTTCTGCCCGAAAATACAACTCTTAAAATATCGAGTAATTAAAAAAAAAGGCAAATACTCGATATCCACTACTAATTCTTTTACCAGCGCGAATATCGAAGTCGATATAGCGATACCCGTTAAAACGCGGAATACTCAGGCAATATAAATTGTCTGTTGATATATAATTATAAGCAGTTTGGTATTGAAAATGAACAAAATCGGTTTTTTAATTATGACGTCAGTGTATAAATAGAGACAATTTATCAGTTAAAATTACGCTGAAAAATATATCGATTAAAAACAATAGCAACGATTTTTTATCCTCGAAATTTTTTCACTCAAAATTGTTTTCCACTAACTTGTTTTCCATTTATTCCCTTGAATTTGTTTCCAAAAAAATGTTTTTTTGTTTTAAATCGTTAAAAAAAACGCTAGATATATTTATTCTCAAAATATTGTACATTTTAAAGTTGTATTTTTTTGGGCTCGAGCTCGAAGTCTAAATCTTGCATAGTTTTGTAGTCCAAAATTTGTATAATATTATGGTCTAAAATTTGTATTAATCTTCATTTTTTTTTTATCCCAAAAAAATCTATCGTAATCGTGGGAATTTTTACAGTCAAACATCTGATTCAAATGTTGATATTTTTACAGTCGAAAATTTCTAATAATCTTCAGTCTTTTTTATGTACAAAATCTTTGGTATTTTTATAGTCCAAAACTTGTCCTAATCGTGAATATTTTTATAGTTAAACATTTTTATTAATCGTTTTGATAGTATAAATTTTTTATTAGTCTTGATACTTTTTTTGTACAAAATCGTTCTTAATCGCGGTTTTTGGAAATTTCAAATATAGTTTAAATTTTTATTAATCGTGAGCTTTTTTTAAGGTCGAACATTTTTAACAATCTTCAGTGTTTTTTATATACAAAATCTGTCTTAATTGTAGGTATTTCATAGTCCAAAATATGTCTTAATCGTGGGTATTTTTATAATCCGAAATTTGTATTAATCTTGAGAGTCATTTTTATATTTAAAATTTTGCTTATAGTCTAAATATGAGACTTTAAATAACACGATTTGACATCAAAAAAAAAATAACAAGTTTCTGATCATCAATTCTATATATTTCGGGCATGCTGATTTCAATGGCTTACTTTATTTTTTGATCAATCGTACAGTTTTTACGCAAAATGATTTTAAAGTTTGACGTATATTCGTGATGTTTTTTATATACAAAAATTTGCAAACGCAATAGATTTGATTCATTTCTATTGAAACCTATGGACAAGACTAGTATTAATATTTATTTCATTTCATTTCATTTATTCAGTCTATGGAAACAAAAATTCCTTACAGACTATGATTAAATCAAAAATTAAACATAAATAAATATAATATCCAAGTTCGAGGCCATACTCTATATTTCTTTATTAGGATATTGTCCTAACAAATAATCTATAGAGTTTTTGTTTTCAAATTTATTCTTTGAGCCTTTCAGGAATGTGTTGATAGATCTATTTCGGGAATTTTCTAGGTTCCCATCATCAGAACACGTTTTGAAAGCGGTAACAATCCAATGCCAAACATCAAGCATTCATATAAACTAGTTTACTCACTACATGAGAACTAATATATATTATATGAGCTCGAAGTAAAAAAGATTATTACCATTGATCAAAAAATAAATTGAAAACTTGTTTGTGTGTACGTCTACCTTCAATACACTCTATAGATTATTTGTTAGGACAATATCCTAATAAAGAAATATAGAGTATGGCCTCGAACTTGAATAATTTTCATTTTCATTGCAAAATTAAAGGTCGAAAAAACATAATTTTTATTTTTAATAAAAATTATATTAAACTTGTAAATATAATATCTTCAATATAATATGGCTTAATTACTTAAAAACTATATTAAGAAACAGCTTAAATTTATCCTTGGACGTGGAAAACTCTATATAAGATTTGAGTTCATGATTCTGTTGCAGACTAAAATTGATTTCATTTAAATAAATAAACTTACGAGTTAGCGTACTATTAAGAGCATATTCAGTGCGATGCAGTGTCACATTAAAAATATCAATGAATCTTAAACTTCTAGGAATCTTAAACTTCTATGGTACATATTTAATTCCAAAGCTTAAAATCAAGCTCGCTGCTAGGAGTTTTTTTTTTTAAGTTTTTCGGTTTTTCGCGAATTCTATCTCTAGATAATTAATCGAGATAAAATTAGTATGGTTATATGTGAAGCCATATGTAAGAAAATCTTAACTTGCGCATAAATTAATTTGATATTGAACTTTAACAAAATATGTATGGGATTATATATAACGCTATATAAAATTATAAGGAAAATATTTACAGTATGGCGTTACATATAGTTTAATAAGACTTAGAATGGGGTTATATATAATCATATCGATCACTACATATCGTTACCTAAAACGCAAACCGCCCTAACTAACATTTCAAAAATTTTACAGTAGAAGCAAAAAACATGGTTAAATGAGAAATGAATTGTGCATTGGTATTAGTTAATTCTGTCTCTTCTGATCGAAACAATACTTGTGTGTACGTAGTGTAACCAAACTCCACTTTAGCTACAATCATCGCTGTGTCGACCGTGGCTCAACTGGTTAAGAGGTGAGATTACGATGCATAGCTTGATGCTAAGGTAGTGAGTTCAAATCACAGTACGACACCAAAAAATAAAAAACAGTTTTTCATATAGAGCAAATTAACAATACAAAATTCTTTGTTCAATTGACACATAAATTAACCACTGACGAGTCCCAGGAGGGGGACGAAACTGCGGCAGTCTGGTGTATCCCTTGTGTCCGTAAAATTTTTCAATAAAAATGTTTTCTTCTTCTTCTTCCTGTAAAGAGACTAACTAAAGTAATATTCTACAGTAATTAATATAAAAATTAATTACGATTGTCATTATCTGACGGTTGCAAAACACTTTCTAAAAAGTATTATAGTTTTAACCGCAAATTTCTCCAATATTATTAAAAAAAAACACAGACAAATTTATTTCTGATACAAAAAAAATATATTTTTAATATTTAAAGAGTTATGAGTTTGTTATAATTTTTATTAAAAATAAAAATTATGTTTTTTCGACCTTTAATTGTGCAATGAAAATGAAAATTATTCAAGTTCGAGGCCATACTCTATATTTCTTCATTAGGATATTGTCCTAACAAATAATCTATAAAAAGGAGAGAAAAACAAAAAACGTGTATTGAATATCCACCAGAGGTGGATCTTGCACATCAAACAAGTTTTCAATTTATTTTTTGATCAATGGTTATAATCTTTAACTTCAAACTCATATGTATATTAGTTCTCATGTAGTGAGTAAACTAGTTCATATGAATGTTTGATGTTTGGCATGGGATTGTTACCGCATTACATTCCATTTGCGTGTGACCGACTATCAAATATTTGTGTTCAATTGTAATGTCCTTTTCCACACATAAGGAGACTAAAGCATTTGAAAGGACAACATTTCTGTTTTGGTAAAAGCAGCCATCAAAGTATATAATAATGTGGTGAATGTCGGGAAATCGCTGAATTGCATTTCTTAAATATTTTATGATAATCGTGGCAAAGTAGATGACACCAGACTGCCCTCGGTTTCATCCCAAACGTAATTATCAGACTCATGATTAATAACATTATAAATTGTGAAATTGTGAACCTGAAGTTTCATTTAATAATAAGAGGAGTTGGATTTTGATTGGGGTAAAAGCTTTACTGCTTGCATATCTATGCAAAGTAGAAGACTCAGTCCTGATTTGGCATTTTCAACATAATTTATTTTTTCAGTTCTCATTTTTCAATTTCATTTCGATGACTAACAAACTGCTCCTGTGATAGGTTCTTTGCTTTATAAGACAAACACACGTCGCACTGGTCATTTCTGGGTTTAAATAGCGAGTAATTAGATGTTTTTAACAGACGCATAAAATTTGGAAATTATACAGGCGTAATTTTATTTTCTTTATTGTCATTACATGACTCAGAATAGAGATCATAAACCTTGTTTATAACTTTTAAAATCTGCTTCAAAATATAACTTTTTGCTATATTCTCGACGATAATGAGACTCCATCTTCGGCAAATCTTCTAGCCATTTTCGTAAATAGTTAAGATTTTTATTATATTGAACTCGTTGAGTTTTTACTTTATTTTCTCCAGAAACCACTTGGGTGCAATGTAAATTGCTGGAACCTACCCATGATCGTACCATTTTTTCGTTTAACCTAAAGTTAATAAAACATTTGTCGACATACTTGGATACGATTTGTATCGTGTTTTAAAAATAATATTTTGTGTTGGAGCGTTTGGAGTTTTCTACAGTAATACGTTGTCTTTTTGAACATTCAATGAGATTTGTTACATAAAGCTTTTTGTTTTCCCACGGCATTTTCCAGAATGAGTCAAAAATTTCTTTTCGAACAACTTCAGTAAAATGAGAGCAATGTCGATTTGAACTTCTTTCACAAAACTTTGACTTACATGCATCATTCAGTTTCCTAGGCTTACGATCAATTATTAAGTTTCCTTTGGAGAATCCTTGGTATTTCTCGCCTTTCATGCGGTTTTGTTAACTACAATGTCTCCAATTTGTTCCCATTTTTGCTTCTGCACCAGTGACCAAAGTTTGTTCAGACATAGTGTTTCTTTTTGCTGTCTAAGATTTGCAGACGTATAATATTATCAAGTACCATTAAAAAAATTTCTCAATAAAAATGATCAGATGTATTTGTATATAATGATATTAGCCCTAATGTGACCTCATTCAAAGTCAGATATGACTTAATCATATTATATATGACTAAATATAACTATTTTTTATCCGGGATGTCAGAATTGCAGTCAGCGATCCCAAAATCTGATGTCAGAGTCGAGTTCAGCGACACCAAAAACTATTCGTGTACCAATTAACGAGAAGATTCCGTTACTGCTTAACATATCTTTAGTCAACTCTGAAAGTAGTATTTCAATTTGCGCCTCCATATTGGATCAACCATCATTACCCTCCATATTGCGCCACACGACTTTTGAAAGTAGATATATTCACTTAAATTTTAAGCCATTATAAAATAGATCAGTACGTCAAGTTTAATTTTTAACGACAGGAGGTCTTCTGTTGACAAAGAATTCCCCATATATAATCATTAACCATAGTATGATTGAAATGCAAATATGATTATTATAAAGCTATTATTATCAATAGGAACATAATATGAACATTTTGGTTGTACTTTTAACAATACTTTTTTTTTGCGTGTTTTATGCTGAAAATAGAATATCGTTGCTGCGCTGACAAACTATTTTAAATTTTGTGCATTCACGCAGAAAAATTGCTGTTAAAGAGCGTCTACTTGAGAAGATTTTATTTTTATATTAAAATTTTTTAAAGTGGTATAAAATAATTAATTCGTATAATATAATTGATTGATTTGATCTGAAATTATAAAAAAAATATTCTACATGATCACAATATGATCACTATTGACCATGATCATAATGAAAATGGTATAATTACTGGGAATATATTATGATCATTAGGAATAAATTATAAAAATTTTGGATATTACCGCATGTTTGCATAATTTATTTTTGAAATAGTATCAGTTAAATGTTTTTTTTACAACTGATTTGAAATCTTCTTAACATAATCACTAATATGAATGACACCATATACAGCAGAGGCAATATGCAAATTATTACCACTGACATAATTGTCATTAATATGGGGATTATGTAGTTCTGTTATCAACGTGCTGCAAGCTGCAGAAGGATCACAAGAATCATCTAAATGACCCTAAAACAAAAAAGAGATCGGGTTAATTGGGGTTTAAAAATTATCGCCTTTCATTATAACCTTTATCACAGAACTAATACTTACATACCAAAATTCATTACCCGGTAAAGCATTACCATCCCAAGCATATGATATCACCAACAGCATATTTTCAAATTCCGGGTCTTTTAAATTATCAGCTGGATTACGATTTTCCATAAACGTTTTAATACCACCCTCAGGATGAAATTCCGATTTAAAGAAGCCCTTATGTGTTAAATCACCACATTTTTGGGTATCGAACCAGGAAAAGTGTAAAACTCCTATGTTATTAAGTTTTGGTAATAAATATTGTACACGTTGTGCAAAACATCTTAAAAATATTTCAGTTTGATGATCAGCTACTCTCCAAGCTCCTAAACCTATACCTACTATATGGATATAAGCTAATTTATTGGCCGTTTTTGCCCGAAACTGGCTTTCCAATAGTAAAGTATCAAAAGTTATAGCATAACGTTTTTTCATCAGAACATTATCAAATTGTCCTTCTATAATCGTACTAAATCTTTCAGGATCATTTGGTAAATTATCATAAGTAAAATCTTGATATTCATAGAATTTTTGCCATAATTTACGTTTTTCTATAAAACGTTTAGGACCATCTTCGGTAGGAGTTGACAAGTCATAACCATAACCATTTTCTTGTACATTTTGTTCTGGAGTTATTATAACATCTTGATATTCCATATAAAAAGGTTGCTGAAATCTTGCTCCTATTATACCCGTCACCAAACCTTCACGTTCTATTTTATTAAGATCCTTTCGATAACACCTCGATTGTAACGATTACCATCATTTATCAATTCGGTATAAGAGGAAATAGATAATAGAGCTGATAGCTAAAAGAACAAATTTGGTTTTTATAAAAATTTGTAAATTTTATAAAAATTTGTAAATTTTATAAAAATTTGTTAATTTTATAAAAATTTGTTAATTTTATTAAAATTTGTAAATTTTTATAAAATTTGTAAATTTTAAAAAATTTGTAAATTTTGTAAATTTTATAAAAATTTTTAAATTTTATAAAATTTTTAATTTTATTAAAATTTGTAATTTTTATAAAATTTGTAATTAAAGTTTCATAACTACCTTAACTTCATCATACGATATAACATTTCTTAGAAGAAATGGTTCCTGTTCAATATTTGTGCCAATTAAAGGATATTTATCGTCTTGCAGTTCCCAATTCGCCGGGAGAAGTAACTTAGTATAGTCCCAAGGGCCAACAAAGATACACAAGTTTTGTAGTAGTCGTTGTATGAAATCGGTTAATGATAAGTTAGGATAAAGTTGTTTTTCTAAGGGAAAAACCTACAGAAGTAGAAAGATGGATGGTGAATTGAGAGTTTTAAAAGATTTTTAATTTATAGCTAAGATTAATGCATTAATATGACTAGTTCTTTTGAATATTTTAGGAATTACCTATTAAGTTCTAATGATTTTGTAATTATAATACGAGCTTTTCTATTGCGCCCAAGCGTTGTGAACTCTACAGACATGTCTATAGTTATTATACTCAAAAAAAGTTAGTAAAATCAGCAAAACATTTTGCTGAGTCAGCAAAATTTTATTCAGGAGAGTACTTGCTAATGTCAGCAAAATTAGTAGATTCAGCAAAGTTTTGCTATCACTTTGATTAAAAAGTAAAAAAATCCTTCACTTAGAATACTATGTAGGTAAACCCCTGCAAATGTAGTTAAAAACAATATTAAATTTCACTTAAGAAAAGACGACTTACATTTCAGTAAATTCAACTAACATTGTCATTTGTTATTTCATGTTCAAAAAATTACTAACAATTGTAGTAAAATTAGTCAAAAAATAAACAAACATTTATTTTTTTTTATTTTTTTAAATAACAAAAAACTACTGTAAAAATTAACGTAAAACCATAAAACAGTCATTTGATGTGGTTTGTTTTTTTAATAAACTACAAGGTTAGTAAAAGATTTAATTTGTTCTACAAATAACTGACATCTACATTTAAAATAAAGAGACCGTATTGCAACTCAAACAACTACATATTTTTAAACCATAAGTTCCGTGAGTGTTGTTAAAAGTTAATAAATAATAAATAAAAATAAAAAAATAAAATAAAATAAAAAAACCCCAAAAAAAATCAAAAATTTGTAGAAAAAATATATTTAAGTTAATTTATTTGCTGAAAATCTGTTACAAAATATAATATTATTCATACTTCCACATTGAGGACATGAATTAATTTAGTATCTGAAAATATATAGAAATAATAATATATAACATAAACAAAATTATCTTTCAACTACTTTCATTAATGGTTGTTTAAATATACAACCCTTTTTTGCAATAAGAAAAAGGAAAGACAACAATTTACCTACATGTGTGTTCTTGTCTTTCGCTGTAGTCTGTCTACCTAAACGTATATTGTGTGTAATTTGAACACACTACATTAATAATTACTTTAAAGATTTAGTTTACAAATACACATTTAATGTTTACTAAGTTTAAATATTCTATCTTTTATTTAATTAATAGACAATTACGTTGACAAGCCGGTGACAACAGAAAATAAAAGTTTTATAATCTACATATCGCACACCCAGTTCAAAAGTGACTCAACTCAAAATTTTAATTTTGCGGTTTTATATGCTTAAACTATGCACAATATACTTGTTTATCTATAAAAAAATATCAGTGTATTTTGTTGTTGTTAACTGTTGCTAAAACAGTTATGTCTTTCTCTATGTTTCAATTGGTATGAAGTTGCAAATATTTTTTTTCGATTTCTGAAAAATGAAAAATTTTGAGTTGATTCACTTTTGTACTAGGTGTGAGACATGTTTTATCAGTGTTAGAGTCCTTTGTATGCAAAATATATTCAAAAATCTTCCATGGTTGATTTTTTATATGTCTTACAAGTTTGTACTTCTTAGTATCATGTTCTCGTCTCTACTGCATATACTTGATTCTGCGTATGTGTTTCAATGTGGTTTAACCGTAGATACAATTTGATATTCTTAAAAGCTAAATATTTCTACTATCTTTGCATCCCATATGATTTAAATAACAATTAAAACCCGGTAAAGGACAGAAAACACCGTTTTTTTAAAAACCGAAGTTTTGGCCTAAAAACCGGCCAAAACTATTGTAGTTTTGGAAACACTAGTTTCACCCCTATCTCTTTCGGAAATGCATGCTAAAATACAAAAAAAAAATCAAAACAACGAAAACACTAGTAAAATAAAAAAAATTTTGTTTATTTTACGAGAGTTTTGGTTAGTTTGACATCTTTATCGTATTTTTATGCATATATAGTGAATTTGATTCAAATAACTACAGTTTTAGTTCTATTAATAGTATTGCAAGTTATTTTGACTGTGTATGTGGAAGATTTCTGTTTATAATATTTGCTCCATTTGATTTTAAAATACAAGTTGTTGTTGCACATTGGTCATGTTGTCCGTTTGGTACAGTTGGTTTTCACTACTCTAACAAGGGAGGTATTCCGACCCGAACCGGCAGATCTTAATGAACTTAGGATATTTTGTAGCGAATATAAATTTAAGACCCATGTTTTTTTTAGCTGCCTAATCTCATGTTTGTGCGGTCAAAAATTACCCCATTATACGTTTTTTTTCGGTTTATTTCGTTCTATTTAAACTAAGTATAGACACATTGGATAGATTTTTTGAAGACACATTTACTGGGGTACAAATTATTTCTAAAGACTCAAGTTTTTTTGTTATTAAATAAATGTTGTTTTGAGTAATATTAAAGCTGGCGTTTTATTAAGGAATTGTTGTTGTATTTAGCTAAAAAAAAAATGCATAGTAATACCTATTTAATTTAATCGAGGGGAGGTCTGAACTTTTTGGGATATTCGAAATCGTTCGGTTTTTATGCGACTTTTCCCGAAGAGCCCTTTTTAACCTATATTTAATAATAATTTAAAAACATGGCAACTCTGTGTCCACTATATAGGTAATTTGGTTTTACAAATAACCATACAAAAACAAGTGAATTTTTTTAATACCGTTTTTAAAACCTTAAACGTGAGATTAGGCAGCTAAAGCAAAATGCGTGTACCTTTTTTGCTATTCTTCTACATACCCAAGTTCATTAAAATCTGCTAGTCGGGTCGAGATACCTGAATTATAAGTAGTTAGTTCTTTTTTAATAGTTATAAATGTAAACAATATGAGGTAGTTTTTATGAAAAAATACAGTCATCGCCTTTTTAATTACATTTGTAGTTATTTTGACTGTATACTACATATCCAAAGTTCATTAAAATCTGCGAGTTCGGGTCGGGATACGTCCCTTTGTAAGTAGTTACTTCTTTTTTTTATAGTTATAAATGACAACAATATGAGTAGTTTTTTATGAAAAATACAGTCATCGCCTTTTTAATTACATTTGTAGTTATTTTGACTGTATACTACATATCCAAAGTTCACTTAAAATCTGCGAGTTCGGGTCGGGATACCTCCCTTGTAAGTAGTAACTTCTTTTTTTATAGTTATAAATGACAACAATATGAGTAGTTTTTATGAAAAAATACAGTCATCGCCTTTTTTAATTACATTTGTAGTTATTTTGACTGTATACTACATATCCAAAGTTCTTTAAAATCTGCGAGTTAGGATACCTCCCTTGTAAGTAGTTAGTTCTTGTTTAATAGTATAAATGACAACAATATGAGTAATTTTTATAAAAAAATACAGTCATCGCTTTTTTAATTACTTTGTAGTTAGTTACATTTGTATTCCCTGAGTGTAGCTTTGTAGCTGCGATCATTTGGAACCATTTTCTTTTGAAAAGCATGTGTTTGAATTTCGCAGAATTTTTCTTTAGAAGCTTGTCTCAGAATGTTTTTGGAAAAAGCAAAATTTTGTTGATCTCCCCTCTAAAACAAGATACTGCTAAAGGACTTTGGTATAGGCTAATAAGAAATTTAACATTCATAATTTTTTTTTTTAATTTTCGTATATTTTATAAATATTTTTATAAAAATTTGTAGTACAATTGAAGTTATATATATTTCGAATTAGATGTTAAGCATTCAAATTTCATTGAATTATATTCCTGACATAATCACTAATATGTGTGACACCATATCGGCAGAGGCTATATGCAAATTATTGCCTTGAACATATTTGGTATTTATATGAGGATTATGGATTTCCGTTATCAAAGTACTGCAAGCGGTAGAAGGATCATTGGAACCAGCTAAAGAACCCTAAAATAAAAAGGAACAATTGATTAAGGCTTTGAAAATTAACAGAATTTTTTTTTGAAATTGAACTTACCAACCAAAATTCATTACCCGGTAAAGCATTACCATCCCAGGCATATGATATAACTAAAGCATATTCTCAAATTCAGGGAACTTTTAATTTATCAGCTGGATTACGATTTCCATAAAAGTTTTAATACCTCCCTGAGGATGTGTTTTTGAAGCAATAAAACCATTATGTTTTAAATCATGCCACTCCTGCATATGAAACCAGGAAAAGTGTGTAAAACTCCTATATTATTAAGTTTTGTCAATAAATGTTGAACACGTTGACCTAAAGCATTTCCAAAAGATTTTTGTTTGCTGTTCAGCTATACGCCATACCCCCAAACCTATACCCACTATATGGATATAGGCCCTGTTTATTAAGTTGCTCAGCTCTAGCTTGACTTTCCAGTAGTAGAGTATCAAATGTTATGGCATAACGTTTTTTTCATCATAACATTATCAAAAATGCCTTCACCCAAAATCGGTGAATTGTGTGTGAAAATCTTTGTAACTCCTTGGTTAAATTATTATTATAAACATAATCCTTATTATCATAAAACTTTTGCCATAATTTACGATATTCTATTAAACGTAAAAGTTCCGGATCTTGTTTAACTTCTGGAGGAATTTCTTGTTCCCAACTATAACCATATCCTTTTTCGTTTTTATTTTGTTCTGGATTTATAAGAACATCTTGAGTTTCCATAACTAAAGGTCTTTCAAATCTGGCACCAATTATACCAACTACCACTCCCTCACGTTCGATTTTAGTTAGATTCCTTTTCGATTACACCTCTATTAAAACGATTGCCATCATTTATTAGCTCGGTGTGTGAGGAAATGCTTAAGAAGGCTGAAAGCTTTATAAAGGAATTAAATTTAAAAACTTATGTATTGCAAAAATTTGTTTTTAGTACCTTAACTTCATCATATGAGATGACATTTGCCAATACCAATGGTTTTTCTTCTAAATTAGTACCAATTTTGTGATAGTCATTGCCAGCTTCCTCTTACTCCGTTTAATAATTATAACTATCTTGGGGACCCACAAATGCAACACAACGTTTATCTAAAAGTCTTTGCACCAAATCGGTTAGTGATAAGTTTTTGTAAAGTTGTTGTTCCACAGGATATCCTAAACAAGTAGAGAAAGAGAGACAACCAAAACCAAATTTTATTTCTAGACTAGACTAACGAAGTCACTCCGTCACTGAGAAATTTGTTAAAAATTCATCATTGATAACATTCCACAATAAGGATTTCTTAGTTTTAAGCTATTATTGTAATTTTCGAGCAGTTTTGGTTATAAAACTTTAGCTTTCGGTTATAAAACTTTAGCTTAACTATGCATTAATTTTTTGTTAAGTTTAAAGCAAGTCCAAATGAGCTTTGCTACTTTCGGTCAGTTTCGGTTATAAAAAACGTACTAATTAATGTATTATTATGAGCAATTATTACAAGTTTTGAATAGTTTCTTCATTGTTTTAAAAATGGTTTGAGATATTATTGTTATTTTTCGGGTAGTTTTGGTGATAAAAATGTTGCTTTACCATTAATTTTTAAGCGTCTACCTAGTTTTGTTGTCTGTCTGCAATGTTTTATTAATTTCCGACATAAGTTAAAAATTTTCGGTCAATAGTTATTGAATAAATTATAGTATAGTATTCTTATTGAACATCAAAAATACAAATTTTAAATAATTTTTATTCACAATTTTAAAATTCTTGATTTTTTTTTTAAGATTTTTGCCTCTATTATAGTAATTTTTCGAGCAGTTTCGGTGACACGTTTTATTTGGTCATTTGTTAAATCTTTTGGATCAGTTTCGGTATTAAAAAATTACTGATTAAATTATTAACTGTGCAGACATCGAGAAAATAATGTTTACTACAATTATTTGGCCATTATTTTTTGAAATTATTGCAATTTTCGAGCAGTTTTGGTAATAGGAACTTCAGCTTAACTATGCATTTTTAGATATTTTCTTTATATTAAGTGCAAGTCCTAAGTTTTTACTACTTTTGATATTTATTAAAAACTTTCGGTCAGTTTCGGCTGCAAAAAAAAACCTAATATATAAACGAAATTGTTTTCAATAACTAAAAATTTTTAATATTATATTCATTGTTTTAAATTTTTAAGCCTTTATATCAAATTTTTAGCAGTATCGGTTATAATCTTAGCTTGGCTATACATTTTTAGATATTTTCTTATTATTTAGTGCAATATGTATAGTGTTTTAATACTTA